>JAHLJT010009436.1:158744962-158848695 GCA_031308135.1 Acheta domesticus
TATTAAGTTCTAAATAAAATGTACGTAATTTTGTGAAATCAAGGATGATTTACCAACAGCTTGTAAATGGCAAAATTACAATGTTTGTTTTTGATTTTCTCCTTAACCTCGAAACAGGTTACTGTACGAGAATTGATGATGAAAAAATCCTTATACAGCATCAAAAGGCTAAACATTTTAAATGTCATATATGTCACAAAAATTATATAACAGGTCCTGGTTTATCAATACATTGTATGCAGGTAATTTTTTCATAATTATAATGGTTAAGTTTTTTTTTTTGTTTTTTTTTTTTTTCCACTGTTTAATGGTAATGAAATTGTTTACTGAAAGTAATATTTTTTATACCTAAAACTGGATGTTCATAACTGATTTTATATTTATGTTCAATATGTTTCAAGTAAAATAATTCAGTGGAAGGTGGGGGATGATTTTGCTGCATACTGCACACTATGGCCTATTACTGAGCGCACATGGTTGATTAACATCCAAACAAAATACATCATCCTAGAATGCTTTTATACAGGAAACTTCACTATGAGATACTTGTAACGACCCACTTATCTGAATAACTGTGACTTTCAGAGAATTGCAATTGTTTGTTGCTATCGAATTGAGGTGACAGCTCTCATACGGATGCTTCAAAATTCTCGTTCGCTTAGGTTACAGTACTGAAATTACTTCATGATGTTGAAATGTACACTTAAACTTGGTAATTGTGTGCAGTGTGTATGGTACATTACTTGAAGGATTGTGTGGTGTGTGAAAGTGATTTTTGTACCTCATTTAAATTACCTCTTTTGTTATATGTAGGAGTTTGTAGGAAAAATGTTATACTAATATTATTGAACGTATACAAAAATACAGTACTAAATATAGGGTGCTAAAATAATCGTAAGCTATTGTTTTAAAAGTTTGATAATACATATTTTTTACAGGTTCACAAGGAAACAATAGACAAGGTTCCTAATTCTCTTCCTAATCAGATCAATATTGAAATTTGAATATAGTGGATGGAAGGTATACCTCCTGGAAGATATAAAAGAACATGAGCGGCAGAAACAAGGAAAACAGTTCTGGTAATTTTTTTTCTCTGTGCTTGTGAAGTCTTCTTTGTTAGCAAAGGTGTATGTCAAAGGGGAAATGTTTAATAATAACCCGGAACTTGGATAATGTGTAATATTTTCAAAAATCAGGTTTTGCTTGCCTAGCACATAAATATAAGAAAGAATTAGAAATAGTTAATGTGGATGCATTAATGGAATTCTTTTAAAGATTGGTGTGGGCAATGGGTAATAAAATAAAAAATTGAAGTAAGTACAATGGGTGAGATAAATTCTGTTGTCGGCCATTGTGATAAGCGCTTTGTAAGCAAAAGCCAGTGAGCATTTTGATATTCATGTTCTTTTCTTTGAGTATTTATTATACATTGTGCTGCAATGCTAAACTATTGACATTTATTAGCGCCTGTGTTGCTAGGGGTATACATGGACCCAGCAAACATTCTGTACTTTCAACATCATTGTTTAAATGTAAAGTAAATCATAGTTTGGAGACTTCCTCAAGGAATGACAAAAACCTCTTGGTTGATCTCTTCCACACAGAATACTTGTGTATGAGGAGTGGCCCCTTTCTTACTGGACTTCCACTCAAAACAATCGCCCAACTCCTCTCATTTGGCCAACCTCGTTGGAACATACACACAGGACCCGTCAGTCCTGCAGCAATCAAACCGTGTTCGTGCGCTCAATTTCAGCCAAACACCCCTTTTAGTGCAACACTTAAAAAAACACATTCTCACCATCAACAAAACACTCGACACCCAAAAACACAAATCACAAAGAGCATTAGAAATGTATTCGAACATTAGCAACACAGCTAACCGCTTTGACAGCAACCCTAACTCACAAAATCACAGCGGCACACCACCCCAATTGCAGCACTATTTGATGGTGGAGCTCCAACAAGATACTAGGGTGAATTTACCTCCCCTATCTTAAGACATCACATTCATGACCAATAATGAACCTTTAAAATTTGTGTTATTTACCATTGCCCATCACCTGTCCCCATTGAAAGATACCCCTCATAAACCTCTGATCACCACTTGTCCCCTCCAATGTGGATTTTCCCTTGCCGGAGCAGCACAGAGTGCTGGTTTAAACTTCTCTAAGTTGTACTGTGTTGTCTATATGTCATCCGAACAAAATCTCCAAAATTGTACAAGCTTCAAAAGGGTTTTATTTTGTTAGAATGCTGCTTAAAGGAGTACTCTCAGGATCCACCTAATCTGGAAATTATACTGCAAATTTAAACACGTAACTTAAGTAGCATTTTATTACGAAATACTTTCATGAACATTAAGGTGGTTGATAGTGCAGTAGCACCTCTGCCAGATGAAATGGGAAGATCTGAATAACCAGATGTAATGAGTACTTTACAGAGTGAAAGTGCCAAAAAATGTACAAGAAGGACCCCAGAGATTTTTCACAAGAATTGCAATCTCCTGAAACATTCACTTTTTAAATCATTGTTTCTTAAAGTGAAAAACTCTTCTTATCGAAACCTAATTTCAAATATTAGTGAAAATCCATGCTATAGAGTTGTTTTGGCCCTCCAACTTGTAATAGAAAATCCAGAAAGATCTTTTGAAGGTTATGGCCTAAAATCATAACCCTTGTTCCCAGAGGAGCATGAAAACCTTTTAAAGCAGTGGGGCACATTATTTCAGATCTACTCACAATGAAGAAGTGTGATGTACTCTAATGTGTGTTGCAGGTTGCATGTGCACTTGTTTTCCTGAGTATGCCATACTCAGCAAATGTCTGCGTGATTCATCTAAATCTCTTTTTAATGCAGGAATGGAGGATAATTATCTCTCCAGCAGTATTACACTTATGAGCTTTTGTGTTAATGGTTTCTTATAAAATAGCAAAATCCATCAGCATTCCTTTACGTATTGAGAGAATTGTTGGGATGAAACCGGTGAATCTCAATGCCCTATTGGGATGGTTTTCTTTGTTAGATGTTAGGTATTTATTATTAGATATCAGACTTTTGGCAAATGCCTGTATAAATCATTTGTCAATACTTATTCAGGCCTAAGAAAATACAAAAATGTACATAACACTTTTGAGGACTCAGTCCAGCACCAGATATGATAAAATAGAACTTACAATTTTCTCCCAAAATAGTATCACTTTTCAAATAAAGAATGGATAAGAAGTATCAAATTTAAAATGAAAGTAACAAATTTAAAGTAAATAATGAAAAATAAGTAACAAATTTTACATTTAAAATAACAATTAACTGGGTAAATTAAATTATATTATGAGTACGATAGTATTTAAAGGCATCAGTGTAAAGTGAATTCGAGTAAGGTAAAAAAATCTAGGAGGGAATAATAACTATCTTGGTTCAATTATGCCCATATGTATATATGAATTTAGGATATTTTTGGAGCCTTTCAGATTTATGAAACCATCGTCTTAACAGTCCTTTATCCCTTCTAGAGTTCATACTTAGTCTAACAGGTTGAATACTCTAAATGCAACTTGTTCATAATGATGTTTACCAAATTCTTTATTAACTATCAGCGGTATAATTATTGGTACTCTTTCTACATTTTGCAGGTTTTCATACATAACATGAAGATAGTTCAACTTTCCTAGAACTGATTTTTCTTGGAAAAATTTTCTGAGATAATGCTACTCTCCTTAATTCTTCAGAGGGATAGTGCCTACTTTTTGAAAAAAATTATTTTAACGATCTTTTTCTGAATCATTTGTTAAGATTTAAACACATTTTTGTAGGCATCTCCCCAAGCAATTATATCAGAGGTGTCCAATTTGCAAGGTCTCGAGGGCCACAACTAAAACATTTAATAAGGTTGTGGGCCATATTTTCAGTACTCAGGCAATCCATATCCGACTTCCCCTTATTGTTGATTTCAGCAATAGGCCCCGCCTGCTGGCCATGGAACCACTTATGATATCAGATCATAGCACAGACAACTAGATCACATTTTTAATTTCTATATTCTTTGTACTATACAGTACAAAGCTATCAACCAAAAGAAGGCATACTATGTCACAAGCAAATGTTTTCTATTGAAAATTTTCGACAATTAATAAATATATAGAAAAAATACAGAGAAAATTAATATTATATATATATATATATATTTAATTTGGTTGGGTGAGTCACGTAACTTTAGCACCTTCTGTAACTTTTTGAACAATTGAAGATATTGCAATGCAGTTTTCACGGAAGTGAATGAGGGAATGGGGCTAATTGATATGTGTATTGATTTCTCTTTTATCACTTGTATTTACGAGATATTTGAGGTAACTTTGTTTTTTCAAATAGGACTATACATATTTTTTCAGTCTATCATGACAAGCGTAAAAAGACGAATCCAAAGATATAAATATTGTCATATGTTAGATGAGCATTTTTTTGAGTAATTGTGATTTTTTTTGCAACTAGTGTTTAACGGATATTTCATTGTAACTGTCAGACCCACAAGGTCACGCAGCGTTCCCCCAGCAAACGCGGGGTCGGGAAAGGGAAGGGATTTTAGTAGTTGAGGATACGAAAAATATTCACAAAACTGTTGCATTTTTCCTGAACTCTCCTTTCCATCCTGATCCATTTTCAGATATTTTGTGTTTCTTAGGGATTGAAAATACGAATTTGTCTTAAGTAGTATTTATTGAAATAAGATTATTTCTATCCCTAAGTTATTATTATATTCTTATTAACATTGAAATTGTTTGCTCAAAATACGCAATATTTTTTGTACAGTTTTAAGTATTTATTCTTATTGTGCTTTGTTTCAAGATTCCATTAATACGTATCTTATGAAACCCCATGAAATGGAGTTGAAATTATAAACAATTTTAATACGATACAAACTAATGACAAATCCTTATTTTTCATCCTTTAGTTCCTTCAATCAAAGAAAGTCGAAAATCTGAAAATGCAGAAGGATGGAAAGCACAGTTCAGGAAAAAACTGCAATGGTTTTGGGAATATTTGGAATATGTTTCGTATCTTCAAATCTCCCTTCCTTTGCTCGGGCGCGCGTTGCTGGTGGAGCGCTGCGTGACCTTGTGTGGTAGACTATTCAAAATGTCCGTTAAACCCCAGTCGCAAAAATCAAAATTAATCAAAAAAATGCTTATCTAACATATTACAATACGTACATCATTGGATTCATCTTTTTACGCTCGTCATGGTGGACTGAAAAAATATGTATAGTTCCATTTGAAAAAACAAAGTTACCTAAAAAATCTCGTAAAATACAAGTGATAAAATGGAAATTAATGCACGTATCTATTAGCCCCTTCCCCTCATGCCCTTTCGTGAAAACTGCATTGCAATAACTTCAACCGTTCAAAGTTACAGGAGGTGCTAAAGTTACGTGACTATATATATATATATATATATATATATATATATATATATATATATATATATTATATATATTATATATATATATATATTTGATTAGTAGTAGTCTTTCTATTGTAGGACAATTACACGTAGTACTGCTGCACACGATGTTATGCATTTTCAAGGTATAACTTATTGGTATACTGTCTAAGTAACTACCGTACATTGTAAATAGTTTTGGAGATACTGAGGCATAGATGATTTAAGAATAGCCGTTTCACAATTTTTTTTTTTTTTTTTTTTTTTAAGTTAAGCTCTGTTATATGCAATTACTCTGTCCACGCCCTTGCCTTGACCAAAATGCTGGTTTCAGCCACGTAAGAGATTATAGAACCATGTGGCAAAACTGAAAATAAATCTTTTATATAGAACAAAAAGTAAAGGTTCTAAGATTGTTCCTTGTGGAACACCACTGGGAACTTAATTCTTCCCTTGTGGTTTTTGTTTCTTTTTACTACTTGTTTGTGATTTAGATAAATAGCTCTTCATTAATTTATGCGCTACACCCCTCAGACCGTAATGTTTGAGTTTACTTAGTAATATATCATGATTAACAGTATCAAAGGCTTTTGCAAGGTCCCAAAATTCTAAAATAATAGGAATTCAATTATCAATTGCACCATATATCTCATCCATTACATATTAATTTTTGTTATAAAATTATCGAATCTCTTCTTCAATATCTTTTTCAAATATTTTAACAAAATTTTATATCAAAGTTATCATTATATAATTAGTTGTTTTGTGTCTATCTCCAGACATAAATTGGTACAACTGCTGTTTTGAAGTATTCAGGAAAGTAATCCATCTCTATACAATCATTTATTATGTACACAAATGGTGTACTAATGTGATTAGACATTTTTTAATTACACTAATTATTATCAAATCAACACCTGTAGGTTCGCCATTACTCATAGTTTTTCAAGCTACACAATACTTCCTGTTGTAACGAATATTGAGTTTGGAATTGCATTTATAGAATGTTTCATTATCACACGTTATGATCAGATTTTTTTTGCCATATTTGTGCCTATATTTACAAAGAATTTATTGAAAGTATTAGCTATGTTAGTAACATCTATGATTTCATCATTGAATTCATCATATTTTTTGTGTAGGTATTTTATTTTCCTAACATTATCCATTCTTTTACTTTCACATGTATGTACGTAGTAATATACGTAGTATAGGGAAAGTTATATAATGCTGCAGAAAATCGAGTGAGACATTTTAACAGATATACACGTTTTGGAGTCCCCTGATACCAAAAAAGTATACAGTTTTTACAAAACATCCGTCAGTTTGAACAACACTAGCAATTAAACCATATGTGCGATTTTGGAAAACTTCCTTCAAAATTTAGGAATTATTTTCATGAAGCCCCCCAGTAATTTTCAAAATTTTCTCAAAAACAGCTCCAAATTTTTTCTTTAAACTTTTTGTAGGGAGAGTGCTAAATGTGCTCTGTGAGGTGATATTAACACCATATTACTCTATTCTTTTGTTTTTTCGAAAAGTACAAAAATGTCATTCTTTTTTACATGTCTCTTATGTTAATATTTACATTAGCAGGGATTTGTTGACATGATTATATTGATCAGTACATGTGCTTTAAATGAAGTGAAATAAAGTTTCTTGAAAATTGAATAGTTTTCTGTGAAAACATTCAAAATTCCATATTTTCAGAAACTCTCAAAGGACATTTTCTCAAAAATAGCTTCAAAGTTTTTGTTCAAGCTTTTTCGAGTGGATTGTACTAATCGCACTCTTTAATATGGCGTAAAGTTCTTCTTCTTCTTTTTTTCCCCTCCAAAAATTACACAAATGTAATTTTTTTTTAAAGTTCTCTCATACCTTTAAAATACACATTTCCACCAATTTGTAAACACTATTGGATTTGTGAGTGTGTTTCAAACGACTTCAAATGAAGTGTTTCGAAAACGGCTCCAAATTTTTCAATGAAAATTGCCATTTGGGACATGGTTTAACTTTTTTTAATATTCTTAAAATAATATTTTTGTTCTACTATTAGGAAACCGAAAAATTAATTAAATTTTAAAAAAATGTAGTTTGGGCAGCGATAGATGGCAGCTATCAAGGGTATTCTGAAAAGCAAGTCTGAGCGAGTCTGAATAGCCAAAGACCAAACGAAAAAGAAAACTAATACAGGAAAGTCTGTGCCATTCTGTTGCGCCACTAGTTTTGATGAGTAAATTGCCATACTTGTGTATAGTTGCCTAAAATTTCACTCAAATTACTTTCATAATAATTAGTTTTGGTGATTTTGATTCATGAATCTCAAGCAGATTTATATTTCAAGTATTCATTTTTTAAATTCATATCAATGGGATATTTTTTTCATAATTTGTGTAAATTATTTTTTATTCTACATAATTAATTAGACCTGATGTGAACCACTCTTTATGAAGTGTGTTTTTTGAGAGGTGTCTTAATAATTTTGTATTACGAGCCATCTGTAAATTAAGTAAAGTAAATTTCGAGTATTTTCAATACCCCCCACCCCCATCCCACCTATTGTAACCCACTTCCCTTTCTCTATGTGATGCAGCATAATGCTGCCTCAGACTCCCTCCCTCCCCCTTTATCGTCACGTAATTTATGGATGACCCCTTAGAAGCATTTAGGGCATCTTTAATAATATTATAAAAAAATATAAATATAATATTTATTAGAAAGATTAGAAGTTGGTTGTTTTTCTTCTTCTTCTTCTTCTTTTTCCCCCTTCGTTTTCTTCTTTTTTCTTTCATTATAAACGTTGTTCCCATTTATCTCATTTAGTTTATCAGAAAGCATTTTGTAGTTTATTATGAAAGTGTCACTAGAGATATTACTTTTGCCAGTATCAATTTCAACATCATTTAATAATAATATAGTAGTGTGGTGATCCAAGTCACACATTAGAGCTTTAACAGTTAAGTTAATAGATTTACCAAGAATATAGTAAATACAAGATCTTGGGTCACAAATCCTTTTTGGAATATTTAAATGAGATGTAACCAAATTCCATGAAATTAGTAATATCATCTAAAGTGAATGTCAGTTTTCAGTAGATCTAAGTTGATGTGTCCAATTATAAAACGATTATTTAAGTGTATTTTAGACAAGTATTCATATAAATCATTAGTAAAATTAAGTACATTTAATTCATTTGATCTGTAAAATGTGAAAGATATTTTGCTTTTATCATGTAGTACTTCCATGAATAATGCTTGCATATTTCCAATATTAATAACTTTACTTATATGATTTATGTTATTCCTAATGTATATGCATATTGCGTCATATTTATTTAGGAAGTTGTTCAAATTATGGTATCGTAATCTGAAGTTGAAAGTAGGTTTACACTATCAATATTCAAGGTTTCAGTGCAGATAATCAAGTACAGTTTAATCAGAATTGTTTAATAAGTTCATCAATGTTCTTGTGTGTATGTGCATTTTTGACTTTTGGTCTTGTAGAACACAATTGATGCATTGAAAAATGTCTCAATACATTTTATGTTTTTTCCACATTTATACCGAACAACTTTTGTCCAAATATATAATTTTTTGGATGACCGAAGTATTGTTAAACTAGTGGTGCTGAACAGCACATACTTTCCCGTGTTATTGGAAACAGCTACTTGGGATTGAAATATTGCACTTTCTGCTCTACCAACATCTTAGCTATTATTTGAAAACATCCAATTCAACCAAGAAACAAACAACTCACTGTTTCCATTGGAGTGTTGTCATAACTATGTGAATTCTACAACTGCATAAAAAATATAATACAAAATTTTTGTAAACTTTTATTGGAAAAAGAAGCCTGATACCCCGGACAATATAGAATTGCATTTCATAGGGCCATGATTAGAAAAGAGTACTCTAAAACCATACAAAAAGTATAGAAAACTACTCATATTTTTAAAAAATTAAGCATTATTTGAAGATGTAGTTTTGATAAAAACATTTCATTGAGAAAAAATTGTATCTTCATATTGGTAGTTGTAGGAAGATCCAAAAAAAATTTGAAATTTTTTTCAATTTTCGAAAAATCAGAGTTTTCAACCAGCGTGTGACCTGTGCCATTCTCTTAAATGACCTTCGGAGTATCCAGCAACAAAATTTAGTGAAAATTATTGGTGCCATTTTTTAAAAATCTTGAAATGTCCCAGGGGTGTCATGTAACATATCCCCAAAATTAAAATATCAATTTAAAATTCAATGGGCCATGAGGTTGCTCAGATGGATTGGAGAATATCAATTTTAGGTAAAATTGGCTGAACGGTTTAGTCGCTAGCATTGTTCACAGACAGGCAGACAGACATTTTGTTGTCAATCAATTGTTTGGTTTCAAGGAGCTATAAAATGTGGATTTGGGCTGCACCACCTGTTAGAGGTGAGTGTGTGTTTTTCCCTTCTTTTTCTTCTTAGTTTAGCAACTGTATTTATCCACTTTTTAATTAGCAGGGCCCTATAATAAGAGTTTTTCTGTTGAAAATCCGCCTGTTTTTTTCGCACAGCATTATATAACTTTCTCTATATTACGTATATACACATATATAAGGGAAAGTAAAAATGGCTAAAAAATGACCTTTTTCCCCAATATTTATAATTTTCTGAACCATACATTGCCCACTCTTTACGAAAATTCATACATAGAGGTTTTTGGGGTCTGAATGCAAATCTGTTGTCAGATTTGAATTTCAAATGGCTGATCCAAAGCAATTTTCAAATTTTTGTCTGCCAAGCCGCATCAACTTCAAGGCAGACCAACCACTGTTTTCTTGACTTTGGCCTCTCCCTCTGACTTAACCACAAGCTTGTAGCAGCTAAGCACAATTTTAAATGAAGATTCTAGCCGACCCAAGTCATGTGTACACTCTGGCCAGGAATGTACAATACCTTAGCGATCACCGCTAAATCAACATCTGGCAGTCAAGAATGAAAAAAACGTGCCTATATGTTTTGTTTAGGATGTCTACATCTACTGAAGATATAAAATTCACCAAGTATTGCAAAAGAAGCTAATTTGAGTTGAGCAGAAATGAGCGTCCACAAATGAGGACGCTGGGCATTAACAGGGTAATAATTGGAACAGAATCCACGAAAACATTAACTTGTAAGTGAAGCTGATCCTCTTGGATCTATAAAATGTCATAGCTTTACACATACTGGGATTTAAATAAAGTGTATACTCTTTAAGTTAACACACAATTTATCCAAATTATTTTGGAGTTCCTTGCAGTCAAGTAGTTTAACTGAGAAATACAATTTCGTATCATCTATGTACATTAACTCATTCACCTGGGCTTTCCTCTCTCTCTCTCTCTCTCCATGCTCCCTTTGCTAACAAAGTAACCCCTGGTGAGCATGCACTCACAAACGTAAACAAAACATACTTTGTGCATACTTATAAAGGGGTTTTACTGTATGTTTTAAGAGACACCTGGGGGAATGGAATTTTGTCTCTTATAAGCGGGAACTCTTTATAAGTGGGAAATGCGTTTTTGGCTTGTTTAATGAGGTATTACCATATTTTTAGTGGATTAGTATGATTTGTACACTTATTTTTAAACTCGAGGAAACATAAATTAGTTGATTCCAGAACCCATTTAACCAGATCTATTGAGTGAACTTTATGACATTTAAAGCACATGTGCTCATAAACGGATTATGTGAACAAATCGCCTCTAATGTAAATATTGACACGATACATTTGTGCAATTTTTGAAAAAACAAATGAATAGAGCAAAATGATGTTAAGAGTCTACCTTTATAACATCATATCAAAAGTTTAAAGAAAAAATTTGGAGCCGTTTTTGGGAAAATCTTGTTTTTGTAAATGTTTATTACTTCACTCGATATCACGTGAAAACTTTTTTTTTTTTTTTTTTTTTTTTTAGTACTTAACGTTAATGAAAGACCTAATTATAGAGAAAAATTTTTATTCTAAGAAAAAATTTCTATATTTAATTTTGTAGCTATAGAAAAACAGTGAAAATCCTAACAATGTCACCACTATAAATGAATTTCACTCTATTCTTACGAGAAATTTAAAGGAAAAAAATTGGAGCTATTTTTAAGGAAATTTTGAAAATGCCCCACGGGCTTCATGTACAGTACCCACAAAATTTTGTTTTTCAAAACCACAGAGTTCCGAGCGGAAACAGATTGATCGCGGAATATTCATTTTGGAAAAAAATGTACGAAGTTTTGGCGCTAGTGTTATTCACGGACGGACGAAGGGAAGTTTTAAAAGAAAAAAAACAAACCTTTTTCGCTATCAGAGGACGCCAAAACATGCATTCTGTTAAAATCTCGAAGTCGATTTTCTGCAGCATTACATTACTTTCTCTATATTACGTATGTATGTAAGTATACGAGAAAGTAACAATTGGAAACACTGGTCAAAACACTAAACAAAAGCAAAATGCTGTGTATTCAACTCTGTCTCTGGCAGGTATCAGGTGCTGACAGTTTCATCCAATCGGGAGCTTGAAAGTCACCATTGTGACGTCACTGGAGACACGGAAGCTTCCGATTGGATGAAACCATAACAGCTCATACCTTCTAGAGGCACGGTTACAAAAGTCGCACTATAGGCGTCTTCCTTGCCAAAAGACAGGAAGCTTACTGAATGAGCTTTCTTCACGAGAACTTCGCACGCGCGCGCGCGCACACACACACACACACACACACACACACACACACACACACACACACACACACACACACACACACACACACACACACCCCGCCGGTGGCATTAGTGTTGCTAACCCCTTGCTCCAGCCTATTTTAAGCACGTGTCCCAACCCTTACCACGCTGAGGAAATTCCTGAGTCACCTGGAGGAAAATTCCACACTTTGTCCCTTACAAGCGAGAAGAAACGCATGGCGGGGAATAAAATCTTGTCCACTATACGCGGGAATCTCTTATGACAGGGTCTCTTAAAAGCGGGAAATAAATGCATTGTTTATATACAACTGACCTCGCGACCGTGAATTTTGTCTCCTATAAGCGGGATTCTCTTATAGCAGGGTTTTACTGTACTCTGTAATAACATTTAAAGACAAAAAATGCCCAGCTTGAAGCGCAAACTTCCTACAGGCTGTAGAAGATATTCCCAGAGTGAACAATTGGATTGTTTAATAACTACCAGTGACTGCTGCAAACCCAGCACACTAGCATCTCCAAGGCATCAAAAGACCATGTAAATATTTTCATTCATGATGTATGGGAGACTTCAAAAGACACAAATGGGTTAATAAAATGATCAAGTTTTCAGCATTGTCATTATTGGTGATCCCAAAGAGCAAAGGCCCTGAAAGTTTCAGATCTGGAGCTTTTGTTAAATAGTGTTTCAAATGGGGGTACATTGTAGAGCCCATTTAGGATCTTCATTGGTCTCCACCACGTATCTTCTTTTCCTTCTTAGCTCTGTAATCGGAAGAGGTGCATCATGACACCTTTCTTCATGTGGCAGTTGATATTCTCTTAGAATTTTTGTAGGCTGTCTCTGCACCAACTCTAAATGGAGTATGTCCTCCTGGTAGTGGTGGGACCATATTGCATTTGCACTTTGACACAGGCCTTATGTATGTAATGTGTTTAAAATTTATTTTTATGAATAATGTAGCGAGTTGAAATAATGAATGACATTCTTTACCATAAAAAAAATAGTGAAAATGTATTATCTGCTTCTGGGAAAGCTGGAGTTTCACCCTTCCCTCCTTGTAGTCCAGCCACTGTTAGTTTCTAAAAATACCTATTCATTTTATAAAATCCCAAAAATCCCTGAAACTGAAAGTGCTCGTGGAGAGCCATTCAAACTAATGTTGAAATGTGTTTGAAACAAAATGTTGGTTTTCTCTCGTTACTTTCTGCATTGGAAGATGAAGATATTGTCTGGTTTTCCAGTATCCCAACTAGTGCTGCTACAGAATGGCACCGACTTTCTCCCACTTTGTAGTCTAAGCTCGCTTCTCGGTATTGACTCACCCTCTTCTCAGCTTTGTTCTGGAAGAATAAAAACTGGCCCTAGATTTTAAGGTCTTTTGAGTGACTTTGAAACTATGCTATTTTTAGCTCATTTTCATTGAAAGCTTTTGAGTTATCTAGAAACTTCATTAGAAATCATTTGAAGCACTTGTACTCACAAATGCAATTATGTAAAAAAAATGCCAGTAACATTAATTAATGAGAGAGAGCTATTTAAAAAATTGATTTTGAGTAATTTTTGGAAAAATCAAAAGAATGTATAAAAATTGTCTCAATGTTATTTTATTTAGCGATATCCATCCTAAATGTTTAAAGAAAAAATTTGGGGCCTGTTTTGCAAAAATCTTGTTATTAACAATGCTTGTATTTCACTCAAAATTGCATGAAAACTGCTAATATTTTTGAAAAAATCTACAGATCATCAATAAGAAGTAATTGTTGGGAACAAATTTAATTTGAAGCAAAATTCTTTGCCTTCTGTATTGTAAGAAATGCCAAAACTTGGCATATATAATTATTGAATACAATGTTGTGTTGGGAAATGTTTTCTTTCGATTGTATTGTAATTACCTCAGACACGGAGTTACCTAGTTATATTCCCGGCAGGAGGTCGCCCTGGATCTCCCAGCAGTGGTGAAGATGAGCCTGCACCAAAGAAGACGAAGCCAGAGGGACTGCTGGGCAATGGACCAGGTTCTGTGCCTGGCTCCAGTGCAGTTCTTCCAGGCATGATGCCCCCACATCCTCAAGGCCCTATGCCACCCCACCCCATGGCTCCTCACATAGGGCAGTTTGGCCCTCCAATGGGACACCCAATGATGGGGCCCATGGGCCATCCAATGGGACCACCCTTCATGGGACCTGGGTGAGTATTATCGTGCCCACATGCACCTGAAATCTAATCTCAACTGCCCTCTGTCAGCCAACAGATCTAAGTTGATATTGGCAGTTCCTTTTATTTCATCTGCCTTAAACCTGAATTCTGATTGTTATTGTTAGTGTACCATCAAATTAAATTTCCTGCAGACAGTCTATGAAAATTACTGTTGTTCCAGAATGCCAATGATGGGACCAGTTGGGTCTATCCCTCCACCACCAATGAACATGGCTGTGAGTTCAGGAAACACTAATCCTTCTCAGAGCAAACCTTTATTTCCCAGCACTGCAACTGTAAGTTTTATTGTTTGTTTTTGTTGTTATTTTTTTTACATAGATTTTAGAGAAATTTGTGGAAGGTTACAATAAATGAAGAAAGAAAAAGTTTTCATCAAACTTAATTTCTGAAAAAGTTTTGAAATCCTAGAATGATTTCATTGCTTGTGCCATTGTGTTTTGTTGTCCTAAATTGAGAAAAAAGTATTTAGATTATTTGTTGTCGTAGTAGCTGTGGAGTTTCTTTTATTTTTATTTCTTTATTTTTGTTTCATGTTCTTCACTTAACTTGAAGGGTGACTACTAAAACAGATCATTTTTCATCTAACAGTAATAAAGATTGAAATTAGTACTTATAAATTTTTAATATTCAATTCTGAAGATTGAGAAAATGACTCATCATTTTTAGCTATCACCTTTCCTTTTTATTCTGTAAATTCTGCAACTAGTCCATAAAGAGATTTTTTCATGTGTATATCTTTTGCCACTATAGCCAACTACCACAAGCAGTGCAGCTCCAGTTGGTGCTGATTTCAAGCCAATATCTTCAACAAACACACAGATCGGACCAATCAAACCCACATTTCCTGCATACAGGTTTGTATTTTGAGGATCTCTGTACAGATCATCAACTAATTAAATTATCTGGAAATCAGAGGATTAACATGGTTTAGAATAAGCAAAAATGTTTCAATGCCAATTGCATTTTAAAGAGATTATTGTATTTTATGAATTTTTAATTTTCTTTGATTTAGAAAGTTTTGTTTTTAACATATAAGTTTGGTTAGACTTAAAATAATAATCTTGATTAATATTCATTACTCTTGTTCGCATAAAAGAATCTTATTGTTAACAGTGATTTGAAAACTACATTGCATAATGTTCGTAATCTGTTTTTGTTGAAAAATATTTCTGTATCTATAAAAGTTGGCTGAAACCTGTTAGTACTAAGTGCATGTGCAATAGGTTGTTTCTAGTCATTTACAGAATTATTATTGTTGCCAAGATTTTCTGTTTAGTGCAAATTCATATATTCCCCTTGTAAGGTTATGTTTCCTTGGTTCATTTTCCCAGATCATAATCTGCCATGAATAATCGTGCCTGGATAACAGTTGCCTTTGTTAATTTAAGTAAAACTAAATTATTCTATACACTTATGGTTAAAAAATGTTCATAGTTATTGGGAAAAATAATAGATTTTTATTGTATTAATTGAATGTTTTTGTTCCCTTCTGGTATAAAGGATAAGTATCAACTGTGGGAATAAATGTTCTGTTTAATGACCTTTTGTTATGCCTTAGCAATTTTCTTAAAACTATTAACAAATGGTAAATGGATATTCTTTCAATCCTTTTACTAGGATCTTACTCATATCACATTAAAAGTGCTGACGCTCATTAATTTTTTGTTTTTCTCTGACAAATGTGTTTTCTTTCAATCACCTCATTTCTGTTGTAATGAAAAAAATCCTTATTAAAGTTTTGAAACATCATCCATTTATAATATGTAAATAGATTCTAGAAGATTACTAAGTCGTTATTAAAAAAGTTCAGTAATAATAACTTGGCTATCAAGATAAAAATATTTTATTTAATTCAGATTCTTTTATTCATTATTTATTTTCCAATATTTCTGCGTGAATTATTGTCTGCCCAAAAATATTGAAACACTGAAGAGTATTGTTCAGAATTGTTCCTATATGAATGCTTTTTATTATTTCTAGGTTCTGAATTCACCCTTAAAGTTTTTCTGCTATTATCTCGCATGTATATTGAAGGGTATGTTTCAACACAATGTTTTAATTATCAAAAATGTGAATAATATTTCTAGGGAATTGCGTAATTGCCACCTTCATAAGTTCAATGAATCAGTTGAAACTTCTGATTTGTGATTACTCATGTTAGTTTGTATGTTTCAACATTGTTGTATTCATTTTGCTTTTTTCCCTTAATTGCATGTATAAAATATTGCTCACTTAAAAAAATTTGTTATCAAAGTTGGAACATGTTGCATGTGCATATGAAAAGTAACTGCTCTTATAGATTGTTCAATCCCTGAACACACACATCGGGATTCCTGGGAGTGCATCTAAGTAGGTTTCCACTTATTCACAGTGCTTCTGTTTTCTCATTCATGCATAAGAGCACCAAGATACACGGTAGAGTCTGGGGGTTTGCACACCAAGATATGCTTTGGCTTTTTCCATATGTGTACGAACAATTCCTTCATTGTTACCATAAATATTAATCTGTGATAAAAAATATTGGAGATGAATTTTCAAAAAACAAAAATACAGTGTACTTACTGTGAATATGTCAGTTTTGCTTGTCACAGCACCAACCTCATGAAGTTTGAAAATGAAGTGTGTATTTATTTAACCAACACAGGAAGGGAGTGTTGTCATAAACACTAATAACAAATATCTTCAAGCAGAATGGTGTCATATTTTTAACCTCAAACTTGTAAGGCACTGAGATGTTTTGCGTCACAAGTGCGATTTTGCAACGAGGCTCAGGCTTTCAACCTGTGCAATTAACTTAAAACATCCTTGAGTCTGTCCAACGCATTTCCTATGTAACTGGGAGACTGGGTCCTTGTCTCAATTTATCAGAATAAATTTAAAACATTGTTATTAGAAACTAAATAATTATTATAGCATCCATGCACACACCATGTAAAAATGACAGCCACACCAACATTCTTTTTCCATAGTCTATCCTTGCAAACACTTGCACACGTGCATACTTCTTGCTTACATGAGAAGCTGTACGTTATTTGCAAAGCATGGCCAACAGTTACTTTCTCTAAATTGTCCCTCTTGTAACTGAAGCATTAATTTTTTTATGATTTCTAATACATCAAAAATCTCCAAAACGTTTTCTTCTGTCTTCCCCTAAAGCCCAATAATGCAAGCATTGCACATTGCAGAGTACAAAATTTTGTTCATAACTCTTCTTTAAACATCTCTTTGTATCTTTCAGAAAACCGTATTTAACCTGAAAATAGGACAACCCTGTAATTTGATAGACGTCTCCAGAGAATTTTCTAAATTTTAATTAATTCTTACTATTACTTCAAAATGAAACAGCAAATTGTCTTATAAACTAGAAAATTGCCTTGTTGCTGAGAATGTTAAGACTTGTTGGTGAACTATCATTTTCTTGTTTCTTAAAATCATCATAATAATGGTTTTACTTTCTCTTATTTATGACATACATACATGTATATCGAGTATGTAAGAAGTATAGAGAAAGTTACATAATGCTGCAGTAAAACACCACTAGCCCCTAAACCATATGTAGGCTTTTTTCTGAAATAGATATTCCCAGGTCAATCTGGCTCAACTCGAGGTACTGCGATTTTGGAAAACTCTTCAAAATTTGAGGGTGCTTTACATGAAGCGTGTCTGGACATTTTCAAAATTTTCTCAAAAAATGCTCCAAATATTTTTCTTTAAATTTCTTGTAAGAATAGAGTAAAATGCACTTATTAAGGTGGCATAGGTTTGATTTTCACGGGTAACTTGGAATTTTTGAAAATTGCAACTCTTTTTTTTTTTTCGTGTCTTCCTACAACTACAAAATTGAAGAAAGAGGTTTTCCCTTCATATGAAATTTGTTGCCCGTAATTAGTTCTTTCAGTTAATTGAGTTCCTGTACAGTTTTTTGAAACGTTTAGTAGTTTTCACGCAATATTGCATTCAATATGTGCAAAAATTACAAAAATTAAATTTTCTCAAAAACAGCTCCAAATTTTTTTCTTTGTTAATATTTAACATTGTTAATATTTACATTTGGTAATATTAACATGTAAACATTATTAATATTTATATTAGCAATGATTTGTTCACATTATTATACTTATGAGTACATGTGCTTTAAAAATGTCATAGAAAGTTTCTCGAAAAAACAGTTTTCTGTGAAAATTTATTTATTTCCAATAAACAGGCAGTTGCCCGATTTTACATTTGTAGAACATACAGATGATATCAAGTGAACAAAACATAAAATATATACATAGCCATCAATTAAAGTCATTAGAATAAGATGATTTTGCACAATTTATACATTTTTTAATCAAAGAACAATATAAAGCATTACCAAAATGATCTCAAATTTCCGCATTTTGAGAAACGCTTAAATGCCATTTTCTGAAAATGGTTCCGAATTTTTTCTTCAAACTTTTCCAAAAGATCTTTAACTTTCCTGACTTTACTTCATCTGATGCCAGTAGTGTTTTCTTTGCCAAGAATAGTAAGGTTTGATCATTAATTAATTTTGCTAATTTTATAACCTGAAACAATGAAGTAATGTGAGGAATGCAAATAATTGCTAGTTAGATCTAGTTTTCTGTAATTTTTTGTGTAAGGTTTCTGAAGTGTGTGATTAAATTTTTAAAATTGATGGCTATCAACCTCACATGGAATAGATTTTTCTGTCTGTACCAATGAACATATGTAAACATTTGGTCCATCACTGGTTTCTCTGCATTTAAATTATTATAGAGCTAACTATGAACTAATTAACTGATATTATCTCGTGCAACTGGCTGGAAATTTTATCAAGTAGAGATATAGTGAGTATTGATGATATTGTTCATGTATTGTACCTTAAATTGGTTCATATTATACTATGTCATTCTCTGACCTTACCAAAGAGATCTAATAAGTATACTCCATGGTTTGCCAAAACTGTAATAAATAAAATTAATCTCAAAAATAATTATGAAGACAGCTTAAGATTATTCTGATATTGATGCTACACAAATATGAAAAAAACCTTATGTACAGATACAAAATGAAGTATATCTAGTCAATTTGAAATCTTTATTGCAAATGTTGAGTCATCACTCCTCAATGATCATATAGATTTTGGTTATTGAGCACTGGTAACAAAAAGAAAAGTAGGATTCCATCAACCCTTACTTTTAAACAATCAGTGATATCTGATCCTCAAGTCATTGTAAATAGCATCGCAGAATATTTTTCCAATGTTTATAGTGATTGATATTTTTGTTAGTAAACTATAAGGGGCCTGTTCCTGGTGCGATGGCTAACTGTATTTCGGGAGAACTATGTAAAGCAAAAATTATTATCCATGCCCGTAAAAATGACTGCAGTGACAGATGGCATCCTTGCAATTTTTTTGAAGAAATGTGCAACCTCTCTTGTCACACCACTGACTTTAAATTTTCATAAAATCATCTTGAATGGGGTATACCCATGGGCATGCAAAAGCAACAAAAATATGTTCTGTTCTCAAGAAAGATGATCTTGGACAAATAGAAAATTATAGACCCATTTGAATTTTATGTAATTTTTCCAAAATTCTTGAATTTAGCTTTTAAACCACATATTTCAGACATTCATCATGGCTTCATGAAACAAAGGTCTATAGTTAAAAACTTAATAACATTTATTCAAAATATGTCATCCTTCTTGAGTATCCAAGTTGTTGTGTACTTTGACATCTCTAAGACTTTGGACATCTTAGATCGTGCTGTTATTTTAAATAAATTGATGCTATTAGACATCCCTCATAACTATTTACGTGTGATAAAATCTTACTTGAGGGCTCGAGCTGTGATTGTGCTGGCTACATTTCACCAGCATTTACACCACCAACAGGTGTTCCACAAGGTTCCACTCTTGGCTGCTTTTTGCAGTTACAATTAATAATTTTAATGAGAGCTCTTCTTGTTATCTCCTGACCTACGTGGATGACACAAAACTTTTTTTTTACGTATCATGCCAGTTGAGGATTGTGATAAACTACAGGATATTTGATTACCTTTTATGATAGTTGCATTTTACAGAAATTAACTCTAAATGCAGATAAGTATAAGGTCATGTGATTATGTTGGTCTCAGAAAATAGCTTATTAGTTGCAATCAGTTTCTGTAATAAAAGATCTAGGTATTATTTTCGATAATATGCTGTCTTTTAAACATCAAATTGAGGATCTTGTAAATAATATAAATAGAATTCTAGGCTTTGTAATCATCTTGGGAAAGAAAATTTGTAAACTAGGGATATTGAAAGTGATATTTTTTGCTTTGGTTAGATCAAAACTCAAGTATGCATCAGTGGCCTGGTCTCCAGATGAGATTGGATTAATTAAAGTTTTGGAAAAATATTAACGAAGATTTTTGAAGTACCTGTACTTCAGGACTACAGGTGCATACCCGAAACAGGACCTTGAGAGCAATTTCTTTTGAATAATTAATAATTTCCATATTAAAGAGCCTGGCTGACAGGAGGAAGTTGATCATGATCTCTTTCTTTATTAAAATTCTTCGTAACATTATTAGCTGTCTATACACTCATGATCAGATGTCACCGTTGGTTCCATCGCATGCACCATGCTCTTACAAGCCTCAGTATAACTTTACACATGTAGATAAGTTTATTGTAAACCCTCCTTTTTATAAAATTATTAATTGCTCTGATGAAATTGATTCATTTGGAGATCCTATTTCCTTGATTTGTCATTCTGTGAAGAAATATGTAGCTGCCATCACAAAAAGTTATTTTTTGTATTTGTAAGCCTTTAATTGGGTGTAAACGTGCGGGCTTTGTCTTTTATAAATAAATTAAAAAATGATAGTGCTAATTACACTGTTTAATATGACGTACAGTTCATTTTGGGGTACTATTTTCCTTTTTTTTAAAAATTACACAAATGCAATTTTTTTTAATATTTCTCATTAATAAGCACATATCCAGTAATTTGTAACCATTATTACATTTGTGAGTTAGTGCTTCAAATGACTTTAAATAAAGTTTGAAAAACTGAGAAATTTTCTGTGATAAAGAGCTTCAAATGTCACATTCACAGTAATGTCTCAATGCAATTTTCTTAAAAACAACTCTAATTTTTTTGAAAATTGACCTTTAGGACAAGGGTTTTCTCTTCTTTGATATTCTAAAAGTTCTATTTCTGTTCTACTAATAGGAAACCGGAAAATTGAGAAAACGTCAAAAAATGTACGTGGGTGGCAACAGATGGCAGCTGGTATGAGGATGGGGAAGACCGTAAAGCCAGTCCACATCAAGGAAATTAGAAAACTACTATGAGAAAGTCTGTGCCATTCCCTAGCACTACCCTCATCTTCACATGTATCAATATCTGTGTTTGGTCATTCTTTCATGATACGGCATCTGACTTTTTAGCCCCAGCTTTAAGATTTGCACATTGAATTTGCAGTGTTCTTCGTCTTTCATGTGATGCCACCCAAGAATGTTTCCTTCCGTGTCACCAGATTTGTCACCAGATTTTCTCCGTCTCACACTTCTTGATGCCCTGTTTCTTTAACAGTTCATATGGCAGATATACTGAGCGTCGAGCCAAGATTCTGCACTGCCTCATCAAACCTGCTTTGTTTAACAAAATCTCTCTAGTCATTTTCACCTTATGTTTCTTGACATACAATCACATTAGTTTGAGATTATCTCTTTACCAGCCCATTCAGATCGGTCTGAATTGCAAGGCAAATTTTCAGTGGATGCTGAGAATACGACCGCAGATACAATTACTTTTATATATACACACGATATTTTGACCATCTTTGCAGTTAAGTCAACATTTACAAGTTTTGTGATATAGAATGGCAATGTAAGAACTTAAACCCAAACTGACTACACTTAAGCTGCGAATATTAGCCAACCCCCACATTTTTCAGCTGCAATATTTAGGGAAAATCCATGTCTCATATTCAGGTAAATAGGGTATTTACTAACCTCACCCAATCCCTATTGTACTGCACCTCAGTCACCATACAATTGGCAAGACAACACAGGAAAGCTTATTTGTTAGGATGGCAACAATTTCATCATACACATGCTGTGTAGATTCCCCATATGTAAACTACAGCCCAAAAAAGTATTCAGTAATACTCCCAAATGCATGCCTACAGTAATAGCAATTGATCTATACGTGTTATCAATTGCCTGAACACACGGATTGGAAACTATTGCATAGAATTCACTTTTGTAAGTGATACATTCTTTGGAACAACCTTAATTTCTATAGTGAAATTTAAGAATGACTTGTTTGAATAAAGGGTCCCCCCGGATAAGATGGTAAAAAGTTCCTCCCAACCAAATTAAATATGAGTGGTTACACTATAAACCTAACATAAAAATAACATTTTTGAAAGATTTCTTAGCCTCTGTTTTACCACCCACACCCATATACAGCCAAAAGCGTGTTTTTTTAATTTCAATTTTTTTCGACAACTTAACACTATTTTATCAGACCGAAAAAAATATGATCAATAAGAACACAACTTGGACTATCAGAAAAATATTTTTCAATATTTTCTCAGACTCAAATTCAAACACAAAAAAATATTTTCGAAAAAAAATATCAAGAAATATTTTTTACTGTGTCTTAGAAGCCTGGAACAGGCTCTAAAAAAAAATGTCAAAGGTTTCTCTTTAAACACAAATTGTTGTGCATTTTTTTCAGATTTTTCCGATTACTGGGCTGCAGTTAAAAAAATAGAAACCATTTTCCCGCCTTTAAAACACCCGGACTTTCAATACTTTGAAAATGACTGCAACGGTTCTGTGCATTTATTTTAGTGTTTATTATACATTTGTATAATTGTTGTAGCACCCAATGAAGTTTTGATTTTGGAATATACCTAAAAGTTATCATTTTTTAAAGCTTTCTAATCCTTTGTATGAGAATATCATACGCTAAGGAAAGATAATAGTGTTTGGCAGTTTATTAAATAATAATTCAGTCATATTTGAGGGATAATTGGGGAACATGTGGAAAAATGAAGGGGAAGAGGTTAGACCCAGATTTACAAGAACTGTTGTACTTGTCTTAGAACACAGACACTGGTACGAAAATAATCTTAAAACTTCATCTCAGAATGCTTGTGAATTTTTTCATATTTTTTTAATAGCTGGGTCATAGTAAAAAAAAAAACTAAGACATTTGTAGTCAACCACTTGGCAGTTCGGCAGGTGCTGCGTCCTAGGCACGTGCGACCTTGCTTGAGGAGGAAGGCCACAGAATAGCACCTAAAACGTTGACAACTGAGCCTAGAACGCGGCGCCTCCCGAACAGTTAAATAGTAACGCATTGGTTGCGGAAGCCTGTGGTCTCACGTCTGTAGATGTTTCAGACTAGAGAAAAAGTTGTCTTTTCCTTTACCTAAGTATTTGTTCTTGAATACGTATAAATATGGAGACACTCGTACAATCTGTACACGTGCGAAAACTCTGCACTCTGTAAATAATAATTGTACGAAAATTGAAAATTGATTTAATGTAGCACCCAACTGCAAACTCCCATCCCCCGACAAGTAGTTTACGGCATTATAGACCCGGTACTGGGCGAAAGAATTCATTCCAATATTGCTGAGATAAAAGAGATAAAAATAAGGAATTTGAGATAAAAATTCGCAGAAACTAAAATAGTCCCGTAATTTTATCGTGAAAGATAATTTCAGTTTTATCTTTCAATTTAATTTTACATTGATATCAGCTTCTCTTTTCTGTCCATCTGTGTTACGGAAAGGGCGCACCCAAAAGAACTAATATGCAAAATTGTAAAATAGGATGATCATAAAAGTGGTATTTTGAAAAATATATCCCAACAACATATTCGGGGCCTAATCTGTTCCCCTTCACTTCCCCACTGTCCCCCAACTATCCTGCACACGAAATGTCCCTTATCATTTCCCCATTTGTCATCTACCCGTCCCCCAAAACATGTCGTTTGTTAGAATTTACTTGTTCTAAAAAAAAAACATCGTGGCCCCATGAGACAAGCAAAACTGGTTTAAAAGGCCTAGGAAGCATCGCTTCCAAATTATTTGCCATTATAATGTGTGTTGCAATAATCTTTTTTTGTACATCATAATCGCAAACTTCTATTTTTTCTTCTAAAATCTGTTTGATGTAGGATGGGGTGTAATTCTTTATCCACCTGTATCACACTTACAAGGTCTTGTGTCGATTGTTTCTTATAAATTGCCAAAACTATCGTCTTTTCGTAGCGTATGATTACTTATGCAAACTATTAGAAAGCTTTAAAAATGATACGTTGTAAGTATATTCCAAAATCAAAACTTTATTGGGTGCTACAATAATGTATGCAAATGTATAATAAACACTAAAATAAATGCACAGAACCGTTGCAGTCATTTTCAAAGTATATTGAAAATCCAGGTGTTTTAAAGGCGGGAAAATGGTTTTTATTTTTTCAACTGCAGCCCAGCAATCGAAAAAATCTGAAAAAAAATGCACAATTATTTGTGTTTTAAGAGAAATCTTTATTTTTTTCGAGCCTGTTCCAGGCTTCTAAGACACAGTAAAAAATATTTCTTGATAATTTTTTTCGAAAATATTTTTTTGTTTCAAAAATATTTTGAATTTGGGCCGGGGAAAATATTGAAAAATGTTTTTCTAATAGTCCAAGTTGGTTCTTATTTATCATATTTTTTTCGGTCTGATAAAATAGTATTAAATTGTCGAAAAAAATTGAAATTAAAAAACGTTTTTGGCTGTATAGGGGTGTGGGTGGTGGGACGGAGGCTAAGAAACCTTTCAAAAATGTTATTTTTATGTTAGAATTATAGTGTAACCACTCATATGTAATTTGGTTGAGGGGAACTTTTTACCATCTTATCGGGGGGGACCCTTTGTTAATGAAGGACATATGTAAGAAAATATTTATTTGATTGCAATCGAGGTCACTGCCATAGAAGTTTTAGGTTTCTACCATTTTGAAGTAAATTAACATATTTCATCCCTTCTCTTATTAGCTTTTGTATCAGGTAATAAATTCTATAAATAATATATATAAATTTTATTACCCGTGTTGCTTTGAGTTTGTCAAGAAATGAAACCGTTTGTATCAAATATATCAATTTCTGTTAGAAAGCAATGAATTATGACCCTACACTTGGGGGGTGATGTTAAGAGAACTTGTTTTGTTTTTGTCATCTAATTGTGACATTCAGTGTGAGACATACTTCTTTTGCTGCCAGCAAAAACAGAATGTGATGGAAATGAATGAAATAGTTAATTGATTCTTTTTCTATTAGTGTAATAAAATGGGATTTGCTGCTAGTAGTGTTTCAGATGTACTATGCATGCTCTTGCTGCACATTATTTGAAACAATTTGTACTCACTACAGTCTCATTCTTTGCATTAAGTGTTTAGGTCAAGTTTCAGAAACTTAAATCATTATATATAGAAATTTGTAAAGATTTACAAAAAGAAGTATTATAGAAATTTATTGATACTAAAACGTTATTGAATACAAAATAATAAATAGATATTTTTAAAAAATAATAGTTTATAATAATTCCATTGTTTTTATTTAAACATTGTGATTCATTCTCCTTGAGGTTTTCTTAAATGACAGGTCTCATTTCATTTATATGATGACAAATAAAATTCTTTTTAAAAAATTGTGTTTCAAGTTGTACTTGTATTTAAGCTTTTTAGGAGTACCTTATTTTGTTTTTTGCATTTCATTTTGCAGTACTGCTGGTAGTCAGAATAATCAGACAACATCAACACCTGCATCAGGGGAAGGCCAGCAAAAAGTGGTCCTTATAAATACAACTGGTGCTTCAAGTAAGATAATACATCCTCAAGAAGATATTTCTCTGGTAAGATCCTATATAATTTGAATTTTTAGCAAGTTTAATAAAGTGAAATTTCTTCTGTAAATGATTCTACAGCTAGTTTTTGTTTCTTATTTTAGCAAGTCTGCAAGTCTTATTTTAGCTTTTGATTTAGATTTTATAAATAAATAATTTTTTTTTTTTTTTAATTATAACTTGTGTTATTGATTATACTGTTAAGAATTCAGTAAGGTTTCAAAAAATGGTTATTTTAAAATCAAAATATATTGTTTTAATTTTAATTTAATTGTTAACAATAATGTATTTGTCAGAATTCCTAATCATAGTAACAAAGATGTCTTTAGGAATCCCATATTTTTAAAATAAAAAACCAGGACCCAACCCAAAATTATGTGCAGGGGTCCCATACAAAACAAAATATCATTATCCAGAATACTTTATGAACATAGAAATATTTTTTTCTTTTCGGTATGATAAAAAAACGTGCATTATGCTACAAATGAACCGACAGTTATAAAATTGAGACAAATTATCTTTAAAATGTGTTTAAAATTTTAAAAGTTAAATATCACATGGAAGATCACATTACACATTGTCTTTGGAACAGTCAGCACTTTTTGTAATTGGGAACTGCACCTTTAAATTTTCATTGGAAACACATTCTCTCAGCCATTTTGTTGCTTTATTATATTATTATTATTATTATTATTATTTTCAGAATAAAATTTTCGTGAACTCTCCATGATTATTTCAAATACGAACAACTTAACACTCGTGTACCAAAAAAAACTTGTCGGAAAATTCAATAGATCGCAGCACTATCAGAAGGAATTTACTTTACCGATAACGTCTGAACAAATGGTCCAATTTTCAATCTGTAAACGGCTCCAAATTGTTTCTTTAAATTTCTTGTAAGAATAGAATTCACGCTATGTATATACGAACACGCTTATTAAGGTGGCATCGATCATAATTTCATGGTTAACTTTAAAAGTTTGAACTCTTTTCGGCCTCTTCATTCAACTACAAATTTGGAGATAGAGATTTTTCCTTCAAGTAAAATTTGTTCTCCAAAGGGAGTTCTTTCATTATGATCATGTACACTTTTTTGAAACTTTTAGTATTTTTCGCACAATATTGCTTGCAACATGTGCAATTTGAAAAAATTTTAAAAAACAGATTTTCTCAAAAATTGCTCCAAATTTTTTCTCTGAACTTTTGGTAGGGATAGTGCATAATGTATTCTATATGACATAAATGCCATATTGCTCTATTCTTTTGTTTTTGCAAAATTTACAAAAATATTTCTTTAACTTGTCTCTCACGTAGGTAACATTGACGACAATTTGTTTACATTACATTTATGAGTAGATGTGTTTTAAATAATGTCATATAAAGTTTCTCAAATACTCAACCATTTTCTATAAAAACTAGCTCAAAATTTGGCATTTTCAGAAATGCTCAAACACCATTATCTCATAAATGGCTCCAATTTTTTTCTTCATACTTTTCGAACTTATAGTGCAAATTGCACTCTTTAATATGACGTGAAGTTAATTTTGGGGTATTTTTTTGTTATTTCAAAAGTTTCACAACTGTAATTTTTGTGAAAGATCTCTCACACCCCTAATATGCATATTACCACCAATTTGTAAACACTCTTGTACTTATGAGTTAATGTGCTTCAAATGACTTCAAAGGAAGTTTTTTGGAAACTCAAAAATCTTCTGTGAAAAAGAGCTTCAAATTTCGCATTTTCAGTAGCACTTAAACGCCATTTTCTTAAAAACGGATCCTAATTTTTCAAAGAAAATTGCCATTTAGATCGAGGTTTTACTTTTCTTTAATATTCTAAAATTGATATTTCCGTTCTACCATCAGGAATTCGAAAACTTAAGAAAATATCAAAAAATTTACTTTGGGGGACGATAGATGGCAGCTGGCACAATAGTGTAGCAATTCCGAATAGTTAGCCCAAACCCAAGGAAACAGAAAACTAAAACGGGAAAGTCTGTGCCATTCTGTAGCACCACTAGTTGATCTCAAAACGGCTTGTCTCCTTGATAGAATTCACCTGATTAATCCCATTTTCCAAGTAAAGTAGCTGAAGATAATTTTTAAAAATGTTTTCGTACTTTCGGACAAATTTGAAAAAGTGGTGCAACAGAATTTCGCCGACTTACTCGTAGTAAAGTATTCTAATTTCCTTGTTCTGGGCCAGCTTTACCATCTTGCCCCATCTTCTTCCCAGCTGTTATATATCGTCACTCAGAATACATTTCTTAAAGTTTTCTCATTATTCGGTTTCCTAGTAGTATATTCGTAATATTACTTTTAGAATATTAATGAAGAGTAAAACCTCCTCCTATATGGCAATTTTCATTAGTAAATTTGGAGCCACTGTTAAGAAAATGGCGTGTAAGCGTTACTGTAAACGCAAAAATTGAAGCTCTTTTTTACAGGAATATTCCGAGTTGCTGGTGGGAGATACCTGGTTGGGAAAGAACCCCGCAAGCCGACAGGTAGATCGGTCAGTGATTTAGAGCTTGTCCCGGCTGGGGTGGTGCCCCGCTGGTGGCAGATACCTGTTTGGGGAAAACGCTGCTAGTAGATGGAAGGTCGGCGCCATATCTCACCATCCAGCGGGGAACATCACCTGCATATTTTCATTAACGACAATTTGTTCACATTATTACATTTAGAAGTACATGTGCTTTACATTATGTCTTAAAAATTCCTCCACAACTCAGATGTTTTCTGTGAAAATGAACTGAAAATTCCGAATTTGCACAAATGCTTAAATGCCATTTTCTCAAATTGCGTTTCCTCTAGTTTCATTTGTGGGCAAAAAAAAAAATTTAGTTGTGAAGTGAGGAAAGAATAACGGAGTGCCTGCTTTGCCTGCCCGTCCGCTGCAGGCCGCCGGTATTAGCAGTGCCGGTGGTCTCCGCGTTGAGGAAGCGACCCCTCCCCCCACTGGGCGGATGACGGGGGCGGTGTGGAAGGGGAGTGGGGTGAGGTGTTTTTCAAAATTTGACTTTACGATGCTCCTATTTATCCGATTTGTATGTTTGATACAGCGTTGGATTCTGGAAGCTTGTTGCCATCGCGCTATAAGCCTACATTTTTGAAATTGTTCCCGGAAGTACGAGAAAAAATTTAAAAAACTAGTTTCTGCTAGTTTTTTTGGAATAAGGGCTTCGTAGAGTAAATTTTATTTTAAAAAGGAGTCGATGCCGTTTACAGATTGAAAATAGGACCATTTCTTCAGACGTTATTAGTAAAGTAAATTTCACTGAATTTGGTGCTGCCACATGGTGGCGACAAATTGAACTAGTGTCAGTACATTTAGCCTTAACCCTTTATAGGTCGGGTAACTTTTTCTCCAAAATTATTTTAATTTATCTTTTAATTGTTTAAATTTGATCTTAAAAATACGAGAAAAATATTAATTTGTTTAAATATAAAGTGAGATAAATACGAAAATGATGTGGTCGTATAAACGACCACAATCCATTTAGGGCCATGCATTACACTATGGATTGTGGTTGCGTACAGAACCACCTCGTATAATTCCTGAATATAAATCTTACATCCAGCCATAAATAAACTTGTGCATGTTCTTTACAAAATAGAAGAAACACATAGGAACAGACGTGAAATACAAAAAGCAAGAAAATTGAAAATAAATAGTGCAAAAAATAAGTAGTGAAAATCAGTATGATATACATTTACAAACAAAAATCTAAAATAATAAATCATTGACTAAGGAAAACAATATTGAAGGAAACGTGGGCTGCTAGAGTTTGTAAGCTGCGTTATTAGCGTCACGCCATATGCATTGTAATCCCCTCTATACTACGAATCTAAGGCCGCTTCATCATTCTCGTCAATATTCCCAAGAAACTGTAAAATTCTTATTAGAAACTGTTGAATTCTTGTTAGACCATGGGTTCAGAACTGTGACAAACTCCAAATTTTAGCCATTCTGTAAGATAGCACACCACTAGTAACAAGTATGGATGTTACATTATACTACGCAAATATACGTAAACACTGAAGAAATGTAAAAATATAAATTATTGAAATATTTTCTAAGTCACAAGTGTTCGGAAAACTAAATCTGTTTAGCGATAATCTTACATTATTAGACAATAAATTTAATTGTTCAAAACAGTTTTTAAAATTCATATTTTCACAGAACAAAAAAATATTTACGATTGTGTACTTACTCCTGACTAAACCCTTGAAAATATAAATTAACCTAATTGATGTAAAAATGGAGTATATAATGAATAAATCTATTGCAACACTAAAAAGCATCAGAATAAACAATAATAAATAAGTAATAAAGCCCTGTTCTCGAAAAACTCCAGAAACTCGAAACACGAAAAATCTCATCTCAACGAAATGCTCAAATGAACACTCCGCGACAGTGCCTGTATGTATTGTGGTCGCGACGACGACCACATGCATGGCCCAACAGTAAGATTTCTAAGAATTATTGCGATCACACTATCTGCAACAATCGCATTACATTGAAAAAGACTCTACAGTGTGAAATTAGTGATAAGGATGAAAATTGTTTGGATTAGTTAAGCAAAAAACGTCCGAACAGCATGTGGTCGCAGGGAGAACCACAATCCTATAAAGGGTTAAACATGCAAATTAACAGGAATGCCGCAAACAAACTGCCAAAGCTTTCTAATAATTGTAGTCATGTTGACCAACAGTTCACCAGGAAATTCAATGTCAAGGATTCAAAAAAAGGGTAAATCTTGTTCTAAAGTATTGTAAAGTATTTTCCTCCAATGTGTTGTGTAGTCAGAATCCATTGGGGGGTCCTTGATATCAAAAAATGGTTTACCAACAAAACGTCTGTTTATCCATCTGTGGTCAACGCTAATACCTAAACCATTCAGCCAATTTTCTCCAAAATTGATATTCCTTGATTGATCTGAATGAATTTGAGGTTTTGCAAATTTTCAAAGGATTGTTTTGATTATTGAGGTTACTTTACATAAAAAAAATCATTATTTTCAAAATTTTCTCAAAAATGGCTCCAAATGTTTTGATTAATATTTGTCATTGGATAGCATAAAGAACACTTAAGAGCATGGTGCAGGTCTCGTTTTCCTTGAAGTTGCTGAATTTTGGAAAATTGTTAGAGTTTAATTTTTTTCAGTGTCTTCCTGCAACTACAATATTGAAGATAGAGATTTTGTTTGTTAGTAAACACACTTCTTTTAAACTGATCATTAAATAAGGTCATGTACAATTCTTCGAAAATATACGTAGTTTATGTGCAATTTTTTCACGCAATGTAGGAACTTTAAATGTTTTTATAGTATTGTGTTCCAAAAAAAAGGCTCCAATTTTTTTCTTTAAATTTTCTTCTTGTTTGTAACACAGAACTGTAAAAACCTGGGTGCTACTCTCATTTTTGGTATGTTTTTGAAATTGCAAAATTTTAACATTTCAGGACTACCAAATTGAAGATAGATATATTTGCTTTTAACAAAATTTGTTCTAAAAAATGAGATCTTTAAAAAAAGTCATGTGCATTTTTTTGAAAAAAAGAAACAACTAGTTTTTGTATAATTTGTGCTGGAATTTATTGCATTAAAAAAACTCAAAAAGTGCTCAAAATTTTTTATTGAAAATTTCTCCCATGGATAGAACAAGGAACGCTTAAAATAATGGTGAAGATCTCAGTTTCAATGAACTCTCTGAATTTTCAAAAATTGCAAATTTAGAAATAATGCGCGAAAGAATGTTCTGTTGTTGCCTCTCTTGTTTGTCGTTCTGACCCGTTTGTACCCAGGACATTTTAGCAGCCCAAAATGATTTGTCAGGGCACTAAGACAAAAGTTAAAATCCAGGACTGTCCCTGGAAATCCGGGATGTATGGAATCCGTAAATTATTGCAAGTGCATTGTTTTTGAAAGTAATAAGTCCTTGCATAGTAAGTGTACTCATTTTATTATGATTTTCCAGGAAGAAATTCGTGCAAAATTACCCAAATATCAGAGAGCACCTCCCGTTAAAACAGTGGATTCTTCAACTTCCACTCCTCAGGCACAAGTTGAGGTAAGTCTCATGACTACATACTTGAAAGAAGATACAGGACTGATTGTAGAGTGAATCATATCATTTAGTTATGAAATTATCAGCTTCATTAGGAAAAGGTTTGAAAAGAGATCAGATTTAAGGGTATGAAGTTGTAAATTTAAAATTGCAGTAAAACACTGTTACAAGGAGACATTGGGAAAACATTTTTGTCTGTAATTTGCATGCATTTTTTTGTTTGAAATTTTTATGTCACAAAAGTACTTCCATTTCTGTCCCTGAGCAGGATTAATTTTGCTCAAATTCAGAAAATTTACACATCCATTCTGTCTTTTGTATCCGTAAATGTTTATGTACATACATATGTATGGTTTTTCACACTTTCATTCATTTATCAGAGTTGTTACATACCCTCTTTATAAGTTAATAAAGCTCATATTCCAAAACTGACATATTTTTACATGACAGGTGAAAGTATAATGATAATGAATGAAACGACTAAGTACATGTGAAATGGCTTCCAGATTAGAAGTTACGTAATGAGAAAATTTGTCTTGTAGGAGGATCGCAGAGCTATTCTGCCTTCTTTCCAGCCACGCCCGCCCATGGCAGTGCAGATGCCCTCCGTGTCAGTGGCTCATCCCATTGCACCTCCTGTGAGCAGTGTAGCCATCATGTCCTCAATGGCTGGGCCTCCCATCATGCGCCCTGCAATGCCTCTCGGCCCACCCACAATGATCGGAGGTAACGTGAACATGATGCGGCCCCCTCCCATAGGGCTTCCTCCAGGTAAGTCCCAAGAGGTGCTGCTCTATGCAGGTTGGTTTACATATTACAAAACATTCTGTATATATTCATTTTTCTTGAAACATTACCTAAAGGTGTGTGCATTTTGTTTTTAATCATGTAATTTCAAAAAACACCAGTGTGCTTAAAATTTTAACTTGAAAACTTTTTATTACCAATAAAAATTTTGTGAGATTTTTAAAAAGTAGTTATTTCTTGTTCACTTTACATTTACCAGCATCAGAAGGAACTAGTTAATAGTATTGAAAGCACAAAGTTCAAACACACATTTTGACAACTTCTGAATAATGTTGAATTCTAGTGAAATGTTTACTCTGCACCTAATCATCAGCTACAAAGGCTTGAAATTCATAATAGATTTATTATCAAAGTGTGTCATTTTACCGAAGAAAATGTAAATAAAGTGCCTTTTTGTAAACCGACAGTGCTCCCAACAGCATGGCGAAATGTAGAATGAACAAGTTACATTTGAAATTACTAATAATATTTGCCACTTTTTGTTTTGTTGTATTTAATTTTAAATGGCATTTGGGTCTAAGTACGGAACATGTTTGCTTATTCTGATAGTTTTTATGACAATTATTTTTAACAGAATTAAAGATCTGAGTCATAAGTTTGACTGTAAACCACATTTGTCTCGAATTTCTTGTAATTGAGAGTAAATTTGCAACATACGTTTCTTCACATCTTTAATTAGCCATAATAGTATTTCAACAAAAATCATTATTCCATAGTTTTGGTGAAAAGATTTGTAAGTTTCTAAGGATTGTAATGTAACCTCAATGCATTTGCACCACGTTTCACATACCCCCCCCCCCCCTGCAACTAACAGTGCATTTCTAGCATTCCCCACAGCTTGAACCCAGATTTCATGTACACCCAACGCACATTATTATGCATGCACAAACTCGCACATCCCTCCCTCACAAACCCTAGTGTACACATGGCGTATGCAGTCCGTGCTGCTCACACACACAATGCACACATGCCACACATAACATTGCATGCAGACATACATATCACTGCACAAGCAAGTATGTCACTGCATGCTATGCTTACATGTGCTCAGAAACACCATCGCTTGCATGCCACTGCGTTAGCATCTGCATGCACCCACATCACCACAAGCTTATACCCTCACCATCACATGCACATTCCCATACCTATGTCACTGCATGCCCATGCCCACATCACGCATCTCTCCTATCACCACCACCCCACCACCTCCACCTCCACCTCCACCTCCACCCCCTCTACCACCACATTCTGGTACCATAACATGAACATACATATTCGTACAACCATGTGTCCACTCCAACCTGCCTCTGCCACTGCTTGCACACACAAACACCACTGCATGTAATGGACACATGTATGCCATCACTTGTCACCATACACATACACTACTGCATGCATACGTCCATACTCATGCACACATGACAAACACACACACTCATTCTCCTCATACACATGAACCTTAGTACACACATATGTATAACACAGAATTCAACTACACATTTCTGTCATTAGTGTATGATGTCAATCTGTAATACTTATTCTTGAAATAACTATATCAAATAATTGTACCATGTGTAGTGAACCCCTTAAATATTTCTTTAAATTATTTTAACTTAACTCGTCCAGCTATTTTTGCAAATCAAAGAATTTCGAAATTTAGTGCTGGTCAGCAATCATGCCAACTACAGAATCTCAAGTATTCCATAAAATTAAATAGGTATAACCAGAAATATTTAAAATGGCAATAATAACAATAACAACAACAACAACAACAACAACAACAACTAGCTTACCTGTGCGAGAACTCTCGCGTATTAAATCCCACCCTTTCCCTATCCATTTGTCTATCCTTTCCATAAAGGAGAGGAACTACTAATGTACTTATCGAATATCAAACAAAGTAACAAGGCAATTGATGTTTGAAACAAATTTTCAATAAAATTTTATTCAGCATTATAGAGATATTCTTGGAACAATTCATACTTCTTTAAAAACAACATTTGAAGAAATTATTCAATCTTCCTTGAGAGTTAGCTTTTCGCTTTCCTTGATAGTCACAAAAATAATAGAAAATGTTTTTACTCTTGAGAAAGCCAAGTAAAGTAGTGCGAAAATACAGGATCGGGCAAGTACAGACCTACTCATTGCAGAATTATATAACTTTCCTTCATTTGTTATGAAGAATCGAACGGGTAAAATTTAAAAATTATTTGTATACTAAAACGTATTATTATAGGATTTTTTTTGCATCTTTATGTACCTCAAGAAAAGCAATTCTGAGCCAAAAATAATCAAACTAATATTTTCACCTTTGACTACTAAAGACCATTTGTTAGCATTAGAAACAATTTAGTAGGTATTAGTAGGCCCACTTCAGTACATGGGAATGTTGCTCAAACTATGTTTGAATTTTTAATATCTTAACGAACCGACACCTTGAGTTTAATATCAAACAGTGTTTTATTTACAATATGAGTTTGCAGCTGGGCTTTGATGTACACACTTTCAGATACTGCCAGCATTTAAATTGTGTGATTGGACTGCGATCATTGGCAGTTGTCGAGTGACTTGCCCTATTCTTTCTATAATTTTAAATTTAGTTGTTTTTAATTGATTCATGTAGTATTGTAAGCTAGCATGTTCTGATTTTTGTTTTCCATTTATTTCAAGCTATTTTACTTTAGGTACTTTAAAAAAGTTTGTTCTTTGCGTTGTGCCATAGCTCACGTTTTTCCCCACTACCTCTGTGTACCCGTGCGAGAACTCTCGCATGTTAGACATCACACTCATCTCTATTCTTCTCTTTTCATTCTAAGAGGAAAGTAGTTAACGAAATGTATTTGTTTAAAAATCTATAAAAGTAACTTGCAGTGTACTAACACAATAACAAATAAAAATAAAAAAAAACAATGCAATTGATGTGTAAAAGAAATTGTCAATAAATATTTATTCAATATCATGGAGAATTTTCTTGGAACATTTCCCAACACTTCCTTAAAGACGTTTGAAGAAATTATTCAATGTTCTTTGTCAGGTTTTAGCTTTTCGTGATAGTCACAAAAAAATTAGCTTTGTACTTTTTCGAAAGCTACGTGTCTGAACCCGCTTTCAGTACCCAACACTTATAGACCATGGCAAAACGTTAATTGAATTGTTTCACTACACTCATAAGAAACAATCTTCATAGGTATCTAGTAACTATAATAGTACTTCTAGTTGTTGCTGGAGAGCAAATCTTGAATTAATGATTATGCAAAGAAACCTAATCAGACTGCACAAACCACGATGTATATAGAAAGCGTAAATATAAGATTGAGGAATCTAAGCCTTCTAAGCGTGTCGTCACAAAAATGGCTACCAGCATCAAGGGCTGAAATATTGAGGTATCCTTGATAGTATTGAAACGCAGAGCCGAAAATTTAATTGAATGTTGAGGAATGTCTCATCTTATAGATTATGGTGTGGAAAACATTTCTTTGAGGCCTTTGGGCCACAAAATTTTAGTTTTTAAGGCCCTAAAACGCTTGGTTTAGGAGTTACGTGACGACAACATAGGCAAGTGTTGTGGGTTGCATTTGACTTGAATATTTAGATGCTTTATTATTATTATTATTATTATTAACAAATCCTTCACATTTTTAAAGTCAAAGTGCAATTTGTCACATCTCTGTGGAATTCTCTTTAGAGACATCATTTATAAAGATTGGTTGCGGGTGAGAGCCGCAACGGAATGGTATACTACTGAAATAATACAGGAGATGTTAATAGACATAATCCCAATTATATTCAGCTAGCACATAACATCTTTAGTCGTGATATAGAGAAGTAATAATAATAATAATAATAATGTAGTCATTTTCTTTAGCCATAAAACTAAATACTTAATAAAAGAAAAGCATTAAATCTGCATTAAATATTCTGTGTATCACTCATCGTGCAGTTCATTTACAATGTTAATATCTCACACAAATTTCTGTACACTTATAATAATTAAAATAAACTCAACATACAAACATTCCCACTCCATTATGCAAGAAATTTGGGAATCGCATTCATATTAAGTCATGGAAACACACTTAAAATTTGTATTAGATTGTCTTTTAAAACATGAAATGAACATTTCTGTGGCATTGAGCTGAGATCATTTTACTCGATCTGTGATTGCCATACTCCCAAAACACTCTTAATATTACCAGGTCATACGTCCATGTTACTGATTCTTAAACTTTTTAAGATTAGCATTAAGATTGGCATTGAGCTGAGATCATTTTACTCGATCTGTGATTGCTATACTCCCAGAACACGCTTAATATTACCAGGTCATACGTCCAAATTACTGATTCTTAAACTTTTTAAGATTAGCTGTTGACACTCGGAAAAGTTATAAATTTTGCTTACACATGACCATTATTGTGTCCCTTCTCTCTCTGTTTCTACAATCTGCACTCCCAAAGGATTCTGCAATCCTCGAAACTATTTCTAACATACTTCTGGCTTAATGTTTGAAGCGACAGTTTTTCTGAGAGACATTCAGCAGATATGTGAAAGAACTTAAGATTGTTTCTTGTTCATCTCTGTATCATTTCATTTGTTTTGTTACCTAAAGCTTCTCTAATCTATTTTGTGATCACCTAGTGATATTTATATTTCATTCTGTAAATAAATCGTTTTGCCACTTAATAAATAATATTTAATATTTGAACACCCTGGATAATTCATAATATGGCAGGATTAATTATTTAATCATCCATATTTGAAATTCTGGTCACTTGTAATAATATTCTGAGGTAGGGATACCTCAATAAAATTTTACTGTTCTGTCTAAAGTACTCTGTATTTTTGTGTTCTTTTATTGTTATTACATCTAAATCAATTAATGTAATAGTAAAAAAAGTGTTATGTTAATAATAAACAACTGCTTCCGCATTGTATGTGTGATAATAAATGGCTTTTTCCACTTGCAGGTATAATTGGAGCGCTCCCTCCCGGAGCTGTGCATCATTATGCTGCAGCTGCTCCCCCTATGGCTTTCCCAGCCCCCCCAATGCTGACTCCTATGATGCCTCCGCGCTTCAGATGATCAGGTTTGTTGGGGGGGCTCTGGCTGCTGTGGTCTAATGACCCTAGGCTTGTGCCTCTGGCTCCTTGCCCCTTGTAGCATGCCAATGAGGGTTGCTGCAAAATTCACATACGATTGCATTTTCATCTGTTATACACTGTCCATGCTGAAGAATGGACCAGCAATAGTCCACAAATAGCAAATGTTATGCTTTCCAGAGCAGTGTGTTAAAATTATAATTTGATTTAAAACCTTATGTACAATTTTTTTACTGTATTGACTGTTTAAAAAGTTATTATTACAAACTAATTGTGTAATAATTATTGCATTTGTGCAGTGTATCAATGTATTAAAACAGTTTGTTAATTTGCCTCAAACTCAGGTACAAATTGCTTTCAGGCAATTGTGGAATTGCTTGCAAGCAATTTTTAATATAAATCAGAATGAATTACTTACAGGCAATATTTTTTATTAAAATAATCATTTTTATAATGACTGAACCTTGAATAGTGTAGTTTTAAGTTTCCCTTTCAAAGTTCAGATCATTATTAATCATATTCTTTCATTATTAAGAGCAATCATGAAAAAAAATCAAAGATTAAAAGCCATCCATCGATTTATTACACAACAGCACTTTTTGCCCAGTAGAGTTCTGTGGTACCTTTGGAGAATTTTAGTATTTGTAGTTAAAGAATAATATTAAAATCCTGATGGTGTCAAATAAGAGTGAAAGGATTCCCCAATGTATGCAGATCAGTAGGATTCATAAGTTAAAGCATGATCTGGTCACCTGCAGATTAGTGGGAAATTTGTCTTTGAATTTCTTCTTGTGTGGTGTTAGTTGAAAGGCTCCTGCTTCATTTACTTAACTAATATCTATGCTGGTACTGAAGCCTTGTGATAAGAGGTTTGTGGATCCTAAATTGTTTTGTCTGCCATATGTAGTTTTTCATAAATGGTGTAGATTTCCTGGAATTCCCTTTAATTCTATATGGTGATAGGACTGTACAATAGTTAAAGAAGAAAGTATAGGTCAAAAGTAGAGCTAACTTCTCCCGACCATCTACACAATGTTTTCCTTGATAAAGTAAATATTTTCTGATTATGGATTTATGTCTTGGAGATGAGTTTCTTTCTCACAAATGCTTAATTTGCTTGTCGCTAAACAGTATAATTGAAACAAATGAATTCTAGTTTCCTTTCACATTGTTCTTCAGCAAAAAATCACAGAAGGAAGGAGTAATGGATTTTATACAGCAACAAAATACAACATATTTCCACTAATATTTAGGACTGTCGTCATGTTCAAATATTGTTTTCTTAAATTTCAAACTGTTTCCTTGGTCAAAAAATATTTACAAGAGCTTCAAAATTTTCTGCCAAGACAAGTTAATATTTCATTTGTCACCAATTTAATGAGAAACACAAAGTTACATTTTCAAACTCCAGCCTTTTCTTCACTTGCTTTTTTCCCCTTTCCTTTTCTTGCCCTTTGTTCCCTTGCTTTTCTCCATTTTCTCTTTCTGGCTTTGCTCCTCTTCCTTTTCCCCTTTATTCTTGATTCCATTGTGTTTTTCTCCCCCTATCTTCCTGTTTTATCTAATCCTATTTTAAATTAACTGTGAAGAAGAGCTTACATTCAGGACACATCATTTAGCCTGAATAAATGCATATCATTCAATAATTAGTTTATTTTATGCAGAGGAGAAATGAATAGTGCAATGTTACATTCATTGCATGTGATAAGTAAAGGAATTGCAATGAAATTAAGAGGTATTAAGTCTTCATGATCACATGTAATACTATTTATTGACCAAGTGAAGTTTGCATCCTAATTATGAATCAAATCAAATTTTTAAAATATTTTTATTCAAATATTTCTGAATGGCTTGGAAGTGTAAAAACAAAATTGGAAATTCTACTCTTCTTTGGTGTTACTGAATAATAAAAGAATAGTGAAATAACTTTTCTGTCACTTTTCCTAACATTCTTTCAGTACACTGCAAACGTTTTTGGGGTTTTTTTATTGCATTTCATTCACAGAGAAAAGTAAATCAAAGTCTTCAGAACATAGGAACTTCAGTAGGTCATCTTCATTGCTTCATATGCTTTTGATTTATGCAATTATAAAAGTCAGCTTGGACAAGAAGTGCACATAAAAAGTGGTGACTGGATCATTGCCATCTATATTACTAAGTGGTTCTTTTTATAAACACCTGGAGATGTTTAAATGATGTTTCCCTCCTTGTGCAATAACTTTCATTCAGTGCTGCTCAATTTATTTTTATACCCTGTATGTTACTTTATTTGTTTAGGTTGTGGGTGTGCTTATTTAGTGATGGAGTAAAGTCAGCTTTATTATTGTTTGTTAGCATGACTTACTTTTCCCAAAAAGAAATGCAACACAATTTTTTTCAGCACCTAAGTTATTCAGTTGTTTCTATGGTATACTACATTGCTGAGTGTAGAGAGACACCTAATTAGCGAGATTGAATTAGAGAATACATTTGCACCTTTTCTGAATGATTCAAGAATGAAGTGTAAGTTAAGATTGTGCATGTGCTGCAATCTCTGTGTAATGTAATTACAAATTTGCTTTGAAGATTTGTGTAATAAGTGTAAAGGATTCTGGTTTTGACTTTGTATTCTTTTCACACACAGTAGAAATAATCTTTCTTGCATTATTTCTGCTGCTGCCCATTCTTTAAATTCTGTGCAGTTTTTAATTTTCCATTCAGTAAATAAATGCTTGTCAGGTCCTTTTGAGTTGGTTTTGTGGACATCTCTTTCAAGATTTTATATTACATTTACATGAATGTTTCTTTCTGTAGAAAATTATAGACAACTTTTTTTTTTCCATAACAAGTGCATAATTTTAAGCCACATTTGTAAACACACAATCCATAAACCTTTACATCTTTAAGCACTTACAGATAAACATATATACATCATGGTCCAGTGGTTTGAACAATTTGCTCTGGATTAATGGAAGTAATGGTCTGTAGATTTTAGTAAGCTTTATGCAACTGAAAAAATCCTTTTATCATGGATGTCAAGTCACATTGGGTTTCCAGGTGTAAACCTTCAACTTGTAAACAGAGAACCTTGTTGGCTGGCCCTTTGCTGTTGGCATACTCTAAAACATTACATCCAAGAATGGTTACAAATTGAAATAGAGAGTTTTCTGTATGTGGCTTTGTCAAGGGGTATACATTTTCATTTGCTAATTACTATTTTCAAAATATCTTGTCAATCGAGAGTTGTACTGCTGATATCAACATCACCTACCAATTCTATCTGAGAAAATTTGTAACCTCCACCGTTACTAGAGAATTGCATTTTGAATGTTTACAAATGTTATGCAAGGTATGCATTAAGTTTTCTTGTTTGCAAACAGATCAAAGCACCAAATGTATTCATGTAATGAAGTTCATTAGGTTGTCTTCTTACTATGCATTCTCAGCGAATTATTAGTTTTTTTCCCCCTGGTAGTTTTTGTAGGTCTTTTGTCAGTGGGGAGTTTTCTATAACAGGTCATGTTAGTATGTCCTTATCTGAGACAAAACAGGATTTTCCTGAATACATATACATACAAGACAAAAAATGTCTTGTTCGAAAAATAACAGGGTCGTCATATAATCACAGATTCAGCCTAGTCAGTTGAGATCTATATTTTTATATTGCCTTTCCATGTCAAGAAACTTATGTTGACATAACAGTTAACTGTAAAAACTTAAATATACACCTTATCATATTCAGAGATGTGTTTTTGGCATCCATCCATCCATCCATCCATCTCCCAATTTGCCAGTGTGAATCAGACAAATATTTTTTAACAAACTGGTTAAGAGGAAATATCAAACAAATGGCATTGTCTTAAGTAAACCCAATGTGGCAAAAAATATAAATCTTTGCAAATATTTTGTTACACAATCCATTAGACAAAGGTCATGCAGGCTGTTTTGAAAGTGATTGAAATGATAAAGCTCACTTTGATAAAAGTATGCATTCTCCATCCAACCACAGAAAAATGAATTAAAAACTTTTCATAGCAAAACATGTACAAACATCAGAAACTTTGCTGCTCTCTCCCACACTACAAAAAACGCTGAAAATCGTATGGCTCAAGCAAAATGCATTAATCTTTTCATTAACCAAAAAATTTCTTAATCAGTAAGACATTTTTCAATTTTATTGTGATTGAATTGTGATAATTAGTTGAAAGTGAAAGGGGGGGAGGAGAAATCAAATGGTAACCTGTTCAAAATTTAGGAGTTTACCTTCTAGTTGTGTAAGAATGATAAAAACAAATTAGTTCTGCATATCTTGGATGTCCTTGAACATCTATTTTTTCACAGTATGTTATAATAACAAATTCTTGATGGGGTTACATACCCTTGTTAAGTATTAAATCCAAATAACTCTCATCAGATGTTGAAATCAAAACCCTAAATTACAAAAATCATTTATTTCATTTCAAAGCATTTTTATGTATTTCAAAATCACAAATAAGTGAAGAAAGCACTTTTCTGTTATATAACTGAAAAGATGTGTGTTGCATAACTTTCTGGATTACTATTATTGCATTGCTGAATAGCAGTATACTTCTCCACATACTTTTAATTTGAAATAACTCCTTTAACTAGAGTCCACAGTTTGGTTTGGTTTTATCACAATACTTGTGATGTTCTGTAGTTGTGTCATTTTATAACATCTTTGGGCAGCAATGATGTATTTGCACTTTCTGAATTAGTACGAAAAGAAAGTCTAAGCGACACATTTCCAGTACTATTAGTTGAATCACCACAATCTTAATTTAATTATTTTTCATTCATAGATATTTCACTTGTGTTAATTATACATTTATTTCAAAATTTGTATGAAGGTTAATTTTAGGATTTACTCATAAAGCATTACCATAAGATAAGATACTTGTTTATTAAAATTTATTGGAAATCTAGAAAATCTTGTACGAGAACTTCCCTTTACAGTTGCGGGATAAATTATCCCTGAAAAATATTTACGACTGTAGTTTTCCAAGGCATGATTGAAAACTCTTGCTCAACCAAAAAAAATAGTTTAGCTAAAGATATTAATATTTCTGTGGTCACAGGGTAAAAGTTCTTAAGTCCAAGATCTTAGTTTGGAGAAAACAAGGATTAGATTATTGAGCCAATGCCTTTTCCTATGCTATGCTATTTCCCAACACTTTTCTTGTTAAAGAGGTAATGTTACAATTCTTTTGTTTTACTAAAATAAAATATAGATACCGAAGTTGAAGTTTCAGTACTTGGCCCAATTTCACCAAAAAATGACGTAAGAACTTTTACCCCATGACCACAGTTTTAATAAATTGTTGCCACAGGGTTTCAGAATCCTCAATAAACTGTGGCAAAGAAATGTGTAAGTGGGAACCATTTCGTTTAGTGCTAATATGTTAATTTTTTAAGATTTGAGACCAAATTAGGTCATTCTTCACTGGTATTTATTTATGATATGCATCAGTCTAGGAGTAGAACTTATACATTTAAATATCTTCAACTGCATTTATTTTGGAGTTTTGCATTATTTGGTTGTTCTTGCTTGCTGCATGCTTGAAATCCCCTTAATAATTCAGTACACAAATAAATAACAGCCAATACAAGTCTGATTTGGAGTTGTAAATGAGTCTCCTGCATATGAATTGTATCTATTGACCACCTTGTGTACTGTTGTCTAGACAGTTGCAAGCCTTGCGTCCATGTCCCCAGAGGGCACTAGAAGGGCCCATCTTATGAGAGCTTAGCTTCTAATACATTCATATTCTGTTGTGAATACAACAGCTCAATGCCAATTTTGTTTCTCTGTAGGAAATGGATGTGGTTGTAAATGGAAAATTTGCTGGTCCATTTGGTTAGCCCTGTTGCTCGGAAAAATTTCGAATGTGAACTTAATTTTTGTTTTGTTTTGAAAATTTATAGCTTTATATCACTTTTAATTTGTAAATTGTATATTAAATTTTTTGCTTACATCAGCAGGTTTTTTTGAGTTGAAATGAATGCTAGCCAATTCATGTAATGGGTATTTGCCAGTACGTGTTGGATTTTCTGTTTTTCATGTTTTTCAACCAGAAAATTGTGTTAAATATCGAATTTCTTATTCTTTGAAGCCACAAGCAAATTTCATGACAAGGGATGAAAACAATGAATTCAGTAATAAGGTATGTCATATGCAGATATTCTATTCTTAACATCGTATGCTCTTGGGGATTAATCAGGAACTTGGTCTACCAGTCTCAAGTTTAAATCATGTGGCAGCTACAGCAGGTAAACATTTTGCTTGCGCTGTCTTGTCTGCTCCACAGCATTTGGTTGTTCCAATGAAGATGGTAGTGATTGCTGTTTCTGATAATTTGTTTCCTTTATGCCACAGGCTGTTTAATTTCCTTGCGTATTTTGATGTATATAAGGTAGCCAAGGAAAATTGTTCCATTATATATTCAGGTAAGGGATATTTTAAACTTCTTTAACATTACAAACTGTTTTACTTATTTTGTTATTCACAAATGAATGATGAATAAAGAGTTGGCATGATAAAATTAATCTGTGAGAAATTTATCATTGTTTATGGACTTGTTAGGCACATTCCTGTCGTAAGACATAAACTGCGATGATTGCATTCAGGATTGGGATTGTGATTGTAATTTCATAAGTTTTGTAATTATATTTCTCATCTTAAATTCAGGGTACAAGATCTTGAATTCCATGAATATGATATTGCCAGGTAGGATTGGTTTTGTAATATTTTGGTGGGGGGAAATCCAGTGTACTCCTTGAAATTATATAAGAAATCTTTTTCTGCATGCACATTTTTCAAATAGTCAAAAAAAATGTTTTTTCCACAAGTATTTTCTAGATTATTTTCTCCTCATGGAATTGCTGCTGGTTTTCTTTTTTTTATAGTGTAGAAAATCTTCAGTTTTTCTGATCTTTCTTTCCCTAGGCATCCTTGCCTGCCTCCCCTCCATTGAAGGCCTGTAATGGCTATCTGAACCCTGGGCAAAATGCTTCACAAAATCTTTGAACGTGCAATAACAGTTATAAAATGTAAATATCAGCAATAAATACCTACCCTTTTAATGTTTATTACATAGTTGTACATATTGATATCGATATATGTGTGTTTTGAAATCCTTTTCTTACTTCAAAGCGTAATCACTAAGATTTCTGGCGCTCGTGACTTATTTTGATATTCCTTCTCTTTTTTCCTCTCATCCCGCCTTTTCCTTTGTTTTCATAGCCTTCATGATTAGTTTAAGATTAAGTGAAATGATTCACAAGTGATAATATGGAGAATGTATTGATTTCTACCATAATTCAGGTCCATGCAGACTTTGCTTTCTGTGTAGCAAGTTCACTGAAAACTGAATGAATGTATGTATGTATGTTCAAGCTTTAAAAGATTAACAAAGCTTTTAAGAAATGCTGTGCAGTATTTTACGGAGTCTAAAAATCTGTGAAATTTACTATTGAGCAGTGAGTAATTGAAATAGATCCTGAAGGAGTAGAAAATACAATGAAAGTATGTCACAATACACATCATAACTTATTATAATCTTCAATAAGCACAGTATTAAAATTTAGGTAATGTTAACCCCAAAATTAGAATACTTTTCAAATCAGTTTCACAATCAATAAGTTATTTTTGGAACCTCCAAGAAAGATAATTTGTGATACATCCAAGAAGAACTTTGGTATTTTCTTAGTTTGTTATGATTACAAACCCCATTGCAAGTTTTAAAAAAGATTTGGAGATTCTTGAAATGATAAAATGAAATGTAAGGGATTGAAGGTCAGTTCATTGAAGATGCCTATGGATTCAAACAATAGAGTACTTGGGCAATAGTACAGTCTCGGATTTAGGTTTTTTAATTACCTTTTTCTTATAAAAAACATTCAAAAACCCTTTTCTACATTTGATCTCAGACTGAAAAACATTAATGTCCGAACAAGAACAAATTCTTCTGCCCCATAACCTTGCTCTGATCTATTCAGCACTCTTCACCTTTCTGCTTGATATGAATATAATTTTTGTTTTCTAGATCTAGTCTGGATCACTGACATGCTTTTACTGTAATAAAAGATTGTGTTTGCATTTTTTCATGTTTTATTTTATACATTTCTTGGAAGCAAATGGTATTGTTGTCAATATGAAATCATTTCTCCATTTGTAAATAAAACTTTAGGACGTTGAATGCTTTATGAATTCAACTAGGGAGTACTGCTTCTTTTTCTTACTGGTAGATAAAGATATTGACAATTGTGTTGAAAGTTTTAATTTTTTTAAAATCGTTTTTACCCTATTTCATTAAGTTAAATGTTCTGAAGAAACATTGACAGCTACTATTTACCGTGAGTAGAATGTTTTGCAGATTTATGTAAGGGGTGAAATGTCACATTGTTTCTTCATGTTAGTGGTCTAGATGTCTGTAATTTTCTGTTACTTATGCCTGGGGTTTGTGTAATTTCTCAGCGTTTCAGAGACATTGCTGAACTTATGTAGCCCATACTTGATTGAGGTCTCTTCAATTCACAGGTACCCCATTTTAAAACTATGCTCATGCGTTTTATTGTTTGTGCCTTTTCAGGTACATACTGTGGTTGTTCAAACCTTCATTATGTTGTCAGTCTTGTTCCTTTTTAGGAAAGCAATAGGCAGTTGTTTTGTGTAAGCTGAATAAGTGCCAATGATCTGAAACAAAAATGCGAGTGAAAATGCCCATTGAAAACAGGAGCATTTTTCTGGCTTTTATAAATTGACATATAGAATTCAATATTCCTGCAGCTTTTCTGTTGGTGAACCAGGTGAAGTACTCTTAAGTGAGCATTTCTATTTGAGTGGAAAAGAAAGTAAACTTTATCTTACTACCACACATGAAAAATTAAACTTTTTGGTTTAATTTTGAACATTATGAACAAGTCCAAATTGCAGATGTATTAAATTAGTATTTTCAAAGTAATCTTATCCTCTCTTTGAAATAGTTATATTTTAGCAAGCTATTTGTACATGCATTGTTATGTGTACAATCCAAAGTGTGTTTATTCACATTGTTTCATATTACAGTAATGTAGAAACGTTTTGTGTGTGTGTAGAAATAGATCTAATCAAAAGCTTTCTTAAGATGCTTATTAATATGGATTTGTATAGTTAAAAAGAGATTCTATTTGCTTTTCTTAACAAGAAACTCTTGATTTTGTCTGAACTGACCAAACAGTGTCAAACATCTAGTGATTCTCTAAATTGATGTAGTTCAAATGTTATTACTCTCACACAGGTCATGTCAACAGGTCTCTGTAATTCCTGTGCACCACTATTTTGCATAAAGAAAAGTAAGATTTTACCTTGATTAAGAGATTGGGGATAACTGATTTTCTAAGTTTAAAGAAATTGTAATATTTAAAGTTTTCACATATTTTGGAATTTGTTTCATACTTAAATTTAAAAAACTTAATATTTTTGCAGTTCATTAGTTTTTTGAACATAAAAACACTATTTTTCTTATTTTTATAATTGGTTCTCTCTAGTCTCTATATTCTAATATGAATGTCAGTCGTTTTGTGATAATCATCAGAAACCCTATAGGGTTACAGAAGGTAGTACCAACAATCACAGCTATTTTGGCTGTTGGACTTACATGTCCCCTGTCCAAGAGAGACAGGCGATTGTATTTATTTTTACAAACAATCCTATTGTAGTGATTGAATCTGGTGCCAGATGACAGCTGTTGGACTGATTAGTCCCCTGTCACCTGACAGGCGATTGTGTTTTATGGAGGCTGCTACTGGGAATGGCCCTGTCAATGAACTCAGAGTAGTGCTAAATTTATTTTCAGTTCTTTCAAGGCACAATAACATAATTGAAGTATTTATCATGAAGCTACTATTCAAAAGAATTGCCAAGGTCATAGAGTGACAGTCTCAACAATCACAGCTGGTGATATGTTGATGCCTCGCAGGCGATTGCCCCTGTGCAATCACAGCCCATTGAAAGCTGTTGGACATCTTAGTCCCCTGCCTTATTTAGACAGGCGATTGTGTTTATGAAAACCAATCACAGCCTAGGGTTGTTGGACAGTTGGTCCCCTGTATGTTGGCTGGTCATTGTTTTACTTCTGCAAATGCACAATGAAATTGTAACTTTTTACAGCCAGCAGCTAATGTAATTTTCACTAAGGCAAGTAATTTGAACATACAATTTATCTATCAAGTGTTCTGCTTTCTGGATGTGTATTGTATTTGTAGTGTTTGTAGATGTTATTCCATAATAAACTATTTTACGTTGAAATGTGACTCTCTTGTTCTTATTGTTTCAATTTTTGAGTAACTTGAGAAGAACCTCATCAGTAAAATAACCTTCAGAGAGATTTATAAAATATATAAATAACAAATATAAAATACAAACATTTCATTTCCAAAGCCATATTCCTTGCAATATGAAACAATACTTTAAGAATTGTAAAAATTTCTTGAATTGGTTTTTTAAAATATTGGTATTTTTAGTAAGTACATGTATCTTGCAGGTGGAAAAATTACATCTAATCTTTTTCCCACCAATGTTTGTGCTTTCTTATATAAACTTTTCCATCATAAAACAAATAAAAAATCCACTCCTTTTGAATAGATATTCAGTCTGCCTGTGCTGTAGAAAATCAGGTTGATTATGTTTATTGGATATTATTAAGTGTATTATTTTTATTATCTGCTTAGTTAGGCATAACTTGGAAAACTATAAAAGTTGTAATGTTCTAACTAAAAATTACTTTCTTTATGCAACAAATATTAATCAAAAAGATGTGTATCATAAAGTAAAAAACTGGTCATTCAGTAATCATTCCTTATTCATTGGTTACTCCTAAGAAAATACAAGATTGTGTGGGAACTTGGTTGTCTATGTAGTGAGCTTCTTGGAAGGATTGATGAGGTTTCTTCAATTTTGAACTTCTTGTGACCTTCAAATGATACCTTGCAATTCCTTTCTCACTCTGTGGACTGAGTTACTGCAGTAGACCCCACCTCTGAACCAATCTTTTTAAAATTTAATTTAATTAGCAAATAAATTTTTAATTGTGAAAAATAAAGAGATGAAAAATAGAAAATGATTATGTGATTTAGTGAAAATTTTTTGTCTGCTAACAGAGATTAATTTTTGAAAAACAAATTATTGATGGTTCAATACTTTTCCATGACAATTGATGCAATGTTAAATAGATATGTTTGGATTAGTGGTCAGTATAATTTCAACAGAAATTATCCAGTTGTCACACGTTAATGCACTTCACAAATTGTCTCGGAATGGTTACACACTTCTAGGGGTAATATACGATAGGCACTCCGAAAGTTCACAGAGAAATAGGTTCAAGGAAGAGGAAATTGACTCTTACTTTCATATTTTCTCGAAGTACCCTCCCAGCGTCGTTGCAGCGGGCCATCTGAAACCATTTTTAAAATTTACGCCATTGTTCTTTGGGAAGCTTTGTTACAAATGCTTCGTAGGCTGCTACTGCATGTTCCGGGGTCTCAAACTGGCGTCCTCTGATTGTTTAATTAGTTTTTGGAAATAAGTCGCAGGGGGGGGCAGGTCTCTACCCTTAAGGGGGAGGGTGCCTAGAAAGACATGATTCTCTGTTAAACGTTCTGTGGTTTTTTGAACTCTGTGACCTGACGCGTAAGTTGTAATTATTACTTAAGTTTGGTATGATAGCGATCTAGCATGTGCCATTTGCAGCTCTTTATCTGGTCACCCAACAGAGATATAGTTGAAAATTTGGAGAAAAAAAATTAAATTCCAATTTTCAAGGGGTACGTTGCATACCAATGATATTTTACAAAAGGTAACTATACGGTTGTGTGTAAAGCACAGAAAAAAATTAGGCTGAGAGTCGGTTCCTTTGAAAAATTACTCCGAAAATCGAATTTCGTTCATTCGCGTTTCATAGATTTGGTTGTAAATATTTCCCAAATAAAAACATAGAAATATGTAAATAATATTTCGATTTGCAGGCCAGAATATTCTGAATTGAATGCTTTTCATTCTAGAATGCTAGAACAACCTTGAGCTAAGTAATGTAGGAAAGAGCAAGTGGAGACTGGCAACGTGTAAACGCCTTGTTGCAAGTGACTGGCAAGACTTTCACGGCAGTCACTGGCGATGCCAGCTGAACAAGAATACTCGGTAGATTTTAAGAACAGGGTTCGGCTCCTATTGACGCGCACAGATTCGGTTCCGAACGAGTCATTCGCAGCGCCGCCACAGTGTGCACACGGCCACGTGGCCAACGCACTTTCGTGTGGAATCGTGACGCTTCGCTACCCGTGTCCAAGTTGAGGACGAGGCTCGGGCCTTCGGCCCTCGCGTTAACATAAAACATCCTTGAGTCTGTCCAACGCATAATTACCAACGCATTTTATGCATTTAACATTATGCATGCAACGCATTTTATGCATTTAACCATTGTAATTCTCCATTACACATTCGCACCACACCGCACAATGCAAGCAGTGCTCCCTGAGTGATTCGTTCTCGTGGTCCGCGCGAGTGAACCATGCGCAAGTGAACCGTGCGCCGTTGTTTTAGTGAGCCGAACCCTGTACTTAAAATCAGCCGAATACTCTTTATACTGCGATTTTTGTAGGAAGAGCTCTCAAGATAACTCAAATCCCATCTTCGCGATGGAATATGTCACGGCATTTCGCGTCTTTTCTCGGTCTTGCCGGTAGAAGTCGCATGATCGCAAGCACTGCTTCATACGGTCGCGATCGTGCGAAATCTAGCGAAACCACGGTGAATGATACGAAATGCCGTGACATATTCCATCGCGAAGATGGGATTTGAGTTATCTTGAGAGCTCTTCCTACAAAAATCGCAGTATATTACTGTCAGGCTCACGCTCACCACCACCACCACGGTGTCCACCACGGCGATCCCCCGGGTCCCAACACGTGTTTACACTGCTTTATACTTGCACGGCTTATTATTATTTATAAAAGTGATTGGGAAGCAGAACTCCTTTTAAATAACGGAAGAACAAACTGACAAGTTTGACTGGTTATATACAGTATCGGAACATTTGTGGGATATTTTTACCAGAACTGCGAGGCCAGTTGCCAATAAAATGGGGATAGATAACTGCTCCAAGACAGATTTAAGTGTTTAGGATAAAATGGTTATGGAACATTTGCTTTGCACACTGTTGTTTGAGCGCCGAATACTATCATCAGCACGTCGCAAAGAGCATACACAAGCTAATAGCGAGAAAAATACCTCATCTTGCATGCCATTACTAGCACTGTATAAACAACTATTGCCAGTCGCACAAAGCGCTAGCGCTCTCTAGGTGCTGGCAAACCCGTAACGCACACCAGTATTGGCGGCTTGTAAATCAGCCGTCAACGTCTGCGAACACGAAAAATGGCGCACGGCGCGAAACAAAAATGGTCGCCATTTGTAAACCAGGTACAATAAAAAAAAGTTAAAGATGTTTTGGAACGGCCAAAACATAAGGGAATTTATGAACAAAATATTTTTTTTCGAGAAGGTCGAGCGATCAGTGGAACAAAAATGGATTAACCCGAAAAAAGGAGGGAGCGTTTTTGTTTTTTTTAATTGTGAATTTCAAGCGCAAATTACGCAAAAACTACTATTTTTTTCAAAAAAATTGTACCTGAGCTTTTTAAAGAGCTAAGTTGATATTAGAGACATTGAAAAAATCTCTTCAATTTTGTAGTTTTAAATTTTGTTTCGATTTTCGAAAAATAGATGGATTTAACGAAAATGAGATCTGCACCATTCTCTTAAACGTCGTTCGCACTATTCAACAAAATTTAATCAAAAAATAGTAATTTTTGAAAATTTTGAATGTCCGAGGGACTTTATGTAAAATCAAAATCAAAAAATCTTGTTTCAAATTCCTGGGGCTGCGACATCAGCCAGAACAATTTGGGGAATATCAATTTTGGAGAAAATCGGCTGAACGGTTTAAGGCGCTAGCGTTGACGGACAGGGATTTGCCGTCAATCGATTTTTCTGTATTAAGAACCAAGAAAACATGGATTTTGGCTACACCGCGTGTTAGAGGATTTTTTCTATATTTAGCAACTAGATTTACCCACTTTTTCGTTACCAGGGCCCGCCAATAGGAGTTTTTCTGGCGCACGATTACATAAGTTTCTCTTAAGAAGTTCCTTCCTAGGAGGCGAGAAAGTAAAAAGTGGATTTCTATTTTGAAGCGAGAAAAGTTGGGTAAGAAAAGTCAAGAGTAGCTGCGTACAGGTACCACCACCACAGTTCAAACGTCGAAACATCGACTCCGGTTATAGTGAACTTCTAGGGACTACATGATATCGTCCATCGATGTCAAAATTAAATGGAATCTCTCCGCAATGATCGGTTTTATGAATGTAGAGATATAGCAATATATATTGTGACCGTACTTACCCTTGTCGGTTTCATGGGTACACATATCATAAATTTTGTAATTGTTTATTTGGGCACAGGGGTTCTTTAAGGGGGATACTTTAATCATCATTATCTGAGTTCAAAGAATCTATCATCACAGAAACAGGATTTATTAAGAAAAAAACATCTTCACATTAATGACATAAATTACATCATTGACCTGGTCGCAAATCCTTACTGAATACAGATTAAATGGTTTACACTATACATCTCTGACTATTCCTGTCTTCTTTACATTTATTATTTCCATTTATGTAACCTCCATTTCTCTGAAAACTACATGCCATTCGTGAACCACTACAGACACTGTTGCCCTCCTTACTACTCAGTGAGCACCCTGAACCGGCATTTTATATTCGATTACCCATCTATTCTTGTTCATAATTATAGTTACTAATCTGCCTTCCACTACCGTCGTCTTCCACGCGGCGCGACCGCGTGCCCCGACTCGTTGCCGAGAGGTGACCTTGGCGCCAACGATGTTCTGCCTTTCCACGTGTCGCCGGCGGCCCGTTCTCGTACCGGCGTAGTTTCACCACAATTTCCTTCTCCACACGACGAATTTACTGTCTCAGCTCACACGTCTCCACCATGTAATCCCGCATCCGCACAGCTACACCGACTACCACTGAACAACATCGCCCACGTGTCCGTGCAATGTTCTCTTCTCTTGTCAAATTTCGTGATTATTCCTTCCAAACACGTTTACCACAATCCTTACTCGCAATCATCATTAAGTCTATCACAATTCTCCTTTCTTTAACACCAGCCGTCCCGATTATTCTCGATTTATCCGTACATTACCACCTCGCTCTCTTGTCGCCATCACGCCTCTCTCCTCACTGCTCGCTCCCCCAACTACTGCGTCCGCGCGGTCTGACCGACCAATCCCCCCCCTTCCAGGCGCTCGTTCACGGCTCGGCCCGATTCATCCCGCAACGATTCATCAACTCGCGCGCCACTTTTGAACTTTGTGGCGTGCCTAATATTTACGTTTTGACCATACGGTCAAATATATATATATATATATATATATATATATATATATATATATATATATATATTAATGGCACGAACTGAAATTTTCAAATTTCACCGCAAACGTTTCTTCCTCTCAGGATTCCCCTCGTGTGTGCACTGGCAGTCTCACTTTCCCAAGGCCCTTTTACTCTCCGTATAACCATGAGATCCTTTCGATAGCGGCGTGGCGCAGGCGGTGGTAAGGCGTCCATTCCGTGTCCGCTACCATCACTACAGACGAGGTCAATATTTCACAACAACCAAATCTTTTTGTGCTCATTTGTATTGCAAGTGAAATGGGAGCAGTAACTCAAATTCACTATAACTGGAGTGAACTGTATGTTCCTGTCATTCTCAGATGGTTCACCTGCAAACGTATGCAGATTTTCCACATTGTTGCAATAATATAAACAACCATCCACTGAAAAGGACGCAATCAATTTTCATATAATACTCAAATTCTCTCAAACAATAAATAAGTTGTCATTTACATGCATTGCCTAAACGTGTTGAACAAATACAACTTTATAAAACGTATGAGCCACTTAAACTTTGTGGATCTTGTAAGACTTTATTAGTGTAAAAGCTAAGCCCAAATATTTACTTCTGTCATCAGGAATATCAAGTTCTGTTCTAATTGTATTCAGGAAATGGCATCAATGATTATAAAACTTGCAAACAAAAAATATTGAAAATACGCATGATAAGAAAGTTTACATTAAAATCATTATGGATAACAAGTTTTAAACGCGCGCCTTGAATATTGGAATTCAACCATCAATATTTGAAATCGGCCTAGGAAACTGCAAACCTTTTTTTACTTTCTCGCCTTACGAATACTTCGTAAGAAGAGAAAGTTATGTAATCGTGCGGCGGAAAACGGAATTTTCGCGAGAAAATCTCTTATAGCAGGGGTCTGGTTTTTTAATGTGATATTTTTAACTGACTTATGTTGTTTCTGAAATAAACTTTTCAATTGTTTTAAGAATTTTAATTCTGGCAGCTTCAAAAATTGAAGGTTATAACATTGTCTCTTCTTAAAATTTGATACCTCCTCGAAATACCTTCAAAAATAAATTTTGTCAAAAAAATGTGCATGCTTGTCCAATATAAATATGAACAGTTCCGTCAACCAAATCGCCCGTCCGCGCGTTTGCGGATTCGACTACATACATTCAATAGCACCAAGGACTGGCACGATTTCTGTGGTCACGGGGTAAAAGTTCTTAAAATAATTTTTGACGAAATTGGGTTAATTACTGAAACTATAAGTATATATTATTTTAGTAAAACGATCGAATTCAAATGTTGCCTCCTTAATGAGAAACTAGTGGTGCTACAGAATGGCACAGACTTTCCCATATTAGTTTTCTGTTTCGTTTGGTCTCGGCTAGCTATTCGGACTTGCCAATACACTTGACAGCTGCCATCTATCGCCGCCCAAACTACATTTTTTCGGTTTTCCAATAGTACAACAAAACTATTATTTTAAGAATATAAAAAACAATTAAATCTTGGCCTAAATGGAAATTTTCGTTCTATAATTTGGAGCCGTTTCAAGAAAATGGCGTTTAAGCGCTACTGTAAATGCAAAATTTGAAGCTCCTTTTTACAGAGAAGTTTTGAGTTTTCGAAAAACTTCATTTGAAGCGCTTACACTCACAGTTTAATAGTGTTTACGAATTCGTGTAAATGTGCGTGAGAGAACTTTCAAAAAAATTACATTTTTGAAAAAACAAAAAAATACCTCCAAATTAACTGTACGCCATATTAAAGAGTGCAATTAGCACTATCCGTTCGAAAAGTTTGAACAAAAAATTTGAAATCATTTTTGAGAAAATGGCGTTTGAGCGTTTCTGAAAATGAGCAATTTTAAACTAGTTTTCACAGAAAGCTATTCAATTTTCGAGAAACTTTATTTGTATGTACTCGTAAATATAATAATGTGAAAAAATCGCCGCTAATGTAGATAATAACGACGTGATAGACAAGTAAAAAAATTTTTCCAATTTTGGAAAAACGAAAGAATAGAGCAATATGGCGTTTTTGTCATGTCATAAAATACATTAGGCACTATACCTACCAAAAGTTTAAAGAAAAAATTTGGAGCCGTTTGTGAGAAAATCTTGCTTTTGTAATTTTTGAAAATTGCACGTATTGCGCGAAAACTACTAACATTTTCAAAAAAATATACACGACCTTAATGAAAGAACTCACTTTGGACAACAAATTTTATTTAAAAGAAAAATCGCTATCTTCAATTTTTTTAGTTCCAGAAAGACGCCGAAAAAATTTTAAACTTTTGCAATTTTCGAAAATTCAGAGTTATCCGTGAAAATCGGACCTATGCCACCTTAATAAGTGTATTTTACTCTATTCTTACAAGAAATTTAAAGAAAAAATTTGGAGCCGTTTTCGACAAAATTTTGAAACTGTCCGAGGGGCTTCATGTAAAGTACCCCCAAATTTTAAAGAATCGTTTTCAAAATCTCAAAGCTTTGATTAAAACCAGACCGACCAGGGAATATCCATTTTGGAAGAAATCGTACGTATGGTTTAGGCGCGAGCAGTGTTCACAGACAGACGGACGTTTTCCTTTCAAATGATTTTTCGGTATCAAGGACCCACAAAACAGGGTTTCTGGCTACACCATGTGTTAGGGGATTTCTTTTTCTTAATTTAGCAACTGGTTTTATGCACTTTTTCGTTATCACGCAATGAATTTTTTTCCGCCGAAAATTGGCCATTTTTTCGCTATATATCATTACTATCTATCCCTACATACTACGTATATCACTCCGTTTATGCGTACTATACGGGAAAGTAAAAAGCCTTGGGAAATAGCATTGAGCATAGGAAAAAGGGTTAGCTTAATAATCTAACCCTTGTTTTCTCCAAACTAAGATTTTTGACTTAACTTTTACCCCATAACCACAGATTTAACGTCCCTGATTCACCCCTCGTAACAGGACAAGCAGCGTTAGTTGTTTGTTTGTTTTTAATTTTTAGATTAGCTATTGAAATATGCGCCTGAGCTGTGCAAATTGACTCCCTAATCGTTCAAGTATATAAATGTATAAAAAATCCCAACTCCTTTGTTACACTCAAATTACAGACTACTTTTGATGTCTGTTTATCCCCTCCATGTCTTGTCATTGCCCCGCCAGCATGCTGCATCCGCGAAAGCAAAGGTGATAGCCTGCATCGTGTGACGGCTCCAAAACCCCTCCCCAGGTATTCGAGATGATTAACATTGCGGAGCCATGACGCACGCCCCTCAACGCCCTCCCCCTCTGTGCTGGCAGCATGCGGTTGGTCGTCGCCAATGCTTTACCATTGTGGTGCATGTGTAAAGTATCTCGGAGTTCACCCCTGGACCTGCAGTTCACGCGCGGATTATCTGATTTGCAGTTAATGTAATAAAATTGGATGCGATTGTGAGTCACGAGAGTAATTATACAAATGAAAGAAAAGGTTTTGAAAGGGAATTGCATACGACTAAGCTTTGGTAAGAATGAAAATGAATTTTCCGTACACGACTCTTATTGAAAACATTTTAGAGCTAAAAAATATTTTAAAAACAATGTGTGACTTAGTACTTGGATTTGAAAACCACTTCCCTAAGGCTATCAGCTATTTTTGCCTTTGGAGTACCGAAAGCACTTTTAATACACGCGAAGGAAATTTTCAAACTTTGACAGACATACTTTTTTCGGGAATATATATATATATATATATATATATATATATATATATATATATATATATATTTAAATATATATTTAAAAAAAGTAATTTTAGTTCTGTGGCAGTGCAGCTCTTGAAACTGCTACTTCCATAGTTCGAGCGTTTTTACCTGCGGCTCTTTGTAACATGCACTTTAGTGTAGAGAAATAATGTAATAGTAACCTTTTAATTATTCTCTCAAGTGAATTAACTCGCTCTTGTCTTCTAAATATCCAGATGCTTTCTCTAAAAGCCTGAGACAATTTTGTACATTTTTAATGCTGTTGCCGGATATTCTTTACATGTTGGGGGGACACAGCGCGTTGCCCCCGTCTTTTGTCTTGATACCAACCTGCGAGAAAGAAATACCGTTTATTAATGTAAACGTAAACTAAGACAGTAATACCGTTCTACACCATGCTACTTCAAACTTAGAGAATTTTGCCGTGTATTTACGTGAAAAGAACCTAACCTTGCAATATAACGTTATCTTCTTTAACCTAAAGCAACGAAGGAAAATATTACAGGGTATTTTCAAAACAGTTAAAAATTATAAGAACACTTTACTTAGAAAAATCACAATCCTCAAAATGCAATATTACAATGTTCATTTAGAAACAGGAATGGATCTCTATCCATCTGTTTGCAATCTTTTCGCCACAAATATTCCACGAGATGGCTTTCCAAATCTTTTTTGGCGGAAACTACCGCGTGAGAGACTATGACGTAAGGGGCCCCGTTGCTTTCAATGGAGTTTCCTATGTTCCGTGTCTCCATATCCATTTCCTCTGTTCCCAATAGCAGTTATAATAATGCCTCACAATCCGGGCATGGTGTTTGAGTAGGAACGAGGCGAAATTAAGGCTAAATGTACCGAAAAAAACTTTTAGGAATATTCAATAGATCGCAGCACTATCAGAAGGAATTTACATTACCGATAACGTCTGAACAAATGGTCCGATTTTCGATCTGTAAACGGCATTTGACTCCTTTTTGTAATAGAATTTACGCTACGCAGCCCTTTTTCCAAAAAATCTAGCAGAAACTCGTTTTCTAAAATTTTTCTCGTACTTCCGGGAACAATTTCAAAAATGTGGGCCTATAGCGCGATGGCGACAAGCTTCCAGAATCCAACGCCGTATCCAACATGCAAATCGGATAAATAGGAGCGACGTAAAGTCAAATTTCGAAAAACACCTCACCCCACTCCGCCTTCCACACCGCCCCCGTCATCCGCCCAGTGGGGGAGGGGCCGCTTCCTCAACGCGGAGACCACCGGCACTGCTAATCCCGGGGGCCTGCAGCGGACGGGCAGGCAAGGCAGGCACTCCGTTATGCTTTCGTCACTTCCCATCTCAATATATTTTTTCCCCGCAAATGAAACTAGAGCAAACGCAATTTGAGAAAATGTCGTTTTAAGCATTTGTGCACATTCGGAATTTTCATTTCGTTTTCACAGAAAACATCTGTTGTCGAGGAAATTTTAAGACATAATGTAAAGCACATATACTCCTAAATGTAATAATGTGAACAAATCGCCGTTAATGAAAATATTTACGAAATGAAAGGCTAGTCAAAGAATTACGTTTTTGTAATTTTTGAAAAAAACAAAAGAATAGAGCAATATGGCGTTTATGTCATCTCATAGAGTACATTAGGCACTATCCTTTCCAAAAGAAAAAAATTGGAGCAGTTTTTGAGAAAATCTTGTTTTTGTATTTTTTTTAAAAAGAAATTGCACATATTGCACGCAATATTGCGCGAAAACTAAAAGTTTTTAAAAACTGCACATGACCTTATTAAAAGAACTAAGTATGGAGAACAAATATCATTTTAAGGAAAAATTTCTATCTTCAAATTTGCAGTTGTGGGAAGACGCCGAAAAAAATTCGGACTTTTGCAATTTTCCAAAAATTAGAGTCAATAATGAAAATGAGATCTATGCCACCTTTATAAGTATATTTTAGTTTATTCTTACAATTAATTTAAGGAAAACATTTGGAGTCATTTTTGATTGACTGGTAGTGACTTCGGGCACGTGAACTACTGAGGTCTTTAGTACCGCAAGTGTAGGGCATGTTTATTTAATCGGGAGGTGGAGGTGATGTTCCCCGCTGGATGGCGAGATCCGGCACTGACCTTCCGTCTCCGCTACGAAGCCCTTTTTCCAAAGAAAACTTGCAGAAACTCGGTTTTGAAATTTTTTCTCGTATTTCCGGGAACAATTTCAAAAATGTGGGCTTATAGCGCGATGGCGACAAGCTTCCAGAAATCCAACGCCGTGTCAATCATGCAAATCGGATGAATAGGAGCGTCGTAAAATCAAATTAGGAAAAACACTTCACACCCCTCCCCCTTCCTCGCCCCCGTCGCGCCATCCGCCCGTGCGCCCACGCGCTCCCTGCGCGGCCACCGGCAGGGTGTCTCTGGGCAGGCCAGTCTCGGTTGCCTGCGCGCGGCCGGCAAGCCCGGCAGTCATGCTTTCGTCATTTTCCATCTCAATATATTTTTTCCCCATAAATGAAACTAATGATGCTGTAACCGAGGTAATCGGTCTCATATATTTAATAGCAATTAGTTCTTGTTTCATTTTGATAGTAGTATAGATAAATAATTTGAATAGTAGAATAACACTATCTTGTTCACATACTCCCGTCTTCCTTCAAATATGATCAAAAAATCGATTACCGTTTGGAACCGGTTTCAAAAAGAAAATGGAATATTGGTGATATTCACACAATTAGTTCCATCTCCTCACATATTATTTTAGATATTCCGTTAGATTTACTTCTAAGATTTTCCGTTATCATTCCACTATCGAAAGAATGAGCAGAGATTACGCACGAGCTCTTTTATCCTACGACTCGATTTTTACGTTCCCGTATACGTACATATATACGGAATTGTTTACGTAGTATAGGGAAAGTTATGTAATGCTGCGCGAAAAACGGCGGATTTTCGAAAGAAAAAAATTCATTGCAGGGCCCTGATAACGAAAAGGAAATAAATCTAGTTGCTAAATTAAGAAAAAATCCCCTAACACGCGGTGTAGCCAGAATCCCTCTTTTGTAGGTCCTTGTTACCGAAAAACAAATTGAAAGCAAAACGTTTGTCTCTCTGTCCGTCCGTCTGTGAACACTACTATACTGCGATTTTTCTAGGAAGAGCTCTCAAGATAACTCAAATCCCATCTTCGCGATGGAATATGTCACGGCATTTCGCGTCTTTTCTCGGTCTTGCCGGTAGAAGTCGCATGATCGCAAGCACTGCTTCATACGGTTGCGATTGTGCGAAATCTAGCGGAACGACTGTGAATGATACGAAATGCCGTGACATATTCCATCGCGAAGATGGGATTTGAGTTATCTTGAGAGCTCTTCCTACAAAAATCGCAGTATAGCGCCTAAACCATATGTATGTTTGTTTTTGTTGTTTTTTTTCCTCAAAATGAAGAAGCTCCTGTCGATCTGGCTCGAGTCAAAGCTTTGAGATTTTTGAAAAGGAATCTATAAAACTTAGCGGTACTTTACATGAAACACCCCGAACATTTTCGAAATTTTCTCAAAAACGGCTCCAAATTTTTTCTTTAAATTTCTTGTAAGAATAGACTAAAACACACTTAAGGTGGAATCGGTTATAATTTCACGGTTAACTCTGAATTTTCGAAAATTCTAAAAGTTTCAACTTTTTCGGCCTCTTCCTACAACTACAAAATTGCAGATAGAGATTTTTCCTTCAAATAAAATTTGTTCTCCAAAGCGAGTTCTTTCATTACGATCATGTACACTTTTTTGAAACTTTTGGTATTTTTCGCGTAATATTGCTTGCAACATGTGCAATTTGAAAAAATTATAAAAAAACAGATTTTCTCAAAAATTGCTCCAAATTGTTTCTTTGAACTTTTGGTAGGGATAGTGCATAATGTAGTCTAGGATATTACATAAACGCCATATTGCTCTATTCTTTTTTATTTGCAAAATTTACAAAAATATTTGTTTAACTTGTCTCTCACGTAGGTAATATTTACATTGGCGGCGATTTGTTTACATTATTGCATTTATGAGTAGATGTGTTTAAAATAATGTCCTACAAAGTTTTTCGAATACTCAACCGTTTTCTATGAAAACTAGCTCAAAAAACTAGCTCAAATTTTCAGAAACGCTCAAACACTATTTTCTTATAAATGGCTCCAATTTTTTCCTCATGCTTTTCGAACGTATAGTGCAAATTGCACTCTTTAATATGGCGTGAAGTTTATTTTTGAGTATTTTTTTGTTTTTTCAAAAGATTCACAAATGTAATTTTTGTGAAAGATATCTCACACCTCTAATATATGCACATTACCAGCAATTTGTAAACACTATTGTATTTGTGAGTTAATGTGTTTCAAGTGATTTCAAAGGAAGTTTTTCGGAAACTCAAAAATCTTCTGTGAAAAAGAGCTTCAAATTTCGCATTTTTAGTAGCACTTAAACGCCATTTTCTTAAAAACGGCTTCTAATTTTTCAAAGAAAATTCCCATTCAGATCGAGGTTTTACTTTTCTTTAATATTCTAAAATTGATATTTCCCTTCTACCATCAGGAATTCGAAAACTTAAGAAAATATCAAAAAATGTACTTTGGGCGACGATAGATGGCAGCTGGTACGACAGTGTAGCAATTCCGAATAGCTAGCCCAAACTCAAGGAAATAGAAAACTAAAACGGGAAAGTCTGTGCCATTCTGTAGCGACCACTAGTTGATCTCAAAAAGGTCTTGTCTCCTTGATAGAATTCAGCTGGTTAATCCCATTTTCCAAGTAAAGTAGCTGAAGATAATTTTTAAAAATGTTTTCGTACTTTCGGACAAATTTGAAAAAGTGGTGCAACAGAATTTCGCCGACTTACTCGTAGTAAAGTATTCTAATTTCCTTGTTCTGGGCCAGTTTTACCATCTTGCCCCATCTTCTTCCCAGCTGTTATATATCGTCACTCATAATACATTTCTTAAAGTTTTCTCATTATTCGGTTTCCTAGTAGTATATTCGTAATATTACTTTTAGAATATTAATGAAGAGTAAAACATCCTCCTATATGGCAATTTTCATTAATAAACTTGGAGCCGCTGTTAAGAAAATGGCGTGTAAGCGTTACTGTAAATGCGAAAATTGAAGTTCTTTTTTACAGGAATATTCCGAGTTGCTGGTGGGAGGTACCTGGTTGGGAAAGAACCCCGCAAGCCGACAGGTAGATCGGTCGGTGATTTAGAGCTTGTTCCGGCTGGGGAGGTGCCCCGCTGGTGGCAGATACCTGGTTGGGGAAAACCCCGCTAGTAGACGGAAGGTCAGCGCCGGATCTCGCCATCCAGCGGGGAACATCACCTCCACCTCCCGATTAAATAAACATGCCCTACACTTGCGGTACTAATGACCTCAGTAGTTCACGTGCCCGAAGTCACTACCAATCAATCAAAATGACTCCAAATGTTTTCCTTAAATTAATTGTAAGAATAAACTAAAATATACTTATAAAGGTGGCATAGATCTCATTTTCATTATTGACTCTAATTTTTGGAAAATTGCAAAAGTCCGAATTTTTTTCGGCGTCTTCCCACAACTGCAAATTTGAAGATAGAAATTTTTCCTTAAAATGATATTTGTTCTCCATACTTAGTTCTTTTAATAAGGTCATGTGCAGTTTTTAAAAACTTTTAGTTTTCGCGCAATATTGCGTGCAATATGTGCAATTTTTTTTAAAAAAAATACAAAAACAAGATTTTCTCAAAAACTGCTCCAATTTTTTTCTTTTGGAAAGGATAGTGCCTAATGTACTCTATGAGATGACATAAACGCCATATTGCTCTATTCTTTTGTTTTTTTCAAAAATTACAAAAACGTAATTCTTTGACTAGCCTTTCATTTCGTAAATATTTTCATTAACGGCGATTTGTTCACATTATTACATTTAGGAGTATATGTGCTTTACATTATGTCTTAAAATTTCCTCGACAACAGATGTTTTCTGTGAAAACGAAATGAAAATTCCGAATGTGCACAAATGCTTAAAACGACATTTTCTCAAATTGCGTATGCTCTAGTTTCATTTGCGGGGAAAAAATATATTGAGATGGGAAGTGATGAAAGCTTAACGGAGTGCCTGCCTTGCCTGCCCGTCCGCTGCAGGCCCCCGGGATTAGCAGTGCCGGTGGTCTCCGCGTTGAGGAAGCGGCCCCTCCCCCACTGGGCGGATGACGGGGGCGGTGTGGAAGGCGGAGTGGGGTGAGGTGTTTTTCGAAATTTGACTTTACGTCGCTCCTATTTATCCGATTTGCATGTTGGATACGGCGTTGGATTCTGGATGCTTGTCGCCATCGCGCTATAAGCCCATTTTTTGAAATAGTTTGAATTTGAAATTTTTGAAATTGTTTCCGGAAGTACGAGAAAAATTTTAGAAAACTAGTTTCTGCTAGTTTTTTTGGAAAAAGGGCTGCGTAGCGTAAATTCTATTACGAAAAGGAGTCAATTGCCGTTTACAGATCGAAAATCGGACCTTTTGTTCTGACGTTATTGGTAAAGTAAATTTTAATATATTTGGTGATGCCACGTGGTGGCGACAAATTGAACTAGTGTCGGTACATTTAGCCTTAACGACACTACTGTATACTGGCAGCCTCATTTCTCACAATATTTGACAGTCATCCAGTTCATGTTGAAACAGCAAACAAAACTGAAATGAAAACTGAATATTTAGATTACGAAGGTTGGCAGAACGAACCATGAATAGGTATATTAATTATGATGGCAAACCTATAGTGACATATGAAGAATGAAATCCGCTATCTCCCCAACTTGTAAAGAAGTATCCTGTTGCCAAGTGCATGATGCCAAATTCTAAATATGTTTTATTTTAAGGCACCTTGAGTTAATGTTACAATTATATCAAATTATCATTTACGTTGTTTTGAGCAGATTTCTCCCTCGCTCTTTGTTCTAGCGAATGCTGTAACTATTGAAGGGAGAGAAGGTCTTCATAAAGATCAATAAGCAACTGAGAGTGGAAAGAGAGAACTGAGAACTGAGCAGAGGAAATTCGACGTATTTTGAACAATAGAAATGATTTACAATTTCAACCAACTTTCGCTCTTATCATATTTAAACCATAGTCCTTTAGTTCTATTCGAGTATATAAACAATACAGCTTCCTGGATGACTCCAAAGTGGGTAAGCATTTTAAAGAAAACGAAATCCTTTTACAATACAATACAATACCCTTTAAATGTACATATGTTACATATATAAATAAAATTTTTGTGACATTTGGACAAGTACATTTTATGTGTTGTCTTTTTCTTCCTTGTGTATTCATACACATTTTCATAAATGTTTATCTCGGAATTTTGACGGAAGAATACATTTTTCGAAGTTATCCATTAAAAGTCTGCAAATTGTGTACACTTCTTCCAAATACAGCTTCATCTTCAACGGCACTAAATTTTAATGAGGGTGTGAATCATATTTGTCTTCGTATTTTTTTCGGAAAGACAATTGTAATTCAGAGTGGTCCTGCCATGGTCGCCACTTTGAATGTTGCATTTGAAAGGGCGAAAAATTAACTTGTCAGAATTGCTACTATGAATATTGAATCTAAAGTGGCGCAAATTTTATTTATCAATACTTTACGGTCGCCAGCCACAGAAGTGGCACATTTAACATTTACTTTTAATGATTACCTTACCTCTCAATACTCAATATGGAGCTAGAGGTAGGAATCTGACTCGTGCACCAAATGGTCAACAAGAAACCTCCTAAGCAATCGAACTTTTCCTCAGACTTGAAGAGTCCAATATTATTCTATTACAGGTACGTAAATTTCGGTCATCTAACGAGAGGACAGGATCCCTATCAGGAGATCACACATCAGAAATACGTCTTCAATATAACAAATTGCATTTATTAATTCAAAGAATGCCGAAGCATGTACAAATATTGAAGTTAATACCTGTAAAGACAAAATACATCCGAATACGTCCGAATTTAACATGTTGAAACAATAATTGCTCCCAGGAAACAAACATCTGAAAGCAATGACGCAGAATTACAATGAACTTTAGAACAATAAAAAAAAACTACAAAATTACAATGAAGTATAGGCCGACATATTCAAATTAACAATCTACAAAAGATTGTTTAAACAACTACTACTATTGCTGAACGCAAGTCGAAAAAATAGCCCATTTTAGGAGCTTAAGCAGCAATAAACAATTCAAATTTGGAAAGGTTGGCAAACTGCCAAACACCTTCTTTAAACAATGAAAAAACAAATTGAGTTATAAACTGTATTGAAAAACCTTTAAATAATTTGGAAAAAAACCCTCTTGGGGAAAAACCTTTACACTTTAAAATATTGAATTTCGAACATTAACAATTTCAGAAAAAAACAGTGCAAAAAGGTGTCTCTCTCATTCACATTAACACATGTTTAACCTTACATGAGTATTGGCAATGATATTTCAGTGTTACCTGTCTAAAATTGCCCCTTTGGCAATACTTAAACAATAGCCTCTCAGGCGTCGCTGCAGGAGACAATCCCTGCTCTTCCCGACAAGACAGACTTCAACAATAATAGACAAACCTGAACCTCAACATTGACTGAACGGACCCTTTGTCCGTCACGGATCCCTTTGTGGACAGACCTTATTTAATACGACCACCATCGAAGCGCCGAGGGCCGCACTTTTATCCGTAACCTAGTCACGGATTCACAAAACCTTTGGACGCCCCGCCCGGTGCCTCTGCAACACGGGCCTACTGACAGTCCAGGATGCGCCGACCGGCGACTTGACAAATTGCGTCTATCAAAACACGACTTCCTTACAAGAGTTCACCCGCAGGTGAGAACGGCCAGGCTGTCAACATACAAAGAAAATCATTAGACAAGGCAACACTCATAGACAATTTCAAGCATAAAATATCACTGCAAACACATAAAAATTCAAAGAGTCCAACTTGGACATGTAGAGAAAGAGAGAGAGAGAGAGACCACTGAGAGTTACACATTAAACACATTAAAACATTACGACACGCAGGCCGGGCTAACTTAGCGATCGATAATTTAGAACTAAACAACCAAACATTAAGATATCTCACGCCAAGTAGCAATGCACGGGAGCACTCGGCTCTTTTTTATATCATTCGACACATTAGTGAGCTTCCGCGTGCACTAGATCATGCAGCGGAGTTGTACCAGTACACAGAGAATAGCCAAGCAGAAATCGTACAAAGTACCCGCATGAACGCTCCTTACCTTTACGAAAAGCATACTGTGACGTCGTCATGAGAAGAGGAAGAACACAGACACGGAGTTTACTGTACATATTTATTTACAATAGCTTATTACACTATGTACACTCCTAAGGAACACTCCTAAGGAACCCTGCTCTCCACAGCACTCCGACCCCTGAGACGAGCCGCCTCAGTATATACCAAGAGAACCCCAGCTCGCTACACTAGCGCCGCCCCTGGTCTCTTGTCCCGTGGCGAAAAGCCACGCCTCGCAAGACGCTGCTCGCGATCAACTCCGCACATCGCTACGGTCAAACTCGACTCCCCAGGAAGCTTATTCCACCCGCCTCCCTTGCGAGGCATCACGTGACCGACCTCCCACGCACAAAGCATCATTTCCGCTCGAGATTTGGGCCGGCTGCAGATGAAGCCCGGCGTCCACCTGCGAACGATTTCTGTCGTCACACATCACTAGTGCGAACGGACAGCCGCCTTCTCAGACACGCCCCCAGCGGAGAGACCCTCGAGAGACCCCGGGGGTCCGTCCGGTCGGGCGCGGCACGAGAGGACCAACCCCTCCCCCTTGCACGACTTATGCGGTCGGTCGTGCACAGTGCTATGACGCTACAATACAGATGTATCAGGTGCGTTGATAGCCCCCGATTAGGGCGTTATCTCGGAGCGGCCAGTGGAACTATAGATGTGATAAGCATGACAAAATAATTTCTGTTTTTGGCATTTTATAAGTTACAGAGGCTGTACCTTTCAAGTTTATAACCAAAACTTCAATTTACATTATTAACTGAGTATTTTAACATCTAAAACAATCAGTTTGAAGGCTGTATTACAAAGTTATTAGAAAAAGAAAAGTTACAGAATTCAAAATTCTGTACAATACTGAAAAATACTCAGAAAAAATGCAAAAAAGGTAAACGTACCAGTAGTTGACCATTTAAGTAAAAAATATATCATTTTCCATCCACCTGACTATTTACATTTGCCAATTATATAATTTGAATAGCTTACACTACTTACCATACTTCCTGCTAACATGCAATACAACAACATTTAACAAAAACTGCATTTTCCAGTTTTTGGGGTTGATTTTTCAAAACAATTATTCTGAATAAGAAATTGACCACCCAAACATGGTGTTTTTTCAGTAGTTGACCCCTCATAAATTGACCACACAATTATAAAAATTAACAAATAAAGAAGTTATTTTATTAACAAAATTATATTGATATACACAGTACAGACAACATGAAACAATATTTTAATAGAATTTTAGTATGAATTTACAAGATATTTACATTAAAAATATTGAATACTTTTTCATCTCCGGAATCAAGTAAGATCCACGCCGAGTGCTTCTTTGCGCCGAGTGCCGAACTTTCAGAAATGTTTTGGTGGATGCTAATACAAAGAAATAGATAGTTACTTAGGAGTTCAATAAAAACAAGGTTTCACCTTGTAATTGACCACTGTGGTCAATTACTAGAAATCTATCAATTCTTGATTCATTATTTGACCACGCTTCTAAATATTTTCAGATGTTATTAAACATGCAACCAAGCTCATAAAATTATTATCAGATATTATTATTTCGACATACAATTATTTTAAAATGATATATAAAATATTTACAGTTTATTGTTAGGTTTATCTGTAACACTCGCGTAGCAAATTCTGGAAGAAAACAACGTGATACAGCGGCAAAAACACACATCAATATTCAATGTTCGCCAACTAAATAACACGTGCCGCCAAATGCGCTCTGCTTTTCAATTATTACCTCCAGAGGGCAGAACATTAAGTTTCCGCGATTTGTGAACGTATTTCACTGAAACTCATTAATTAAAAGACTTTTGTTCTAAATGGTCAACTACTGGCACACGGTCAATTACTCCCTCCGCTACCTTATGTATACAATCTTAAAATTAATACATGGTTACAAGGTGTTTTGTATGGCCACACAAGGTACAATAAACATGGATACCTTAGGTCTTATAGTATTTTTACAATAATTAATTTTAGGTGAAAATAATACAACATTCTTGGTACAATGTTCCCTCATATTTCAGGCGATGTGTTGAAGCCTACAAAATAAGATTCTTTAACAAACAGAGGTCGACTTGATTGAAAACAATTAACACAAATAATAAAGCAGTTGTCTTGGGCTTCCATGAGGTGACTTCTTGGCCTGAAATATGACAACAATATTTGTGTTCAAAATATAACGTCGGAAAAACTATCATCGAGAAATATAAAATATGAATAGGGAAAAAACAAAACAAACTAGCAGTGATAAAACAGAACGTACTTTCTTGCCCTCACTGACGGGTACGTTATATTATTGTACAGCGATTTCGGTCCGTATTAACACATCAGTCATCAATTGTAAAACTAGATAAGACCAGTACTTGGCCGCTGCATTATTTCTACACGGATTCCCTCTTAGAAGTACTTCTCTTAGCTCTTTTTCAACAAAGCAAGCGAAACGGTGTTTCTTCCTGGAGATATAATTTACAGCGTTTATTGTAGCGTCATAGGCTTGACTTCCTGCTCAGAGAGACGGGCATGCAGGAGGGAGCTAAATATAGCCACCCGAACAAAGGCCACCCTCCAGAGGGAAGTCTAAGAGGGGAGGTGGCTGGTGGTGCCGTGCGCAAGACAGCGGCGGCGAGGCATGTCTCAGAGCAGCGCGTGGGGGGAAGAGATGACGTAGGAGGTCATGTGACTCGGCATTTTTATAACGTCGCGTCGCGAGGCCTCGCTTCAGGTAACGGCTGTGGATTCCTCGTGGTTAGTACGCAAAAACTTTATCCACCCGGGCTGGCGCGGAGTGCTATAGGCACGAGTAGGGGTTCGATGTGTTCGGACACGGCGAAGTGTTTCTCGAACACCAGTCGAGTTGCGAGTCACCTATAGTTATAGTTGGGTATTCGCAGTACTTTTATAGTTTATAGTTGGGTATTCGCAGGCGTAGCCGCAAGGTGCGTGGAGAGAGAGGGTGGCTGCAGTGGGCAGCTCTGACAAACACTATAGAGAAAAGCTCTGTAAATATGTAATTATCCCTGTAAATAAATTGTATATACTCGCTCGTGTTTTTTCCTTGTGGCGTAGATCCCAACCCACGACGTTACACTATTTCCAAAAAAATAATAGGGCTCGTCGACACAGCGCTGCGCTCTGGTAGCGACGCTGAGAAGTACTGTATTTTAAATGTAGAATATGAGTCCGTGCGTTTTCTCTCCGCATTTAAGCATTTTTTTTCTTTTTAGTAAAATAAAACAGCGTGCAATACTTGAAAATGTACGAGCTTAACCCGAATTTGTGTCAAGGAGAGCTTTTAACTGATTACAGGTTTTTTTATTTACGTCAAAACAGTTAAAAACTGTGTGTGACGAGCTATGGGGAGAAGTGAAATTTGGGCACGTTTTCATAATTCTGTGATCTCTATCCTAAGCTATATTCTAGTCGAATTTTGAATACAGAAAAAATAGCGTTTTTTAAAGTTTTGTTGACAAAATATTCGCTCCTATATAATAAAATATATTTTCAAAGGTAAATTAGCTATGAATTTGTGCCCTTAACCCTCATCATGTTCTTCATGAAAAAATAATATTTTGCCGCGATAATATGGAGAACGATAATTTGAATAACTATATTTCCCACTGAAATTTAGAAGACGTGCACAAAGAATGAAGTTACATTTATGTCCAGAAGCAAGAAAAGGGGCCATCTCAGCATTTGCTCAAAGGATCAGGGAAACTGGAAGAAAAACCTGATCGAGATGGGGGTCATCGACCCAGAAGCTGTGGTACAATACTTGTTACAGGTTCTTTAGAATTATACAGTCCAAATGGTAAATAATTACATTAACGATCATCATCATCGACAACAAGGATTAGACCGTTTGATCTGTTCCGTCTCATTGCTCATGCCATCTCTTTAAGGGTCTTCCTACACTTCTTTTTCCTTTTGGTGCATATTGAAGAATTATTTTACTTAGCCTTTGTTGTGGCATTCTCAGGACATGATCTTTCCATTTTTCCGATATTTCTTTATAATTTCTACAGCTGGCTCAATGTTTAATTCTTCTCGGATATCTACACTTCTTTTGTGGTCTAATAGTGAATATCCTGCCACAAAACGAAGAAACGAAGTTTTCAGAGTCAGCATTAGTTTTGTTTTCCTTCATGAATATTATCCATCTGACTAAATAATTAGTAATGTTATATCATGTTAGAATTGTCATCAAAAATCCCTCAATTTCGTACTTGACATGCCAATTTTTTGTGTTTTCACTGCTTCATCTGTCGGCATATGCTCCCCAAATTTATTAGTCTTCTATCATTTGTCAATCTCTACTTTCGTTCTTAGATAAAAAAAACATGTCCCATGCGTTTTTTTAATCTCATTTTACGGGGGGTAATGCGATGTGTCGTATGACCATCGCACTCCGCCACCCCAGTGTCACGCCACATTAACAGAAGTTCGGAAGGACAACGGGCTCCCTCGCCTCGCCTGAATCAGTTCCGTACAGCTGCGAAGGCCTCCCCGAACCCTCAACCATAAATCCAATCCTCTTTGTGCCTCCAACAAAATGACTGACTTCCAGAACAACTGCTTTAGGAACACGGGCGCTACTACGCAGTACGGTAATCCCCTTGGCCCAATAAACATATCACTGTCACAGCAAAAGTGCCACGCGCGCGCCTCTCTGTTCTAAACAATGCCGTCCAATGAGAAGCCAGGAGGCGTCAGCCCCGACATAGCGATGATTATTTTATCCAATCAGTTCACGAATGACATAGAAAATTCTGGAATTCAACAAACCGACCTATGAAAACGCTGGGCAGGAAGCACGTGACAACCCTTGCATGGTGCGAAAGAAAGGAGAAGGGGAGAATTACAGCGAGAGGCTTGAATTTTAGACGGGTGAAAAACACGAGAGAGGGTGGTCGATCAGAGAGAGGGCAGAGACATAGCAGAGGACGGTCGAAATAGTCATCAGCATAACTAAGTTATAGTTAGAGAGCGGCCGAATATCGGTCCTTAACAAAATTACGGGTGAGAGCAGCGGCGAAAGACAACAGTAGTAGTTGGTGAGAGGCAAGCATAGTGCCGACCACCACGAGATCTGCCCGGCCTTCATCCAGCCGCGGAATTTATTCCACACAGCCAGATTTTGGCTTACAACGTCACACGCGGTCCAGGCGACGTTTGACGACCTGAGACGCGCGCCTGCACTACGTCATTGCTGCGCGGACACTCAACGCCGACATCCCGCGCGCCAGAGCATTCATCCCTAGGGCCATTGTGAGGCCAGAGTTCCAACGCTCCAGCGTCGCCCCTGAGGGTCCGGCCGTGTCAGTCCATCGATCGGTGAGCAATCTCGTCGCGGTGACGTAGCCATCACGCCATCAACATCCTGTAAGTGCTCATCACCATCACTTGTTTGGTAGCCACAAACAGTATTTTCATGTCTTCAAAGAACAGTTCTTTCTAATAAATGTGTCCCCGCCATTTTGGCCGGGTGGAAAAGCTTAACTTCTGAGAAAAGTGTTCATTATTACCGTAAACAAAGAAACCAATGCAATCCTTCGACCCAGGGCACTCAACCCTGAGACGCTCAACGCCGGCAATAAAATAGCAGGTAAGTGGGCATGCGCTTGGCGCCCCTTAAATAAATTTAGCGCGTGTCCCCCCCTGCTATCTGGGAACGACCGTCATACCTTCAGTGTGACGGCGCTTCCATCCTGTGATGTGACCCTTCCGATTCCATTCCAAAGAATCGGCACCCGACGTGGGCGGTTGCATTACAATATAATTAAAATAATATCCGAGATATTTAAATTCACTAATTTGTTCAATTATTTGGCCATCTATAACTATTTTTGCTCTTAAAGGTTCAAGTCCCTTAAATGCCATCACTTTTGTTTTATTTGGTGAGATTTTCATTCCATATTCATTTGCAATTTGACTTAACTTATGAACTGCTATTTGAGTTTCATGTTCAGATTTTCCTATGATATGATGATTACATTAACGATCTGTGTTAAAATTAATGTTACTTTCCTTTTGATGCTCGGTATAGTGTCGAAACAGTTATGCACCAGAAAAGATTTTACTTGGGACTTGGGAGATTAAACTTTTCTATCGAATTTAATCGTTTAATGTCATCTGGCTAAGTGTTGTAGAGTAATGTACATGAATTGTAGGTGAATGTTTTGTAGTGAGCTGTTGATACTGCCATCTGATGAATATGATTACTACGTCGTGTGTTATACTTATAGACATCGGCGTTTGCTGAAAATAGATTCCCGCCCTTAAGTCATTTTTGACAAAAACTACTGATTCTTAAATCTGGAGACAAGGAAATGGTAAAATTCCTAGATTAATAAAGAGTGACTTACAAGAATCACGTGGGTGGGATTTGCTTATTATTCGTACAATTCTATTTTGTAATCTGGAAGTCTGGGAGCTACAAGATGTGTTTCCCCAGAATATTATGCCATATCTCAGGTGGGAATGAACATTGTCAAAATATACACAACGAGCAGTATGAAAGGCTGACGGAAATTGAAAGAATTCTGGACGCGTAGCATAATGAACTTAATTTTGTGTTCAGTTCATTTAAGTGGGCTTTCCATTTGAGGTTTGACTGAACTGATAGACCTATATTGCGATTTTTCTAAGAGCGACCCTCAAGGCCATCCCATCTTCGCGATGGAATATGTCACGGCATTTCGCGTCTTTTCTCGGTCTTGCCGGTAGAAGTCGCATGATCGCAAGAACTGCTTCATACGGTCGCGATCGTGCGAAATCTAGCGGAACGACTGAGAAAGACGCGAAATGCCGTGACATATTCCATCGCGAAGATGGGATTTGAGTGGCCTTGAGGGTCGCTCTTATAATAGAAAAATCGCAGTATACAAATTTTGTTACTTTAACATAAGTTAATGGCACACCGTTAATTTTCAATGGAGTACAGAATTGTTTATTTGAAATGGAAAACTGCATTGAAACAGTTTTCTTTTCATTTACTATTAATTTGTTATTACGGTTTCTTTATTGCAAAGAATAATTGTATCATCCGCAAAGAGAGCTGTTCTTTCACTTCGAATCGCTAAGAGCATTTCATTTACGTATAACACGGTGTATGAATTATAGGTGTGTCAACTAGCCGCCTTTTGGACAAAATTTTTGAAGCCAGTTTGAGGCCAGTTCCTCGCTTATCCGTACACGATCGAGTTGGGCATTCCTGATGGCGTCTTGCGATTCAGTGGCTTCCACCAGAAGTTACAAAGCTATTAAATGGATCACCATCTTGTCTCAAAAATGCCCAAGTCGTTCGCAGCGCTTACATAGCGAGAACTGTGAGAACTAGCCTTACATTAGCTTCAGTTTTAGACCGGGAGTAAACCCACCTATATCTCTTACACCGTGCGTATAATAGACAGAGAATAGGGCCTAAAATTGATCCTTGCGGGACTCCACGTGCAAATGGCAAAGAACCGGAAAGATGTGTACATAAAGTTCCATCACTCCAGTAAGGTATTTACACTCTCTGAGATCGTTGTTTAAGGTACGAACATTGCCAATCTACAGCAATACCATGGATTCCATATGAAGGTAATTTTGACGTACCACGCATAACGCAGGGAAACACAGGATTATTTTGAATTTCTGAATTTACTAGAAAAAATTCTTAAATCTAAACTTAATCTATTTATACTTTTTTGCTACCGCTTACGCAGTAGAGAGGTATTCTTGTAATGCTGCACAAAAACGGGGAATTTTCGGCAGAAAGAAAACTTATTGCAGGGCCCTGGTAACGAAAAAGAGGATAAATCCAATTGCTAAATTTAGAAAAAAGTCCTCTAATATGTGGTGTAGCTGGAATCCATGTTTTGTGTCTCCCAGATACCGAAAAATCCAATAAAATCAAAACGTCTGTCTGTCCGCCCGTCAGATGATTTTCTCCTAAACGGATGTTTCCCAATAAATATGGCTGATGTAGCAACCCCTTGAATTTGAAATATATATTTTAAATTTTGGGGTGAACATGAAGCCTCTGAAATATGTTCCAAAGTTAAAAAAAGGCTCCATCGTATTTGATTAAATTTTGTTGATGGATACTGTGAAGAACATTTAAGAGAATGGTGCAGGTCTCATGTTTGTTGAATACTTTTTTTTTTTCGAAAATTGCAAAAGTTCAAAATTTTTTCGATGTCTTCCTACAAATACAATTATGAAGATAGATTGTTTTTTCCATCTATTCCTTAAAGACATTTTGAAATAAGGTCATGTACAATTTTTCGAAAATTCAAGTACTTTTCGCGCAATTTTGCATGTAAGTACAGGCGACAAAGAACGTGCTGTTTTAGCAACACTAGTTACATTTAGGTGTCGACCCCCACAGGGCGCATGCGCTATACTTCGGTTTTCCTTTCTTGGCGCACGGGGGTGTCTCATCAAAATGGAATATATCATGGTTTTTCGCATCGTTCTCCGTTGTGCTGCCAGGAATCGCATGATCGCCAGCACTGTTCGATAGTCGCGATCATGCGACTCCTAGCGGCACAACCGAGAACGACGCGAAAAAACCGTGAGATATTCCATTTTATTGACACATCCGCCAAGAAAAACCGAAGTACAACGCGGATAACGTCAGTTCTGTTGATGCCTGCCCACACCAGTCTCTTAACGTGCGCCTTTATCTTATGTACAACGGCACACGAGTGCTCTTGGCGACGTGCGTTTACGTCCACAGGTCAAACTACAACGTAATTCAAAATAACGTAAGGTTTCTAGCTTTCAACGAGCGACGCGCACTGGTAACAACGCACGTCGCCAAGAGCGCTCATGTGCCGTTTCGCATAAGATAGTATTAAACTACGATGCGCGTTGAGAGATTTGTGTACGCACGCATCGAAGCGCGTCAACTCACCGACATCATCAGCGTTAAGTGACGCGCGTCAACGCAACGCTAGTGTGACAGGCCTTAAAGCAAGTTATTGGTAAATCATGTATTAAACTAAAGCCCCTAAACCATGCTTTCTCTATTGTTGGAACTATTATCTTTTTATTCTCTTACTTACTAACTTCTTCTTAAAAGGTTTTATATTTTAACCTTTTAAGTTGATATAACTATACTAAAACTATACAATGTTTGTGAAAAAATCAGTGAACAGTGAACAGTGAAAGTGAACAGTGAAAATAAATAATCAAGAGAACTGTGCCGTGTAGAAAGCAATAACTAAGTGAAGAACACAAGGACTGTGAAGACTATCTGAACATAAATCAAGTATTTTTAGTGTAGTATTAAGAAACATAAATAAACATCTTTGTTAAAATGAATCTGTGTTTTAATTCACCACCACAAACGCTACACAATGATTTATAATATAATTATTACACTCGTCTGTGATTGTCAAATGTTTTAAGGATTACTTATTGAAAATTCGGTACCGTAATAATAAGTCTACAAAATTTCTTCGCTTACCTGCTAAAAATATACAATTCTTTTCAGTGTTCCTGAGTTAAAGTGATTTAATCAGTAACCCGCACTTATTGTTTGTCTATTAGAACTAACTTCAAATACATGCCTAATAGAAAAAAGTTGAAGTCGATATTCAGAGTCTTAATTACTTAAATCAATGAATTTACTACATGATTGCATGAAACTACAGTTGTGAAAAGCAAAGGTACTATAAAAACATTATTAAACGACCTATTTATGAGAATACATGTTTTCTGGTTGCAATTGATTCACTAAACTATTTTTTAAGTGTAGTACTTCTCATTAATATAAGTCTCCAAATGACACATCGATATATTTATGTTAGAAGAAATACGACCACCAGAGGAAGTATTTGTCAGGTAAGAATGAACTACATAATGAATTAAATCTCTTCGCGATTATCACTCATTTTATTAAAATTCTTCCATTATTTTGTTTTTGATACTTTCAAACGTTATTAACTCGAGAAATACAAATAAATTGTTATGACTAACATTTGTTTGGCTTCAGATTTTTCATGAGATCACTTTCGCTAAATATTTCCCTATTGTTCTGTTCATGCGTTCCACTATTCCATCTGACTGTGGTTTTAGGGCTGTTGTTCTTGTTGTTCTTGTTCTTGGATTCCTAGAAGTTCACACACTCCTTGGAACATTGCAGATTCGAAGTTCCGTCCCTGGTCTGAGTGTAATTCAAGTGGCACACCGAATCTTCTCACCCATTCCTTAACCAGTACTTCGGAGATTGTTGTGGCCTCTTGGTTACGTAGGGGATATGCTTCAACCCACTTGCTAAAATAATCCATGGCCACAAGTATGTATTTATTTCCATCATTTGACATTGGGAATGGTCCGGCTAGGTCAATGGCAATTCTTTCAAATGGACTTCCAACGTTGTATTGCCTCATCTTTGCTCTCCTCTATTTATGTGGTCCATTACTAGAGGCACAAAATTGACACTTCGTGCACCAAATCCTTACGTCTTGCTTGCAATTAACCCAGTAAAATCGTTTGCGCACTCTCTCTAGAGTTTTCGTTATACCGAGATGTCCTCCCGAAGTTCCATCATGCAATTCCTGCAATATATCAGGAATCCTTTTTCTTGGTAACAATATCTGCATCCTCTTCTGAGATCCATCTTCATTTTCCACAACTCGTTTCAGAACACCTTCTTCAACAATCGAATCTCACTGCGCCCAGTATGATTTTACTGCGGAGGAACAGGGAACTATTTCTTGTCAGCTCGGCCTCCGTCCTGACATTTTCCATTCCCAAACACGTTTCAGTTCTGCATCATCTTTCTGATCTTGCTGTAGTTCTTTGGGTTGCTATCGGTCGACACTGACCGTAAGGTAAGGGACATCATCTTCTCTTCCGCATGTGAGCAATGTTTGCAGTTTTCAGGGCACGGTCTTCTGGAGAGAGCATCAGCATTCCGATGATTAATTCCGCTTCGATGTTCTATTGTAAATGTGAATTCTTGCAATCTTTTAATCCATCTTGCAACTTGTTCTTCCGGATTTTTCAAGTTCAGAAGCCATTTCAAAGCAGCATGATCAGTCCTCACAAGAAGTTCTCTGCCATAGAGATACTTATAGAAGTGCTCAGAGGATTTCATCACCGCAAGTAATTCTCTTCAGGTTACACAATAGTTGCGTTCCGGTTTCGAAAGCACTTTACTGTAATAACAGATGACCCTTTCCCGTCCATCTTGTATCTGTGATAATTCTACTCCAATGCCAACGTTACTTGCATCAGTATCCAGTATATATTTTCCTTGTGGTAGTGGATAGCTCCAAACAGGGGCACTCAGCATGGCACTTTTAAGGTTTTCGAAAGTGCATTGGCAATCATGATCCCATTGAAACAACCGCTTGTCTTCTGTCAGACAAGTCAGTGGTTTGGCGATGCTGGCAAATCCCAAAACATACCGACGATAACAGGTACATAGACCGAGGAAACTTCTCAATTCGTGTTTATCCTTTGGTACTGGCCATTCCTTTACAGCTTTAACCTTCTCCGGATCAGGTTCTACTCCCGTGCCAGATACCACATGTCCAAGAGAGTTGACCTTCTTGCGAAATAAATAGCACTTCTTTGGGCTGAGTTTCAAGTTTGCTCCTTCCAAACTCTTGAGCACCTGCTCTAAATTCTTGATGTGGTCCTCGAAAGATTTTCCGACAATTATATCGTCAAGGTAGACAAGACATGTCTCCCACGATAGACCTCTCAGCACGGTTTCCATCAATCTTTCGAATGCATTACACAGTCCGAAGGGTATTACCATAAACTGCCACAAACCTGTTCCGATGGTAAATGCAGTCTTCTCTCTATCTCTAAAATCTAATTCTACTTGCCAGTATCCACTTTTCAGGTCAAGTGTTGAGAAGATCTGAGCACAAGAAAGCGTGTCCAACATGTCATCAATTCGGGGCAATGGATAGCTATCCTTCGCTACATTATTGAGCTATCGGAAATCCACACGGAACCGAGTCGACCCGTCTTTCTTCTTTACCAATACGACAGGAGAAGCCCATGGACTTCTTGATGGTTCGATTATGCCATCCTTCTTCATGTCGTTAATAATCTCATCTGCTTCTTCTTTTCTAGACAGAGGTAGACTTCTAGCAGCCTGGCGAATCGGTGTGGCGTTGCCGGTGTCTATTCTGTGTCGAACAACATCAGTCTTTCCTCTTACACTATCACTGGATTCAAAAACATGCTGGTAACGCCATATCAGCTCTTCAGTCTTAAGACATTTTTCCCGAGATAAGTCTTTACAGGCCTCCGTAACCAGATTCTTCAGTCTCTCGGGAATTCATTTAGGTGGTGGTTCGGATTGGTTAACGTTTTGAAAATCCGAGGATATTGTAGAACAACCAATTACTGTTCCTTTTCGTAACATAACAGGATAGTGATTCACGTTTATTATTCTCACAGGTACTGTTCGATTCACTCTAACCAGTTCTTTAGCTACTAAAATTCCTCAGCCAATGTCTTCGTCGTGACTTCTGGGTTCCAGGATAGCAATCTCTCCAACTGGCACATCGCTCTCAGGCCTTGCTTCTATAAGCATCTCACTACCCTCCGTCAAGACCATGTCGTTAGCCGTAATCACATTCACGGCAATGTTGTTACGCGAATGCAGAACCACCTCCACGTCGTTCAGTCTCAGTACACGAAGTTGTAGATCCAGCTGACACCCATATGTCTTCAAGGTATCCATTCCTAATATTGCTTCTTCTTCTATGTCAGCGACCAGTAGACGATGCTTTAAAGCAGCAGTTCCAATGGTAAGGAGGGCATCCATCTCCCCAACTACAGTTGCCGAGTCTCCAGTGGCTGTTCGGAGATTCCATTTGGATGGCAGAAGATAACGAGATGATTTCGCAAAATCGCTTCTGATAATGCTTTTTGTTGCACCAGTGTCCAGATGTAAAACGCATGGTCTTCCATTTACGAGTGGATCTACGTATACGCTGTCAGAACAGCGTCGAATGGAAGCGACGTGTACTTCGTAAGATGGGGCTCTTCTTTCACAGGTCGATAGATGCCCCCTTCCATCAACCTGCTTTAGTTTTCCGGCTGGCTGCTACGTTTTATAGACAGACTGCTTCTCTCCTTGTTGCTTCAGAGGTTTGTCGCATCGGCTTTTGACGTGACCTAATTCTCCGCAATTCCAACAACGAGGTTGTCGCCTTTTGCCGTTAGAAAAGCGTGTGTCTAACAACCTCTCCATCATTGCTTGAAAATATTTCTCGTTATATGTATCGGACTCGTGCTGCAATGCTCGCACTCATCCGTAACATTTCGACGTGCTGTTCGCCGACCAGCCACTTGCCGTTGCAGTGCCAGCCACTTGCCTCGAACTGTTTCAAATAATTTGGCAATGAGGAAGTGCCATCAAAAGTAGGTGGTTTCACTCGTACCGTTCCCAGTGGTTCCCGTACTCTGGGTACTCGTGCCATTATCAATAGTTCCTGTACGGTGTTCAGTTTTGATTTTTCGGTTGTGAGATTAAGAACCTGGAGCTTCTCTTCTAAAAGTTTTAGACATTTTTCTTCGCTCCTCGAAATCTTCTCCTCAATTTTTTCTTTGCTCTTCAAAATGATCTCCATTTTTTCTTCGTTCTTCAGAACACACACACACACATACACACACTTCACAGCTCGGCTTCCTGACTAGACTGACTAGCGGCCGTCGACAGCGGCGCATTTATACCTGGCCTGCGCCTGCCTGGACCCTTCCAGAACTCGCGGCACACTTCTTGGCGACTCGCGAATACCCCGGAATCGTCCAGTTCGGGGGTGCCGGCAGATGATGCAATGCGCGCAGCGGATTCCGGTAGATGATACAATGTTCGTTACAATAGAAAATGGTTTCATAAAGTATCAAACAGTATAAACAATAAATAAATTATCAGACATTTCTATGAATAGCCTGATCTTAAACTCTTACAGATTTTTATTGCAGTAGAATTTTTAGCAAATGTGTTAATCCCAGTGACAGAGAACATTCTTTTCAGGTGAAATAAGATATTTTTGTTTTATTTTTTGCATCTGCTTATGATAATGCAACTGAGATTCCACCCACCTATAAACACATAATAACTTTATAAAATATGATTATATTTATTACAATGTTATGTTAATGATCATTAGCAATAATGAATCTCTTAGTTATGGAAAGTTCTCTTATAAAACAGTTTAAAAATATAGAACTGGTATCATAAATGGAATTCGCTTACTTCCAATAATTTTGCACCCATGATGTAACAAAGATGCGAGTGACACGAGTCCCTTCATCTATTAATTCTTTGCATAATCGGCAATGTTTATTTCCATTCAAGCTAATTTTGAATTCATGTGATTTTTACCCAAGAACAGGTCTATATGTCCTGGGTTGAGCCATTTTCTTCCTTTCAAACTAACAGCTCAATCTAATGAAACAGAGCGAGTCATAAGTTACTCGTAATATTCTATAAAATAAAACATTATTTGATTGAACCTTAAACTATAATACCAAATTATAAATAACTGATCAACAGTCTAAATAGTAGCTGAGGAAATATAATAATATAATGTAATAATAAGGATTTTCACTGAAAGCACAACAAGACGTGTAAGAACTAAAATAAAACAAATGTAAAATTATGTAATTAATAGCGCCAGTCACTCGAAATAATGGCAAACGATCACAATGCACGGTTGAAATCGGCGGAATCTCCGGAATTCATTTTTTTTGGTTGCAAACGTAAATCAAAAACATGTCACTATTGGTAATATCATTATACACATCGGGTAATTTTGGTAATGTTGGCAACAATTGCCAGCACAAAAAGAAATGAAAATACCCTATAACGCTTTGCAGTACTGTGGCGGCATATAGCAGTGCCTTAAGAAATTTACAACAAAAGCTTTTTTTTCGTACTCTCTGACATGCGCACGTGCACCTACCCCGCCCGCCTCGGCACGCAGCCGCTCCCCACCCCGCCCGTTGTTCTTTGCTGTCAGGGTCCCATCCCTCCGACGGAACGCCGGCCGGGTGAGAATTTACGACCACTTGTCGTCAAAGGCCACTTGACGGACCCACTTCGCTGAGTGCACCTTTTGTGTCCCGCCCCCGCCGTCCTCTCGGCGCGTTCCTCGCTTCCACGCCTGTCGCGCTAATTCAAGAAAGTTCGAACCCTTTGCCATGCAATGATTGCTCCCAGGGGATGCCACCCCCCGAGGAATGCAGCTGCGTTTCGGTAAACAGAGATAGCGTTTCGGTAGAGAGAGATACTTTAGAAAATTTTCCACGAATCCTCGGACCGCGATTCGTCAAAATTATTTCTGCGACGCAGTAAGGTCCAACCAATGACAGGTTTCCCAAAGTAGGTCAGCGAGCCCAGGATGAACTTAGGAGGGGGAAGATCCGGAGAGGGACGGATTCCCAAAATCTTGAGAAAAAAGAAAACACTAGGGAAGTAGTCGTGAGGGAGAACACACGAGAGCATCGGCCGCGAAAGAAACACTGGTGAAGTAGTCGCGAACGGGTAAACGCGAGGGCAGCGGCCGCGAAACAGACACTTAAAAGTGAGTTACGAGAGAGCGCTTCATGCCTGGTCGTGGAAGCCGTGGACCAGTTCTTTTTTTGGTTCGGGCATTCGAAGTAGTGATAACTCGTTGCCTAATTCGAGCGAACGAGCCGCGAATACCATGATCCAGCCTCCGGTCCGCGCCAGCAATTAGATGCTCCCGTATCGCGCGTCCGAGCCGTGGTGAGAAACGAACCCGGACTCGTCCAGCGCCTTGGTGGCGAGGCGGAATGGAGACCTTCGCGAACTTGGGGCACACAGTGGCCGCGAGAAGGCGTCCGCCCTCCCATTTCAACATTGCAGCTCATCATAAGACAACGCCCGTTGAAGACGCCAAGGCCATCGACTGCAACGGGGACACCCCAGCCCACGCCTACGCAACAGATAAGAATTTTTACGCACGCCCGCGCTTTGCGGCGTCCCGCCTCGAGACGAGACGGAAAATATCACCGAAATTCTAAAGTGTTTTATCTTTCTCTGTTTTTTTGTTAGAGTTAAGCGGTGCCGCGCAATGGCATATTTTTTATTTATTATTGTAACAGAAGTGTAATTAACTTTCTTTTCTCTTAATTTTTTCTTACCGAGCTCAATAGGTAGGGTGTAATCCCACCTCATGGGATTTTTTTTATGTAACTTCCCCGGCCGTAGGTCGGGAATGAATGTATAATTTTGTTTCACTGCCCAATGACGGTTAATCATTTACAAAGTAGTTTCCTGCCCCCGCACCTCTCTTCCACCCACCACGCGAGGAACAGCGATCTTGCTCTACCGCCCGGCTAACCACGCGACGTTGCAATTCGGCTTTCCCAACTTGGGGCCGGAGGACTCATGACGTTACAATTTGGCGCCAACGCGGGGCTAAATAGTCGATGACGTTGCAGTACATATGTCCATGCGACAGTAACATTTTTCATAAGTTGAATTTTAGTCCTTAATTTAATGTGAAGAGAATATTACAATTGCAAACCCGTTTGAAAAATCAAAATTATAAAGTACATTCAAAATGGACAATTATTTTGCAACGTTTGTCATATACGAACTATGAATTGAACGGATTGTCGACTAGAGAACAAGTATTAACTTTTGCAATTTGTAATGAAAATGCCCAGTTTTACTTTCTCGCCTCTACATCGTAAGAAGAGAAGGTAATCGTGCATCGGAAAACAGCACATTTTCGTCACAAAAACTCTTCTTGTCGGACTCTGGTTTCGAAAAAGTGGATAAATCTTGTTCTTACTTCCTCTAACATGTTTCGTAGTCAGAATCCATATTTTGAGGGTCCTTGACGCCGAAAAATAGGTTTATGGCAAAACGTCTGTCTATGGTCAACGCTAGTGCCTAAGGGCCGGTTTCACCAAACAAGGAGTAAGAGTTTACTCTGGAGTAAATTATGTTTACTCGAGATTAACGTCTTGCAGCGTTTCACCAACAATTTACTCGAGTGTAAATCGCTTACACGAGAGTAAATTCGTGAGTAAATTTACACCGCGAATAATTCGCCGGGTAAACTACGGAGTAAGCTCAGTTTTCAATGTGCGTGTACCTCCGACGTGTTGTTATGGCTCGACGATAGCAAATGATGGTATTTGAAGATGATTCCAGCGATTATTCGGAATATTATCCTCTAGTGTGAAGACAAAGATGGGTGCGGGAGAGAATGGATTGTTTTCTTCCAATTATGACAATGGATATTTTGTCACGAGGTTATGTTTGGCCAAATCATCAGCTCATCTAAATGGAAGAAACGAATTATTTTCATCCTAATTACAAAAACAAAAAATAAATTAAAAAATAAATACAAGAAGAAGGATAATTTCATAAACTATTATTTCTGAATTGTAGGTATCTTACGATTCTATGCAATCAGTTCAGAATTCTCTTTTGTCAGTTTTTTCAAAAATATTAGAGAGACTTTTTTATGTGCGAATGGAAACCTTTCTCAATAAACACAACGCGTTTTCAAATTGCCAACATGGATTCCGGAAATCAAAATCTACGGAAACAGCCATTTTTTCTTTTCTTAAGGATGTTGCCTCATCATTGGATCAAAACGAAGCAACTATTGGAATATTTTTAGATCTTTCAAAAGCTTTTGACGTCATTGATCATAACATTTTACTTTCAAAATTACCTTCGTATGGAATCCGTGGTATTGCTTTAGATTGGCTATGTTCGTACCTTAAACAACGATCTCAGAGAGTAGAAATACCTTACTGGAATGATGGAACTTTATGTACACACCTTTCCGGTTCTTTGCCAATTGTACGTGGAGTCCCGCAAGGATCGATTTTAGGCCCTATTCTCTTCCTATTATACGTAAATGACATGCCCTTAGCGATTCGAAACGGAAGAACAGTGCTCTTTGCGGATGATACAAATATTCTTTGCAACAAAGAAACCGTAAATAGTACAATATCAGACGTTTCAAATTGGTTCCGTAATAACAAATTAAAAGTAAATGAAAATAAAACTGTTTCGATGCAGTTTTCCATATCAAATAAAAAATTCTGTACTCCATTGAAAATGAACGGTGTGCCATTGACTGATGTTAATGTAACAAAATTTTTAGGTCTATCAATTCAGTCAAACCTCAAATGGAATGCCCACTTAAATGAATTGAACACAAAATTAAGCTCATTATGCTACGCGTTCAGAATTCTTTCAAATTCCGTCAGCCTTCATACAGCTCGTTGTGTATATTTTGCCAATGTTCACTCCCGCCTGAGATATGGCATAATATTTTGGGGAAACACATCTTATAGTTCACAGACTTTCAGATTACAAAAAAGAATTGTACGAATAATAAGCAAATCCAACCCACGTGATTCTTGTAAGTCACTCTTTATTAATCTAGGAATTTTACCATTACCTTGTCTCCTGATTTACGAATCAGTAGTTTTTGTCAAAAATGACTTACTTAAGGACGGGAATCTATTTTCAGCAAACGCCGATGTCTATAAGTATAACACACGACGTAGTAATCATATTCACCAGGTAGCAGTATCAACAGCTCACTACAAAAAATTCACATACAATTCATGTACATTACTCTACAACACTTTGCCAGAAGACATTAAACGATTAAATTCAATAGAAAAGTTTAAGTCCCAAGTAAAATCTTTTCTGCTGCATAACTGTTTCTATACAATTCGAGACTATACCGAGCATCAAAAAGGAAAGTAGAATTAATTTTAACAATGATAGTTAATGTAATTATTTATCAATTGGACTGTATACTTCTAAAGAACCTGTAACAAGTATTGTACCACAGTTTCTGGGTTGATGGCCCCCATCTCGATCAGGTTTTTCGTCCAGTTTCCCTGATCCTTGAGCAAATGCTGAGATGGTCCCTTGTTTTGCTTCTGGACATAAATGTAACTTCATTATTTGTGCACGTCTTCTGAAATTCAGTGGGAAATATAGTTATTCAAATTATCGTTTTTCATATTATCGCGGCAAAAAGTATTATTCTTTCATGAAGAACATGAGGGTTCAGGTCAGGAATTTATAGCTAATTTACCTTTGAAAATATATTTTATTATATAGGAGCGAATATTTTGTCAACAAAACTCGAAAAAAAACTCTTTTCTGTATTCAAAATTCGACTAGAATATGGTTTAGGATAGAGACCACAGAATTATGAAAACGTGCACAAAATTCACGTCTCCCCATAGCTCGTCATACGCAGTTTTTTGGCTGTTTTTGACGTAAATAAATAAATAAATAAATCCAGATCAAAACAGAATGTCTATTACGGGCATTTAAACAGTGTATCAAAGTATTTTATTTGTGAAGTATAATATTAACTTTATCAGGTACATTATAAACTGTGGAGGACTTTGTAAATTTCTTTTTTACCGATGTGGATACGAAATAAAGGTAGTAAAATATACAATAACAAAAGGAAAAATAATAACTACAAGAACTTACTCGTATTTATTCAGTTAAAGAAACACAGTAAAAACTGACGTATGGGAGATAAGATCATCTGCGCACGTTTTCTTGAGTTCCAGAATGCCTTTCCAACATTTTAAATAGAATTAGTTGAAAGATTAACACATTTTAAAAGTGAAACAAACAAAATATATAATAATACAATTTTAGAAAGCGCGAGCTTAGCAACAAATGAAAAATTAGACGTTGTCATACTAATTCGTAATTATATTCGAAAAACTAAGAAATAACCTACGCAACCTCAACACACCATACAAGACTATAACTTAACGTAACATAACCTAACACGTCGCCGCCAAGAACTCCCAAATTGAAAAATGAAAGAAAATAACTAGAGGTTCCTGTTGGTCCGCATTGGTTCATAGCATATATACTCTTTGGTTCATAGCATCCCAGTCGCACACGGCCTCTTGAATCGCACTCTGCTGTGTATGAAAAATTGCGCGTTCAGTCGGTTCGCGGAGTAAATCGGAGAATATGTACTCTAGAGTAAAATAACCCTCCAGAAGCGTGGTGAAATGCTTATATTTTACTCGAGTGTAACTATCCCAGAGTAATGCTTACTCTCGAGTAGCTACTCTTAACTTTACTCCACTGTTGGTGAAACCGGCCCTAAATCACATATTGCATTTTCTACAAATAAATTTTGATTTCCTTTTACAACTTTCAACAGCACAGCTTTTTGTTGTTGTTTTTCTCTGACCAGTGATACGTCTTCTCAAAACTAACGTCATTCCATGTTTGTTAGCAACACTTTTAGGATTTTGACCAAGTTTTCGCAACTATGGAAGAGTTGCGCCAAATTTTAAAAAGTTCATTAAATCATTCCGTGAATTACTTTTTCGGCACATCAACCATGCATCTAGTTACTATACTGCGATTTTTCTTACTTTGCCTCTCAAGGCCACTCAAATCCCATCTTCGCGATGGAATATGCCACGGTATTTCGCATCTTTCTTAGTCGTTCCGCTACATTTCGCATGATCGCGACCGTATCAAGGAGCGCTTGCGATCATGCTACTTCTACTGGCAAGACCGATTTTTTGTATTTTCGTAAACACATCTAAGACATTGAATGTAAAAATTCAAGGCATTAATACAATAATTTAGATGTACTTATACCATGGATGAATACTCATCCATGCTTGAGGTGTGCCAGATGAGTATTCATCCATACGTATACTATACTGCGATTTTTCTAAGAGCGACTCTCAAGGAAACTCAAATCCCATCTTCGCGATGGAATATGTCACGGCATTTCGCATCTTTTCTCAGTCTTGCCGGTAGAAGTCGCATGATCGCAAGTACTGCTTCATACGGTCGCGATCGTGCGAAATCTAGCGGAATGAGTGAGAAAGACGCGAAATGCCGTGACATTCCATCGCGAAGATGGGATTTGAGTTTCCTTGAGAGTCGCTCTTAGAAAAATCGCAGTATACTATATCTTATATTTCGTACACAAAGTGAATCGATCTTTTCGCCATGTTTATTATAATTTGATATTGTGAGTGATGATTACATCTTTTCCTCATGAATACATGAGTCAGATTAGCTCCTAATATAACGTTTTATCATTCAATCAAGTAAATGGAAAATGTTGAAAACATGTTAAATTAAAATTAATAAGTTGCCATCCGATTGATCGGAACCAAGGGAGACAGCAATGAATAGCAGTCATGAATACTGTGACCGTAAATTAATCTACACATTGTTCTACATTACATTATTCCCAACTATAATAAAATTGAAGGGACCGTATTACTGAACTTACCGTATCGCCGTATTACTGGATGCGCGGACTGCGATCTTAGTACTGTGAATCGGGGCTACTCGAGAGTAAGCATTACTCTGGGATAGTTACACTTAGTACTGTTAGGGGAGCTGGCTGCATCACATTAGCAAGGAGCCATCGCGCCATCCTTTGTGTGCAGCATTAGTTTCTTCTGCGAAAGTGGTGTCGCTGTGATGAGGGATGGTAGGGCTTCTTCCTGTGGCGCCATTCAGCAGCGCTTGTGTGACGTGACTGCCAGCAAAGCATTGGTTTAAATGGAGGCAGAGTTGGGCAGTATCGAAAATACTTGTATTTAAAATACGTATTTTCGATACTTTTGTAATTTGTATTTTGTATCGAAAATACATTTTTAAACATGTATTTTGTATTTGTATCGAAAATACTTTCTGATAGTATTTTGTATTTTCAAAATACAAAAATACTTTTTGATTAATCCGTCACAAACATTCATTGGGCAAGTAAATGGAGAGGGTCCCGCCACGTGGACGAGTGGAGCCGGACCTCCGGTTTCTCCGATTACGTTTTCCCCTCGTCGTCGGTTCAACCGGAGATAACCGGAGGATCGCTGTAATCACGGTGTATGATATATTTCTTACACCGTGGTTGTAATCGCGAGCTCCGATTCAATTTCTCGGAGAGCAGGCTCCGCGTGCCAGAACGAGTGCTGCTCATGTGTGTGCCTGGTGGCCCTGTGGTTGTATGCAGTGTTTAAAAACTTGTGCTTGCGGTGTTTTTAAGAGCTGATATTTCGTTGTGGTATATTTAGGTAAAAATCTATTTTTTCCTGGGTACCTTGTACTAAATGAAGCTTTGTATGTACATTTTAGGTTTATTTGAACTAAAACCGTCAATTTTGTAGCGTCTAAAAGAGCCTATTTTAATATTAATGCCTATTTGTACCTATTCTACATTTAAGAACCTAAAATGAGACTCATTTGCCTTTCTTTTGTCTATGACTCCTTTTACCTTTTTCTTCTTTGTCGGAGGATGATATTAATTTTAAGTCATTTTTAACAACCTAAATTACATTCGTCCTCTTTTACCTTTTTATCCCCTTGTCTCATTTTGTCACTTGTAAGAGAGCGAGAAATGAATATACCAGACAAGGATCTATCGATAAAAGTCTCCATGCCACTACTTTTTGACTTCGTGGAGAAGCTGCCTCCGTTTCTAAGATAAAGCGATTGAATTTCCCCGAAAGCAAAGTGATCTTGACCGATAAGAAACATTCTTTTTCTCTTGAAAACTTGGAGAATGTATTAATAATTTATTGTGAGGCAAAATACGGTTGGAATAATTCTTACTACCAAACGTGTTAAATAGTATTACCGCAAAATGGTCAATACTGATTCTACGTAATATTGATTTACGTTATCTTTGAGAAATATAATAAATGGTCAAAAAGTGAATTTTCTTGTATGTTACGAGTTTTATTAGTGCCTATTCTACCATTTAAAAAGCTTAACAGATGCTGAAAGAACCTATTTTAGGCACCTAAAATGCATATTTTAAAACATAAAAATCCGCGGTATTAATTAGGTATCCATATCATTTGTAATGTATGTTCATACTTTAAGTCTGAAAGGCACCTTAGTTAATTGTCTATATCCTGCAATATTTATCCCAAACTATCACCTCCCAAGAGCTCATGGTGATATCTTTGTACTCCTTCGCTTCTTACACGCAACACTCACTCAATGCTGGATACTCGGATTGACTTGAGATTTTACCAGCTTGTTGAGCACCTTTCAAACCCCTACATTCATATTTTTACGTGCTATGAAGCATTGAAAGCAGTGTTTTTGCTATAATTAGTATTGGGACCTTTCTTGACCTTACCGACCGTAGAGGGGCGGAAATGCTGCTCGCCGCTGGTTCTGCGGACGTTACTCATACACCGCGCTTGCACTATCAGCCTGTCGGCATGGTCTCAGTTACTTGGAGGGCAGGCGGGGTGACAAAAACGGGTGTTTACTTTGCAGGTTCAGATGGAACGAACGCGCTTGGAAATCTGACACCGGCTGATAGACGCCGCGTAACGTTCCTAGCGCTGCCGAAGCAACGGCTCGCCCACTGCGGGAAGCGCGAGGGTCACGAAAGGTCCTGATACAAAATGCCTATAAAACGCTATTTATAATAGTCCATAGCACTTCAAAATTTGTGTATATAGGTTTTGCGTGGTGTTCTACCAGCTGGTGAAATTTCATGTCAATCCGAGTATCCAGTACGGTGAGTGTTGCGTGTTAGCATGGAAAAGATGCCTTTCAGACTTAAAATATGAACATACATCACAAATGATAGGGGCCGTCTAAATTACGTAACGCAAATTTCGAGTATTTTCAATAACCTCTCCCCCCCCCCTTGTAACGCACTTCCCTATCTCTATGTATATAAAGCAGCGTAAAGCTGCCTCAGACCCCCTCTCTGACCCCTCCCTCCCCATTTAGCTTTACGTAATTTATGGATGACCCCATACTGATACCTGAAATGGGTTGAAAATTTAATTTGAAACATTTTTGTATAAAGAATGTTATATATTTTTAATAATAAAATTTTAAATGTAATGTGATTTTAAATGTGAATTTTGAACGTGAATGATTGTTTAAAAGAGAAAAAATAGGATAGAAGTTATGTGTAAAACATCGTTGGTTGTATTTTGTATTTTCAAAAGTATTTTAAAATACTATTTTGTATTTTGTATCTAAAATACTTTTATGAAAGTATTTTGTATTTGGTATCTAAAATACTTTCGGGGAAGTATTTTGTATTTTGTATCTGAAATACATTTTTCAAGTATTTTGCCCAACCCTGAATGGAGGTCCTCACCCGAGTGGCGGACTCCCGCCGCCAGCAGAGCAGAGTACAGATGTAAATGTCAGCGTTCACACGAGACGCGCAACAAAAGCGCCGCTGAACCGGTCCTTGCCTGCCTTTAGCGGCCGCCTGAACCCACAGCCGTGTCTCTGACGAAACCTTCCCCTCCCGTGGGCGGTGGCTGTGTGCGAAGGGCTCTTCCGTTTCTCGATGGCGCCGCCGAGTGCCTCCATGGGAAGGAAGCTTTAGGGCTCCTTCCCACGACGTCACGCAGCTGGCAGCAGAACATCTGTTGAAACCATGGGGTTCCCAAACTTTTTTACCACGCCCCCATCAGTCAAAAGCAAAACTTTCCACTTCCCCTTACTTATTTTTATTTGGTCATGAATAAAATAAGTTTTACATTGAGTAACAATACATTTATTTTTTACTCCTTACAATTTTACAAGTTAACTAGTTGAATGTGGCTTTAAACTATCTTTGGTTGTTTGATTTTTCTTTTTTTCTGCTTTCTTCGGTTCAGAGTCTTTTTTATTTATTTAAATGTTAAATCAGCGTTGCAAACTGAATACTTAAATTTTACAATTATTTTGTGATATTGAGCACGATTTCTACCTTTGGCTTTCCTGAACTTTCTTCAGTAATGGTTTCATAAAATTAACTTCGTCGAGAGTTATTTCGGAATGTTTTTCTTTCAATTTGAAGTAGTACTTACTTTAAAAATCAATTTGAAAACCACATGACGTTGACCGCAAACACGCATTTATTAGTTGCAGCTCCAGGGTACTTGCAGGGCCGTATTACCAGCATTGGGAGCCCTTAGGCCAAGGTTAATTTGGGGGGGGGAGCCCTATTCTTACTTTCACCGATCTTTCTCCCCCCAAAGTCAATGCTGAAATATATAGAAAATCCTATCAATTCACATTGTATTTTAATATTCTGAAAGTATTTCTTAGTGTTTCATTTTAACATTATTCAAACAAAATGTCTTAACGTATATATGTAATTACATTGAAAAAGACTGTTTTAGACTTTTTTTATTGAATTATGCAATTTAAAATTGAAACGCATCAACCAGCAACAACCCATATTATAAATATTATTCAATGATGCGCGGCACATCGTTCCGTTATGCCAATTTTTGCGCATAGTTTAATCATACGTAACATGTTTTACACATTTTTTAATTTTATTTTTGAAAAAAAAAAGTATTAGATTTGTTTTTATAATGTTGGGAGCCCTGGTCCCAGACCCGGTGCGTTAACACGGCCCTGGGGGCCTATTCTGAAGCCTTCGAGACGAACTCGACCGCACGAGTTTGACGTCATCACGAACGAAAATGAGAGAACTGTATTCTTAAGCGCTCGACTCGTCTCAACCCAACGAGATTTTCGTTCGAGATATTGCGAGTGGTGCGATAGCATAGACTAAGGATGTATAGACAGCTCACTGCCAGCAGCACAGAGGTTACGTTTTTAAGGTGACTCATTCAGAGATGGCACCACCGTCGCATCTTAGTTCCGTAAAATGTGGTAACCGAGTAGAGTGCGCACAGGTCGCGACTCTGCCCCCACTACCGATTTCACCCCTCCACCATTCACTGGCGGTATTTTCAAATTATTGAAACTATTACTGCCACAAGATCTTTCTACGGCATTTATATTTAGGGAGCACATGGTGGGCTGTTGCCCTAAGCGTGAGCACGCGGGACCTTCCGCCTACACTCTACCAATTAACTGCATCTCAACAATGACGTGATCCTGTGACCATAATTATTATAATCATGCGAGCACTTCTCTTATCCATTCATTGCAACGCTTTTAAAAACAATATTATTTATCATATAGTGGTGAAGTGTCCTGCGTTGCTCAAGCATTTATTAATCAGGGACTGAATATAAATTATCGTAATATATGTTAAATTAATTTATTAAATAGGGACTGAATATAAATTATCGTAATCTATGTTAAATTAATTTATTAAATAGGGACTGAATATAAATTATCGTAATCTATATTAAATTAACATAATTTCCGTTTTACTTCTCACCAGCAGGGACATCAATAATTGAAATAGTAGTTTATGCAATTAGTTTATAATGTTGACCTTTTTTGCACGAATAAGAAATAGTCTATTACTAAACGAACGACGAAGGAGTGAGTTTAGTAATAGACTATTTTCTTATGAGTGCAAAAAAGGAACATTATAAACGAGTTGCATACGCTATTTTTTTGTATAACATCATTATAAAGTTATAAATGAAACGAAGTAAGTGTAAGTAAGGTTTTATAGTTGGCAACATGGACGTTGGTATTATGACGTCACAACTGTGACAGCGGAGAGCCGATTCACGCGCGCGAATGAAAGATGGCGTCGTTACCAATGGTAGTTTTAGAAAAAGCCTCGAAGGCAGAATAAAGTTTAATCCCTAAAACGTCGAGTGCATTGTATGAGAAGGAATATATAAAATTTAGGAAATGGATGGAAACAAATAATGTAAATATTATATGCGAGACAGTTGTTCTGGCATATATATCTGAGTTGGTAAGTTCGTCATACTATTTATGATTAAAACTAGTGTCGAGTTCTCATGTTCTAATTTATGTCATTTTGAAGTCTGCAGTATGTAAGGCATCATCTTTGTAATGCAGTCATTCAAAATTGAAGACTTTGCTGAAAATTAAAGATGTAATTGACATCTCTGCTTATAACAAAGTTCAGTTATATATGAAACAAGCTAATGTCGGCTATGGGGCAGACAAGCAACGCCCGAAGTGACATCTGGTGACGAAAGTTGTAAGTTGTCCGGTGACCGCAGTTGTATTCCACCGTAAGTTGTATATGTTGAAGTGCAAGTATTCGAGTAAATTGATGCATAGAAAGAAAAAGTAGAATGAGTAAATCCGTGAATAAAAAGAAGAGGAAAGGCGGAAGAAATTGTTGTATTCCTCACTGAGCAAAATTAAAAACCTTAATTTGGAATTTTATTGTTTCCCAAATCGCGAGTGGGAAAGAAAACATTAATGACATATGTGGACAAAATAATGTACATGGTCTGTGTTCTAGCAAATAACAAAGAACCGCTTCTGCATCATTAATAATTTAATTAAATTTTATTAGGTTTAGGTGATAACATTGTAAAGAAATGTGTAATCTAAATAAAACACTCTTATATTTATTATCATGTAAACTTCGTTCAAACAAAATGGTCCTTAAATTAGGCAGGTGCAAAGATTTTTGAGATTCATAATTTAGCTTCAAGAGCTGTATAAAATAAGTAAAATAGAAATTTTCAATTTTGGGAATAAGAGATGATAAAAATTCTTCATCCCGATGAACAAGAATATGAACGTGATCGACTGATGAATAGACAAAAAAAATGACAAATGTTTATTGCAAGTATTTATTTAAATACGAGAAGCTGAGTATAATGATCATGAGAATCTTTTATCTTTAAATCACCGTTTTCAGTCAATTCCAAATATGTAACAGATACAATTTTTTTCTTCCGTGTCCACTACTGCACCATGTTTACATGAGTAAGGGCCAGCGGCGTAGCTTCAGCTGGTGTCACCTGGGGCAAAGCTAATGGTGTCACCCCTCCCCCCCATAACTTAAGTATAAAAGTATCTATTGCTGCATAGATTGTACATTATTTTATTAAAAATACAAACATATTTGCACATAATAGTTATTTATAGTATAATAAAAATTCTATGTAATTAAGAATAGTTGCAATATAATTTTTAAATATAAAGTTTAAAATTAAACATAACTTATCAACAAATGTAAGTTATTTATAAAACATCTTTACGAGATTTTAGGGCAGCAAATATATTTATAATTTCATTAAAATCTATCTCTCTTGCAATGTCATTTTCTATTGACAATAGAGCCAAATCGCATAGTCTTGATTAATATATAAAATTTTTAAGTAAATTATTTAAATTGTATAATTCCAACTATAAAATATTTTAATTGGTGTCACCCCTAGAATGGTGTCACCCGGGGCGCGCCGTCCCCCTTGCTCCCCCCCCCCTAGCTACGCCACTGGTAAGGGCACTTGATTTCTAACAAGTCAAATCCTTGCCAATTCTTAATTATTCCATCAGGACTGCAGTCTAACTATGGCTGCTTAAAAGAAATTATAACACCCGTCTTATTCCCGCATAGACTTCCTTTACACTATTTACATGAAAACTTTCTTCCCTTTATTTAAACTTTTTTGTTGGAATATTCCGACATCAACAGGTTGAAAACTGATCAAGTAATAAATATTAGCATTATATCTAATATAATATATATTAGTAATATGTATAATTCGAGAATCCTGTGTGATATTCCTATTTTCACTGTACACGTGGCAATACCATAGAGTAAAGATGTACATCCTTAGTCTATGGCAATACTAACTTCTACTTCGATCACCGGATTATTGCGGATTGCTGCCGCTAGAGCGCAGTGTCGTCGGAAAAAATTCAACTTGCCTGCCCCATGAAGCTGAAAAATCTATGATATTGTGAACAGTAGAAGAAATCCCGCTTGCGGGACTTAGAAAAATTTCACCACACCAGCCCTTTTAAGGGCTAAAGAGCAAACCATCAGTCCTTTTTAGGACTAACGACCAAGTCCTTTTCAGGACTTGTAACTCTGCTCTCTTTAGAGCAGGCTACTTTCTTCTAGAAAGAGCAAAACTTGCCGTTTCTGTCCCTGTCCCTTTTCAGGAATGGAGATGGAAAACGGCACCGGCGTGCAACGCGAACGCTCACGCACGCTCTCGGACCGCGGCGCCCTCGTCTTCTCGACGAACGGTATCTCGGTCTCGATAGCGCCCGAGGGCCTCGCCGAGCTCCGCGCCGCCACCAGCACCACCGCAGCAGCAGCAGCCGCCGCCGCTTCGGCCGACGCCGCGCCATCGGGCGCCAACGACCAGCAGGATTTCCCTGCCATTCAACCAGCCCCTTTAGGGGCTAAAAAGAGCAAAAAGTCGAAAGCCTCAAAGCTCGCGAACGCCCTTAAGGCATTAATGCAAGCCGACGAGGACAACTGCTTGGCACAGCTGCAAACAGATCTCGTTGCGCTGTTCGCCTCCAAACTCTCGCCTGCTGAACAAACACAGTTCAGCAAGGCCGCCGCCAAAAACGGGCTTGCGGAGTTCTACTCCCGCCCAGCCGCCGCACAGCCGCCGCCGCCGCCGCCGCCCGCCGCTGCCACCACCGACGGTAAAGGCAAGAAGCGCCGCCTCTCAGGCGGCGATGCGCCGACCGCCGACGACGCCGCTGCCACTCGCCTTCCGCCTGGCAGCTTTTTAACCCTGCCTGCGTCAGCGGAGGAGATGCAGGTGGACACGGAGCCGGGGAGTGACGTGGTTCCCAGCGAGGTAGCCCTGCCAGCCGGAGACGGCGAGGCGGAGGCCCTCCTGGTCGAGCTCGCGCCTCCCGCGGCCGTGACCCCGCTCCCTCCCTCACCGCAGCGCCAGGGCGAAAGCGCCTCCGCCCCCGCTCCTCCGCCTGTGCCTCTGCCCCAACCGGATTCGCAAGCGAATGCGACCACCTCTGAGCCTAAGAAGGCCGCCAAGCGCGTTCCGCCTATTATGGTGACGAACGCCTCGGTGCCTTCCGACGGCGGCTTTCGCCGCTGGTTCGAGGCCGCGACGCAGGGCTGCGAACACCCGGTGGTAGGTAAGCACTGCGGGGAGTTCTTCTCCTTACAGGCGCGGAGCAATTCCGATCACGTGAGAATTGCTGCCGCATTGAAGAAACTTAGCGCGTCGCACTTCACTCACGCGCGCAAGGAGGAGCGCGGCCTAAAGCTCTACGTGAGCGGGCCGCCCCCCCAAGTGTCAGCGGACGAAGTAGCGGACGACATCGCCGCGCAGTGCCCGGGCAAGGCCCGCCCTGCAGTTCACCAGCTCAAGAGGCGTCGAAACGGGAAATTGGTCCCACTCGGCGCATACTACATCAACCTCGCGCCCGGCGACGACGGCAAGTGGGTATTCGCCCTCAAAGCGATCTGCCACTGCCGCGCCCGCGTCGAGGTCGCAAAGCGCACGGACAGTGCGCCCTTCTGCAAGCGGTGCTGCCGATGGTCGCACACGCGTGCTTATTGCCAGGTCAGCCCACGCTGCATGCACTGCGGCGAGGGCCACCTGACAAAGGACTGCGGCAACAGCTCAAAGCCCGCTGTATGCTGCAACTGCGGAGGTAACCACTCCGCAAATTACGCCGGATGTAAGGTTCACAAGAACCTTACATCATCAAAGAACAACAATGTACCAGCCACGCTTCAGAGCAAAAATGTAGCGCCGAAGCAACAACAATCACAGCCCGCCCGCAAGGTAGATAAGAGCACTACCTTTGCGAAAGCGGCTACACCCAAACAACACCCCGCGCAAGCGGCGCGCGAGGCGAGGGCGAAGGCGAGCCACGAGGCCCGAAAGGGCATCGAAGAGCGCGCCGGCCGCCCCGGCCCCGCGCCAAAGGCGCCCGCACACAACACGCCTGCTGCCATGTCGGAGACGGAGCAACTCCGCAAGGAGGTCGCCGAATTAAAGCAGCAGGTTGCAAACCTCACAACACTTCTAACAACTCTTTGCGCTCATGTGACGCCCCACAATGGCTGAACAACGAGCGCAGGGAGGCACCAGAACCCGCCCGCTCGCGGTGGCCGCCTGGAACGTCAACGGGCGTTCCGGTTTCACAGATCCGGGAGATCGGCGTCTAATTGAGTTATTCTGTAGCAAGCATCATATTGATGTACTTCTGCTGCAGGAAACTAAGCTCAAGGACACCGACGACCTGGAACTTCAAGACATGGCCATTTACCGCGCCGACCGAGATGCCCGGCATCGCGGCGGCGGTGTAGCGGTTGCCATTAGGCGTACGATACCGCATCGCCCGGCAGCTTTACCTCGCCTTGCGAGGCTTGAAGCGGCAGCGATTGTGGTGAATACGACTGAGGGCGAAGTTACGCTGGTGTCAGCATACTTAGCACCAAATCGTCCGCTCATAGATGACGATTTTGACACTGTATTCTCCCTAGCTCCTCGCACGGTTCTCGCAGGTGATATAAACTGCAAGTGCGAAGAATGGGGTTGTAATACAACAAACAGAAACGGAAGCTTACTTGTAAGCTATCTGTTATCACATAACAACGTGACACTCGTCCCGCCTTCCTCACCCACTCGCTTCCCTACTGACCTCCGTCAGCGGCCCGATATTCTCGATGTGGCACTCACTTCGGGAAATATTCGAGTCACTACTCCCAAACCCATACCTTTTTCCCTTTCCGATCACATTCCCATTACCTTTGCAGTCGGCAGCATCCGCTCCTTCTGCGGCCCACGGCAGTGGGTTCCCCAACCAACCGATTGGGACGAGTTTCGCAATCAACTCTCTACACTACACACACAAACACAAGCTTCGCTGTCACTGGAGACGCCAGAATCCATTGATGCGAGCTTAAACACTCTCACAAAACACTTACAAACAGCCCACAGAAAGGCGACGCCGGTCTTCTGGCGCCCGCCCGAAGAGGGCTCAAACACACTTCCCTCAGACGTCGAGGAGCTTTTGCGTGAGAAACGCAAAATGCGGCGACTTTGGCAGCAGTTTAGGTGCCCAGCACTTAAAGCGCAACTGCGGGAATGCGAAAAACGCCTTAAGACGGCGCTCGCAAACCACCACGCAGCGGAGTGGGAAAAACGGCTAAGGGAAATCGGTTCTGATCACTCCCGCGACGGCCTTTTCAAACTCCAAAAAGCGCTAAGGTCTGTACCAAAAACAGCAACAGCCATTCGCGGTCACGACGACGCGGAAGGAAAACAAACTTTTCTCTTTTCGGACCAAGCTAAAGCGGAATTCTTCGCTGACATGCTTGAAGAGAGATTTGTTAACAACAACACACAGGCGGAGAGTGAGGAGGAGACGGACGACAGCGCCACCACACTCACACATTGCACAGTCGAAGAAGTTTCGACTACAATTACAAGCTTGCGTAGTCGCAAGGCGCCGGGCCCTGACCGGATCGGCCCTCCTATTTTAAAGGAGGCGCTACCGGTTATAAGCACGGAGCTCACGCAAATCTACAACAGCTGCATCACACAGCGGTATTTTCCGGAAAATTGGAAATACGCAAGTATTTCTATGCTTCCGAAACCCGGCAAAGATCTTACGATCGCAGCGAGCCATAGACCAATCAGCCTTCTCCCTATTATGGGAAAAGTGTTTGAAAGGCTACTTCTCGCGCGAATGCTGCCAACTGTTCTCTCGCGAAAACTCATACGAGATGAACAATTCGCGTTCAGACCGGGCCACTCCGCTTCACTACAAGCACTTTGTATGGCTCAGCAGATTTCCGCTGATCTAATACTAACTCAGGATGTACCTGTCATTTATCTCGACATGGTACAAGCCTTCGATAAAGTGCCACACAACACACTTATAACAAAACTGCGGCGCTGCCTCCCGCAAGACATAACCGAAATGGTTAAGTCTTTCCTCACAAACCGCACATTCGTGGTAAATGTGGGTAAGGCGAGATCCTCAAAGCGGAGGATTGCGGCCGGGGTCCCTCAGGGCTCCGTCCTCTCTCCGCTACTGTTCTCGCTATATGTCAATGACATACCACTCGTACCGCGAATTCGCCTCTTTCTCTATGCTGACGACATAGCCGTCTTAGCGAGAGGAGCGAGCATACACCACAAACTCAAAACACTACAAGCACAGATGAGCCTGACGCGCAAGTGGGCGGAAGAAAACCACTTGACTTTCTCAGCGGAAAAGTCACAGGCAATCTGCTATACTCGCCGCAAACACAAACACACTAAATACTTTACACCACCAAAACAAATCACATTAGGCACACAAAAGCTGAAGTGGGCGCATAAGGCAACATACTTAGGCGTCACTTTCGATAGAAGTATGCGCTGGCACTTACATGTCAGGCGAATTCGATCGAAACTTCAGAACAGAGTTCGGCTCCTAACTCCTCTTTTGAGGGAACCTACACTCCCCTTGGACCGCCGCCTGGCACTCTATAAAACGTGTTGCCGGCCTGTAGCCACATACGCCGCGGCGACGTGGTGGACTACAGCGGAGAAGTACAAGAGAACACTTGAGCTCGTACAGAACAGAGTTCTACGGCTCATAGCGCGCCCTCCGTTTCGGAAACGGTTAAAAACACTCAGAAAAGAACTCGATATCGAGTCTTTTACTCAATGCCTGAGACGGCTTTCTTTTAACGAAGCTTATCAGGCATTTCAAACCAGCGAAGCACCGGCGCCGCTAAAAACACTCGCAAGACATGTCCTCACAATAGGACGAAGAAGACAAGCTCTCCCCTCGGACATACTGAGGGCATAGCGCCACACACATAAAATGACAAGTCACAAATGTGACTAAATCTAAACGCCTAAACGGCAAATGACAAAGGTCCGACGCGAACCTACACCAGCCACCTACACAAAGCAGTAAAACGCAACATGCGTGCGAACTGCAACACACACACTCACCGACATTCGGCTTCGCCGAAAAAAAAAAAAAAAAAGGAGCGGACAGTTGGTGTTTGGAGAGTGAGCCCGCGCTAGTGATCAGTGTTGTCGTGACGGTGGTGCTTTGAAGACGTCAGTGGTGAGCGAGTGGTTATCCTTCTGGACTTTCGGCTGGACTGGCTTCTTATTGGTACATCTTCTGGTATATTGGTTTGACTGGCTACGTGTTTCGGACTTCTACTGGCATATCTGTTACCCCTGGCTTGTATTTGGTTATTCTTTGGACAACGGAAATAAATTGTGTAATCTGAACTGTTATTTTTCTCCCCTGCATTTCTCAGTACATAACAGTTCGGGGATATATAAATGAGCAGTCGAACTCACTGTTTCATTCTTTGTTTAGCTCCAAGAGTTAGTTGATACACCGGATGTTTGCAATCTGAAACGCCTGATTGCGCGTCACGTGGGAGACGTTTCTACGAATACAGTGCGCCTAAATCTGTTCGCACCCGTGCCATGGAGGAATACAGAACAGGAGTGGAAACTTGTGTGGCACCATCTACAATAAGGTACAGGAGTTAAATCGACAACACTGCTCTCTGTGGCCAGAATGGATACTTCTTGATCGCTGAACCAGCTGGCTCAGGTGCACGGTACTCGATCTACCTTTTGGGCATACAATGTAAATAATAACCTCCATAATAGCACGTTTTCCGATATTGGCGCGCTGTATAAAAAATACAAAATTTGAGCAAGGCCAATAATAAATTGGCAACTAATAAAAACAAACTTCTTTCTGTATAGTATTCATAAAATGTATTCTGAAAACAATCTTACATGATCACATAGGTACAATACAGATACAGAAGAAGAATAATCTGGTATTGTAGACATCATCAAATTACTATTTAAATAGATTTTGACATACAAATATAATATCTGTGTTAATAAAATTATAATTGTATCTCCACCATCTTTTCATATTATAATACAAAACAAATCAATTTTATGTGGTAAAATTGGCAGAAATAGTTTCATATCAACATAAAATTATTTACATCTTGGATCAGATGTAGTTTGTTTTAGTATTAATTTATGTCATGACTAAGAAACTGTTAATACACCACAGAATCATATAAATAAATTGTCACAAAGGAAATATTCGGTACCTCTTAGATCCGAGTTCATGACTCCCGTTATGCAGACAAATCTATCAATTGAGCTAAGAATCAAATACTGCATTCATGACACTTTTCTTGCAAGGAAAATACAATCTACCTGCATATTTGCGTGTATTACCTGTATTTTTGTGATAATTCATGTTCAGTAGTTAAAAAATTTTTAATTAAACCTAACATTTACGTAAGAACCTTAAAACAATTACATTAGGATTTCGTATAAATTCTGTAACAACATATTTATACATTTTATTAATCCTTATTAAATCGTGATTTTTAAATGTGTAGTTATTGAATTACAAACACAGTCAATTATTTTGACAACACCATTAAAATTATTACAAACCTACAGAAATTGTTTCCACTAGATTGTAGATAGCAGAAGATATTCTTATATTCATAGTTATACATCCAGAAACATGTCATTCAGACCTCCTGATCTTTTAACCTCTTCCAGATCTGCAGTATAGTTTGAAGAAGCTACATATCCTAATATGAATATTATTAGTTTAAAACACATGTTCTTTCTTGTAATTCATCACATTTCCATTCAAACCACGTAATTAGACGGTAATAAACTGGTAAGATTTAAAAGCTTAAATTCAACACAAAAGACTGCAAAGGAGTATCCATTTCTTGTGCAATGCTAGTGAAACAATTTGTATAAATAAAAACTTATTTATTGAGGTTGGAATACTACCGTTGCTTTGCCTATTTATTTATTTATGAATCAGTGGTATTCAAGAGAATTACTCAAGGATATTTTCATGCGATTCAGATCTCTTCTCTTACTTCTCCCGCTGATCGGATTATATACTTCAGGTTACAGACTCGGTGCCTCTGAGTGACCTGTAATGAAAGCATATACTTGAAATATGTAATGAAGGAACACCACACCCGAAATTCTCAAGCATCAAGGTGGTACACTATTAAAATTTAGGCCTATAAAATAATGACATCAAACTCTTAAGTATCTGAAATGTTCGCAACGATACATGAAATAGCAAAACACTAGACGGAAATACCGTTCAATTACAGTAATTCATCATAACTCAAATATTTCACTCACCTCCCCGTTTCGGAGAAAAATCTGAAGAAACTTTATTTCCTTTATCCTGCCGAACAACATTGGCACATCCTTGGGCCCAATATTTAGTCATTGTCATCTGCAACACTTGACGTACACCACCAAAAAAAGCTCGCAAACGAAATGTCACAAACAAAACACGTTGCCATGAGCATCGCCGTCTCATCAGAAAAAAAATAAATTAGTGGATGAAATGAATGGTAGAAGGTTCATAAGCTCGCACCGCTACCTAACGAGCTAATTACCGAAGCAGGGTTTGAAATTACGCATGTACCTTAAAATAGATGTCGCCACATGGAAACGACGCTAGCGAATCCTCTAGTCCATACTCTCAAACAGCGAGAGTTTCCCCTCCTGTTGTATATTCCTCCATGCCCGTGCTTTGATTCCGAGAATACTGTGTGCCTATACTTGAGATTTTATTTTTGGAGAGAAAGGGCCTGTCTTCACGATGGAATATCTCAAGGCTCTTTCTCAGTCGTGCCGCCAGATGTCGCATGATCAGAAGCACTGCTCGATATGGTGGTGAACGTGCAGCATCTAGCGGCACGACCGAGAAAGACGAGAAATGACGTGAAATATTCCATCGAGAAAACAGGCCCTCACACGCCATGAAATAAAATCCTACCATAAACTACCAAACCAAGTTTCAGAAAAACTAAATTGAATTCCTCTAGGGACGATGCAAATAATGACAGTCACAAATAGCCCGAATTTTTAATGAATTATTCCTCTCATAGTTCCTTGGAGAATAGCGGACATCAGTTTTAGAACATCTATTATAACTCAAAATTAATGTTCACGTGCTCACTAGCACTAAGTGTGGCAAAGGTTTGTTTTGAAGCTGCATCAAGACGTCTGTAAACAAATTTAAATTCAATATAAATATACAAAGTGAAAACCCTACATATATCAATAAAGGCATATTTTCTTCTTGTGTCTGCAGTGTTACGTTTTATTTTTACAGACAATATAGCTGGACAGACAGAGCTTTTAGAAAGTCTGCTATTTTTCGCCCCTACTACGGTATTTTTCTGTATATACTATGATGGCATACACTTTTCTGAAAGGGGAAGAACAAATTTTACTATCTCTGTAATCAAATTAGAACACAAGATGTATT
>JAHLJT010009436.1:159565355-159794771 GCA_031308135.1 Acheta domesticus
TCAGTATGCCGAAAACTCTCGTAATCTCGAAGATGCTCGGAAATGGATTTGGATTTAATCACAACATCATCAACGTAAACTGTCACTCTGTCCTGTAGTCGACCCCCTATTATCCTGTCAATGCACTGAACCAGTGCTGCCCCGCTGTTTCGCAGACCAAATGGTACTCTTCTGAAGACGTAGCATATTCCTTCCACCATGAATCCCGTGTACTGTTGGTCTTCCTCGGCGATTTCATTTGCCAATAGGCCCTACTGAAGTCCGTGCACGAGAACACCTCCGCACCCTCCGAATCCTCTCAGAATTCCCTCCACTTCCGGAGGAGCGGTCTCGGTATGGCAAGGTCACAGGCATTCAGTCTTCTCGCGTCTAAGCAAATCCGAAGTCCTCCGTCCTTCTTCTTAACGATGACTATCTGGACTGGTGTAAGATGTGGACGCCCTCTTTATGATCCCTTCTTCCGTCATCTCTCTGATCAATTCCGCTACTTCTTTCGATAGGCTGCAGGTATGGGATAGTTCCTCTCCCTGAATGGTGTATAGTCTGTAATTGTATCCTAAATTCGTACTCCTTAATAGGTTCACCGTTTTTCATAAATATTTTCTTGTTCTCTAATAGCAATTCCTTCAACTCGATTTTACCCCTATCATCCAACATCTCAGCTCCGTCAGCCTGTTGCTCTATCCACTCCTCCACGCTTTCACCACTTATTACTCCCGCGCTAATATTGTATTCTTCGTCCTCCTCGCCTCCTGTATCAATCCACATCTCGTCTCCGTTTACAATGATGTGCCCCTTTTCGAGATTTATGACAGCCCGATTGTTCGCCAGGAAATCCATCCCCAATATAACCGGATACAACAAATGCCTCACCACCAGCGCAACCATCTCGTACATATACCCACCAATACATACTTCTAACATCACTTGTTTCGTAATGGGGCTTGACCTCTTCTGGGTGGCCCCAATTACATACGACCTCGTCATCGGTAATGCCGCCACATGTTTTCCCGTCGCCACTAACCTCTCATAATAATCCTCCGAAATCGCGCTCGCCACACATCCTGTGTCAACCAATGCTTCCACTTCTTCACCTAAGCATGATATCATGACGGTTGGACATTTCCGACGAATCTTCTGGCTGCTTTTTCTCTTGATCCAGGGCTCATCCTCGTAATCGACCACTTGAAATGACTGATGGAAACCTCGTTGCTTACTCCGTGATTGTTCGTGTTGGGGTCTCCCGTCAACACGAACTCCCTTCGTTTAAATTGGGTTGTAACCCGTCCCGCTGGTATTTGGTCTCATTTCGTTACCACGTGAACCTTCTCCTCCGTTTCCTCCATTAGGTTGTCTCGACCGCTCGCCGTTCCTTCGACTTTCGCTCTCCTGCTGCCTATCATATCCTCTTTGGTTTTCTCCACCCCTCTGATCACCCCAAACTCTAGCGCTTTGCTTTCCTCCCCTCTCTTGCTCTTGAGCGCCCCTCACCATCATTGCATTTACATTCACTTCATTTCTGTTTTTCGGTGCATTAGCGAACGTCAGATCGAAGCTCCCTAATGCGTCTTGAAACTTCTCTAAATCTGTATGACACGCGCTCCTAAGCAAATTCTGGGTAGTTGTTGGAAATTGTCTGATTAGGATGCACATGATTTCTTGATCGCTCATGGGTGGCGATAACGATCGGAAATCCATGATGCGCCTAGCCGCGTAATCTCTCATTCCGCCCCCACCTGATGGCTTGTACATACTGTTCATGAGACCCATCTTAAAATTTAGCTGGATATCCTCGCTCCAATATCTTCGAAAAAACATCTGCTTAAACTCCGTCACAGTATTTGGAAATGGTGTGATGGTGTCTGCCCAGGTCCTCGCGTTATCCTGCAGCATCTGGTATATTACCTGCGTCTTACTCTTCTCAGGGAGACAACTAACCGCTAGGTATCGCTCCACAGCTCTCATGAACGAGTATGGATTCTCTTTTACGTCGCCCGAAAATTTTAATGAGGATGGTATTGCTATATTAACTGGGCCCCCTCCCACATTTGGTGCCGTCTTAACCTCTTTCAATTCTTGAACTTCTATTTGCAATTCCGCGATGTCGTCCTCACATTTCCGAACGTCCTTCTGCACTTCCTTTCTACAGGCTGCTACCGACTCCTTCAATTCTACCTTCGTGTCTGCCAACTCCCTCTTGCAGTTTTCTATCTTCCGTTCCATCCCTTGTGATACTCCCTTCACTTGCACATGCAGTGACTCGATGGCTTTATCCTGTGCCTCAATCCGTCCTTCCATCTTTGTGGTAATGTTTCGACTAAGTTCACTGCATATCTCTTGAACTCGCCCGTCTATTCTTTGTTCCCATGACTCGAACTTCTCCATTATAACCTGGTATTGTTCTTGTATTTGTCTCACTTGCTCTTGTTTATGTTCCTTCAGTTCATCCATGATTTTCTTTTGCTCCTCAACCATTCTCCTTTGGGCCCGTTCTTCCTGCTTCTCTAGCTCCTCAGTTATTCTCTTCTTTGTGCCCTTTCTTCCTGTCTCTCTAGTTCCTCAACCATTCTTCTATGTGCCCGTTCTTCGAGCTTCTCTTGTCCTGCCATGATTTGATGAAGCATGCTCAGTAAGTCCTCTGTTCCGTTTCTCTTCACCATTCCCAGATTTGGTGTCGACGCACTCGCCCCCGATAACTCCATTCTGGCTCTATCCGAATCTTCTAGTAACGACTCATCCCATTTACCTCCATCATCCTCATCATAATGATCTCTGTCCTCGCGCTTCTCTTCCTCTCCCATCATTGTGCCCGTCTGCTTTTCCATTATGCCCCCAAATTGCACCCTACTACACCTATTTCTGACTAATCGCCCTCCTACCGCTTGATTCCACCCAAAATCTATTGCCCAACTTCAGAATGCTCACAGAGGCATACACCGAATACTACAAATTACTTCACTTCACACCAACGGCATCCTAATTACTCTCAAAAATGACCCTAACACAATCTGAATTGCTTTGAATTAGATGTGAGTGATGCCGCATATATTACGATCCTATACATAACTCGTCAAAAACACATACAAGAAAAAAAACACACATCAAACAAATTATTGACCTCCGTCATCCACCTGGGAACAATTCACAAACAAAATGCACTCAAGCTCAAAACACCTAGAAATACACACCAAATAATTAAATGTAATTACACTGACATCTGTAACAAAATTCACATTGACATAATTCAACTGAATTCAAAATATTCATTAGATTATCATTGAATCAGTCTCAGATAGTCTTCCTGCACATTACTGAATGCAACTTATTTTTTTTTTCATCCACCTAAATAAAGAATCTCGATAAATCTTATTCAGTTGCAACTACTTGAATTGTAATGTTCATCAAATAATTAATGCTACTATGTCTCCAAAATAGCTCATAACTTCATAATATTCATTTACACACACGTCCAATCAGTGCTTCAAAATGCACTGGGCAGCACCTAAAACCCAAATTTATATTCTAACATGAAGGATTTTGTTCCTAATGTATTGCTCATTGAACTCAATGAATACACCTACTGTAATAATACTTCAGAAACCATACCCTAACACACTGTGTTTATTTAGATACACATTGTAAGGACTCTTCAACAAAATTATACCCTGATAATTACACTCATGTACACACTCACTGTAATACCACTTTCCAATAATTATGCCCTAACATATTATTCACTGCCACATATACATTATGATCTTGTTTCATAAAAGTTATCCTTGTATTGTATGATGATATACACATAGGAATGCCTTACAATGATTACCCTGGTATTTACACTGAATTCAGCGCCTTTTTTACTGGCCACGTTATAACAATCTTAAAAGAAAACTACATTCCAATATCTGCACTACCTTAAAACACATTAATTAAAATTCCCATCTATTTGTTATTTAAACTCAATAGTCATCAAAATGTTTTCTAAATTGTAAATGAATTATTTCAAACAACACCTTGACACAGAGATTTGCACTTAATGTTCATCAAAATGTTTCTAAATTGTAAATGAATTATTTCAAACAACACCTTGACACAGAAATTGGCACTTAATACTTATCAAGATATTTTCTGGATTGCAAAGGAATTAATTTACACAACACCTTGGCATATGAAATTGGCACTTAATACTCATCAAAATTTCTTCTAAATTGTGAATGAATTATTTCACACAACACCTTGGCAAATGAAATTAACTAAGCATTCATCAAATTCTCTTCTAAATTGTAAATGAATTATTTCACACAACACCTTGGCAAATGAAATTAAACTAAGCATTCATCAAAATTTCTTCTAAATTGTAAATGAATTATTTCACACAACACCTTGGCAAATGAATTAAACTAGCATTCATCAAATTCTCTTCTAAATTGTAAATGAATTATTTCAAACAACACCTTGATACAGAAACTGGCACTTAACACTCATCAAAATATTTTCTGAATTGTAACTAATGCTCATACAACATTTCTTTTGATTTTCAACTAAATTATTTCAAACAACACTTCACTGATTCCACTGCAATATGTTAGAGAATATTGATATATTTAATGCACTTAAACTCTCTTTGAAATATTTAAAACTGGAATGCTGACATTATCAAGAATTTACACTGTCTTCTGCCTTTTCCAGTCATGCAACTAATTCAGATACCTGCTGATTAAAGTATGCACTTATGGGGATTGAATTTTGTTCAAATCTAATTACAAATTACCAATCTTTCCCTGTCCCTGAATTTCGGGCGCCAATAATATGTGACCGTACTTACCTTTGCTGGCTCACGGTTACACATATCATAAAATTTTTTTATGTATGGGTACAGGAGTTCTTTAAGGGGGTTACTTTAATCTACGGTATCTGGATTCAAAGGCCTACTATCATATAAACAGAATTTATTAGAACAAAAGAACAATAAGACATCATTACATTACCAACATAGCTTGCATCATTGCTTGATCATAATTCTATGGTTCATTCTGTACATCTCTAACCTTCCCACCATTACATTATCATTCCCGCTTATGCAACTTCCAACCCTTTGGAAAAACTACGTGCCATTCATATGCTACTACGCACATCATTACTTTCAACGCTACACAGTGAGCATCCTGAACTGGCGTTTCATTTAATTTTCCTTCTATTTGTTCACAATTAGAATTACTTATCTGATCGTTACGATCGTCGATTTCTACGTGACGCGTTGCTGCCCGTTCCGCCTGAGGCCGGGAGGTAACCTTGATGCCCGCGATGCTCCGTCTGCCCACGTGTCACCGCAGCCCGTTTCCAATCCACCTGCGTCGCCTTCCCACGGTTTCTTTCTTCACACGATGACTTAATCGTATCAGCTCAGCAGCTCCACCGCATAATCACACATCAGCGCAGCCGCACCAACTATCATTAACCCGCATCGCCCACGTGTCCGTGCACTGTTCCCCTTTCTTATTAATTTCGTAATTATTCTCTCTTAAACAAGTTCACCACAATCCTTACACTCGCTTATTGCACAGTTCATCACAATTTTCTTTCTTAAATACCTGTTGTCCCGATTACACTGGATTTCTTGTACATCAAAGCATCGCTCTCTAACCACCATTGCATACCGTCCTCACACCATCTGCTCAACCGCCAACTGTCGCTTTTGCGCGGTCAGACCGATCAGTTCCCACTGCCCCGTGCGCTCGTTCACGACTCTGTCGATCCGTTCCGCCGCGGTTCCTCATTCTGCGCGCTACTTTTGAATGTGGTGGAGCGCCTATTCTTTGTGTTTTGACCAATACGGTCAAATATATATATATATATATATATTGCAACGGAACATGCCATCTCTCGACATGCCGGCACTAACCAACCTTTGATGGGCTAGGGCGGATATACCCCACGAGAATCAAATGCTTCTGGCGTGGGTGTCACCAGGACGTCACGGCGCTCCAGTCACCGCCTCGTCGCCAGGCCCTGCCGGTTGTTTATCAAAATATTTTCTTTTATAGGATGCTCCCTCCCTAGGAAATCCTACATGGTTTAGTGACCAGGGAAAATCACAATCCACAAATGCTTTATATCTCATTCATTAACCAAAATTGATTACATAACATTACAACCTGCAGCGGGCAAACCACTGCTTTGCCCTACACTGCCTGTACACATTACACCTAAGAGAGATTTCGATAATCCTATTTCCAGCTGGATTTACCTAAACATTCTCTTAAGATTTTCATTACTACTTAAATTAGTGTGGCATTACTTATTGCCTTTCACATAAAAGCACATGTACACTGACTCTTTCGATAAGAAAAAGACTGATTTTAACAAAGTTACTTATTGTTCTGGTTTAGATGCATGTAGGCATCGCATTCTATTTTAAATTCTGTTTAGAACGACCCTTTGAACATGAAAGAAAGACCAAATCCAAATCTAGAATTGTCCTCATTAGCCTCTCCTATTTCTGCTAATACCTTGTATTTTTACAGCACTGTGTCAAAGTTTACAGGTACTCACTCTCGTTTGCTGCATGGCGGTGAAATACCGTTACACCTCCCCCTCTCGCGCGCGTTCCGGAGACCTCCCGTTCGCCCACTAGCAGCCGGGAAGGGCGTAGCGATGACCTCGCTGTCTTCACGGCCGCTCGAACAAATGGAAGCCTCGGCGAGCCTGTGGAGTAGCGGCGGGCCCGATGGCGACCTCGGGATGCAACGGTGAATTGCACCGCGGCGCCTCTCGTACTCGCTGTATTCCACGTCACGTACCAACTTCTCGGCTGTACCTTCTTCTTCTATCTTCTCCCTTCTTCTTTCTTCGTTTTCCTTCAATGCGAATTACACGTCAGTTCAGAAAGTTCAGACGTCTTTAATTTTCTTCCTCACAAACTCATTCCGGACAACAGTTCATTAAATAATTCTTGATTTGAACATCGGGCTCGTTTCACTTTGCTCCCGTGCACTTTGAAAGTTCTGGTGGCGTTGGAAGTTGTGAATTACGCACCGACTCACGTTATACTTGGTCATGAATTCTGTTTTAGAACAAAACTGCTCCTAGCGGATATTGCATCTCGTCGTTAACTTTTTTCTAAAAGCAACGTTTCACGTCGTCGAAAACTTGTTCTAGAAGAAACATTCTACACGTCCTCGGCCTCGTCGACAACTTTTCCTAGAAGAAACGTCCTACACGTCTCACCTCGTTGACAACTTTTTCTAGAAGACCCGTCTTGCCTCGTCGGAAACTCTTTCTAGAAGACCAAATTCTACATCGGTTACCAGGCTGCCTCTGTCCTACTCTCCTCGCGTGACCTACGCCGACCAATGGCTATCGTGGGATTTTCGGCTCTCTCCTCATTGGCGACCATCGGTTCCGGTTGTAGGCTTCGAAATTATTCGACGCCTTCGTCATCCGCTGACGTCGACGGCGCGCGGCTTTCAAAGCTGCCTGCGCCTTATGGTGTTCGGGCTGGTTGTAGATTTATTATGGGACGAATGGATTTCGTCCATTTTCGTCTCAATATATATATGTATATATATAAAATAAAAGTTAGATTCTCATTCCCATAGTGCATCAAATTACCATTCATTCACCCATTCATATATTTCTTTTATACAATGCTCGACCATGCTTCTATACTCATTTTTCACCCTTTTTATCCCCGAATTTACAATCTTCCTATATTACATTACAACATCCTCGTCCTACATTTAATGGAATGTCTTTTTACGCCCCTTATTCAGCGCTAGTCTGCATGCTTGGTCGATGTCGTGTTCAATTTCCATTTCATATTATTCTCCCTCATGGTTATCATCACCTATGTACCGCCACCTTACATCCTCCACTTACATCTCTAGTTCATGTCCAAGTGTCTAATTTTCGAACTAAAACGTACTCCTTAAAAATTCTCTTTAGTATTGTAGTAAGATTTTACAACTGTTCGGGCTAATTCTCAATTCTTTGTTCACAACAAATTACTTTTAGTACTATAAATTCAAAAATATTTATGACTAGCGCGTATTCCCTTTCGAAATCTCCGACTCTCCCGAGCGTCTCTTCCCTTCTGCCCTCTACCACATCACTCGCCTTCAACCACCTTTTTCTATGTGTGGAGCATCTCGGAAAGTGTCCCATCGTCCTTATCCTGCGCCGATCTATTCACTTTTCGTCCACTCATGCCTTGTAAGTGGCTGTGTACATGGCGTCCCTAAATTCTTTATTTCTGATTACGTGCATTTCTTTATTCTGATACGTGTATGTGTTCAGTTAGGTGTATTGTCTACTTCTGCTTCCTCTGCACACAAAATCCCTTTGCACCTGATACAATTTCTATTATCCTGTGTGACGATATTTTATCATCCTCATGTTTACCTTTGCAACGTTTATTTGCTTAATTTAAGCACAAAACTATTTTATACGCCCTGACCTCCATTTGTCTCATATCTGTCACTTTAACCCCCCCCTTTTCATGTTTTTAACCTCTTGAGATGATCAGAAATGACTCTTCCCAATAGCGTTGTTGTGAATGAAATGTATAATATAGTTTATCAAATGTGTAACTATATTGCTATTATCATTACTACTTAATCGGAATATCGTCAAAAATCAGTAGTATGTATTGTGATGGATTACAATATGCGACGTATTGTTCGTGAGTTATGATAGAGTGGTGATAACATGGTGATCAATACACGGAAGAATGCTTACTCGCGACGGGAAGAAGGGAAGTATGACAGCGAGTCGTCAGAGGAAGTATGGAAGATGATGGGGATGATTCCATGGCGACGAGTGAAGTGGAAAGAAAATTAAAATCAACTCTCTTCGACAGGGCGGTCTACAGTTCGGACGTACTTTGGCACGCCGTTATACAGTTCGAATGTACGAGTATATCCGGAGACAAGCCAGCTAGAAGTTGGAATGTGCTAATTAGTCGAGATTGAGAAGTCAATAAATAGTTACTTTTAATTGATCATTAAAGTTAATTGAGGCATCATGGAAATTATCTAAAGTTTGGAGGAATATGGAATTGAACATTTTATTTAAACCCGAATTGGGTAGAAGTTATTACTGAAGTGAAGACGACGAAGAGACCAAAGACTGGTTAATGATTAATATGTGTGAAAAGAGAATCTATAGTGCACAAAAGTAGTTTCTTGATGTTAGAAGTGCGCAAAAGATAAACCGTCGTAAAAGAGGTCGTGTGGCGGAGGTGTCACCCATCAATACAGAGGAAATTTGTTTAATGTTTAACGTCCTTATAATTGAATATGATTTGTACATAGTTTTAAGAATATTAAATAGGTTTTTAATGTGTTTTATTGGTATTATTTGTTCTTACTAGGGAGTTTCTTTGATTGTGAGTTTTTTTAATTAATCGTTTCTTTCAGTGATCTTTCTGAGTGTCGTCACTGATGTACGAGTACATCGTGGTAGAATCGGTAACCGTTAGTTTTCGGGAGAATACAGGTTTCTCCCTTTCTGATTTACTTCTCGAATTGGGAAAATTAAATGTGTTATGCAATATGAAACAATTGGATTAAAACTACTAGTTGTAAATTTCTACATTATAGGAAGGACTTCAAAGAGCGTGGGTTGGTTTCTGTAAATGTGTGTGTATGTCGTGACACAAAGTAATTGTCCCCAGCTCGTGCGATGGAGTGGTGTGCCGGACAGCACGTGCGACGGTTTTGCTCAAGGGTGAAAATCCTCATCAGGCAACTCAGTTGATAAGTGCTCGTGTACACGTTGTGATGATCGATTGGATTATGTTGAGGGGTTGCAAAAGAGATTTTTGTAATCTGGTAGGCAAGATCATGGAAAGTGTATTTTTTCAAAGTTATTCACGAAGATGAGGAAGAGTGCATCAACCCAGATTCTCAAAGGCAGATCGACAAAAACAGGCATGTCAAGGTCGCGGGCAAGGTAACAAGCGTACTAAGAATTCGCGGGCACTGCTTCCAGAAAAATCGGCGTGAGATTTAAAACCAAGGCTTGCAGAAGTGCTACGGAATGGAAGGCATGTCACTGGATACCTGGCTCATGACAGTCTTTGGGAAAAGTTACTGAACAATTGTCACAAATTTAACTGTATTAATATCCATTTGCTCTTTAAGGCGAAGAAATTATCCATTAAAATTAAATAATACATGAGTCCTATTTCAAATTCACAGTTGAGGGGAAATTTAAAAAAAACTTGCATTAAAAGTATCTTGATTTTGTAATCCTGTTTAACAAACATTCTTGCTTGTTATCAGCGCTATTCGTCCGTAAGCGAGAGTTGTTAGCTTCTAAAGACTTGTTAATTTATTTCACATTATTGCTAAATAAATAATTAACTGAATGAGTTAATAACACAACACGAAATGAAAACAAGCAAAGAACTGTCCATTCAAACAAATTCCTGTCACTCAGCAGAGATGTTTATATAAGGGGGAATTTAGTAACAAAATAAACATCAAATAGTAATATTTGTAAGTAGGGGAAAATATAAACGTATTGCAATTCTCTGTTATTTGATAGAAAAAGTATGGCAAACATTTTCGTATGAAGATACTATTCACCAGTCACCCTGCTTCAGCTTGCGCATGTACACCCCTTTCTGGATTTTAAGGCGAAGTGCGGGTGTGATCAGGAGAAGTTGCCCGTGCCCGTAGGAGCGCCGGGCTACCCAGGGAGCTCGTGCGGGCGCGGTCTGACGTGGCTGCACTAAAACCCCGCCGATCTCGGTGGTGAAGGAGCTTGAAAGAGCGTCCACGAATCTAAAACGAAGGCTGCATGTGTGAAGTGTTTGGGGGCTTGAGTATTTTGCCCATATAACGGTGAAGTGGATTTTTGCGTATCTACGCATCTCATCCGTAATAATAATTCGCATATCATGGTCTTTCACACAGACACACGCGGCATCATGCATATAATCGTATGGACTAATCCAAACCACCAAAAGCAGAATTCAGCAGCGTAAGTCCCGTTTGTTTCCTTCTCGTAGAAAAGAAATAATAACTTTTACAATGATGTTAATGCACTAGTTACTATGTGTGTTGTATATTACCGAAGGACTCAACATACCTGTAAGAACTTTTGCACTTCCGCTTGTGGGTAAATGACCCCATCTTGCTCAGGTTTTGCGTTCAATTTCCCTTGATCCATTGAGAAAATTCTGAGATGATTATGTCCTTGCTTGGAGATAATAATTCATAAATGTAGCTTCGCTCTCTGCGCACGTTGTGCTAGTTATGCAACTCAGCAAGGTGGAACTCTTCATCATTCAACCAGACAAAGGGAGTTCACTAGAGAAAGGGAGTGGGGTCGATGCAATAATATTAGATTTTTCCAAGGCATCCGATCTTGTTCCCCACGGTCTTTTAATTGCCAAATTGTCAGAAACTGGATTAGATCATCGAATAATCTTGTGGATAAAAGAATTTCTTTCGGGGGCACTCAAACAGTCAGGATAGGCGATAAATATTCATCAAAAGTTGATGTAACTTCTGGGGTCCCCCAGGGGAGTGTGTTAGGACCACTACTATTTTTAGCGTTCATTAATGACATTGCAACTGGAATAAAATCGAAAGTTAGACTTTTCGCCGATGATTGTATAATATATAGGAGTATTGGCTCGTCTTCGGATGAAAATGTTTTACAGAACGATCTAAACTGTTTATGGAACTGGGCGTGCAAAAATAAGATGGAATTAAATCCGGAAAAGAGTAAATTCATTTGTTTTACCAAGTCTCGCTCGAATGTATACTCCAATTATGAATTAGGAACCAACGTTATACCACGTGTAAAAAGCTGTAAGTATTTGGGTTTGGTCCTGAGAAGCGACTTGGTTTGGTCGGATCGTATTAACAATACGGTAAAACAAATCCTGCAGAGCGCTGCATTTTGTAATGCGTATTTTAAAAAATAGTAGTCCAAATACCCGATCCCTAGCATATACTACACTTGTTCGTCCTATTTTAGAATACGGATCAGCTTGCTGGGACCCGTACAGGATAGGGCAAATTGAGGCAGTAGATAAAATTCAAAAACGGGCCGGTACGTTTGCAAATCATGGACGCATTGTTGATGAACGAGAAAAACGGGAGTCCCTATCTAAGAGAAGGGAACGGGCGCGTTTATGCGTAATGTACAAGACATACAGAGGAGGCACAGCATGGGCAGATACCCGTAAAAGATTACAGAAACCGGATTATAAAAGCAGAGGAGACCATCCGTGGAAAATACGATGTAGAAAGCAAAGAACTAATATAGGCAAGTTCTCTTTTGTGAAACGCACTATAGTAAAGTGGAACAAACTACCTGCAAAAGCACTAGAGGCTCTTCCTTCTAATGTAGTCAAAATTAAAAATATACTTAATTCCATTTAGATCACTATTATTACTGAGACAATTACCTTTATTATTATTATTATTATTATTATTATTATTATTATTATTATTATTATTATCGTCTCCTATATTATTTCAGTAATATACTTTTCCATTGCGGCTCTCACACGCAACCAATCTTTATAAATGAGGTCTCTAAAGAAACAGAATTTCATGGAGACGTGACGAATTGCACTTTGACTCTAAAAATATGAAGGATTTGTTTGAAAAAACGCATCTAAATATTCACGTCAAATGCAACCCGCAACATTTGCCAAAGTTTTGTCAAATAACTCCTAAACAAAGCGTTCTAGGGCCTTCAAATCTAAAATTTTGAGGTCAAAGATCTCAAAGAAACGTTTTCTACACCATAAACTATAAGATGAGACATTCTTGGACATTCAATTAAATTTTTGGTTCGGCGCTTCGGTACCACCAATGCCACATAAATATTTCAGCCTTTGATGCTGGTATCCATTTTTGTGACGACACGCTTAAAAGGCTTAGATTCCTCAATCTTATATTTACTTTACTTAGTTATTATTACTGTTATTATTATTACTGATATGAATATCATCATTATTAACACTGCTTTTAGCTTTGGTGTAATTTTAAAGTTATTATTATTATTATTGCATATATAGTTTTTGTTATTTTTATCATTATTGTCATACAGTGAAGTGTAGTGTAGTGAAAGGAAAGGGAGTGTAGTGTAGTGAAGGGGAGTGCAATGGATTGGAGTGAAGTGAAGTGTTAGTGCAACTAGAAGTTAATTTAGAGAAAACTAGAAATTAATTAGAACTAGGTTATCATCCTCTAAGTTTAATGGTAATTCTAATTGTAAATGGTTGTTATTGTTCTAATTCTAATTGTTGTCACGTTTGCCACCGAACATTAGCTCAAAGCGAACTGTAATAAATCTATCTACTTCGTTGTGTACAATAAAGAGGTAGGGATTCTGGGGCTCGAGAAAACGTGCGCGTATTTTACTTCACTTGCGTAATCAGAGCATTTATTGTTTTTTGATTATGAAAGATCAGTGGCCCCGCTGCGCGTTTTGTGCCGAGAGGAAAAGCGTGTTGGCGGGGCGGCGCGCATGGCGAGGCGATGCCCTGCGCGAGTGGGCGCGCACCCAGTGGTCAAGGCTAGCCGCCCCGCCGCCGCCGTCCGGCTTCCGGCGCGCGACGTGTCTTCCTGCGGCGACGTGCCGGATGCGGCGGCGACGCTCCCGCCCCCGGCCCCGCCCCGGCCCCGCCCCCGCCCCGCCCCCGGCCCCGCCCCCGCTCTCCGTCCCCGCTCTTCGCCCCGCCCCTTGCGGTCGCGTTGGGGAAGGCTTCTTTAAAGCGTTTGGGGAAAGGGCGCAAACATCTACTGTGAGCCAAACAGGAAACAATCGATTCTTTTGTACCACGTGTAAGGAAAATTATGTTTGACACTTGCGAAAAGAAAAGTGGAAATACCTGAAAATGAAATGGCAAGGAATGTTCTTCATTTGTAGTGTCATCCAGATCAGAATGAATATCTTAAGATACCTAGGAAAACCCAGTACATGAGCCCTAATTATGTTCAAATCTTTCTCATGAATTAAATAAATTGTTTAAAAATATTTTTATCAACAGTATAGTTAGAATGTTTTTTACGTGTCCTTAAATCAATATTATATATTGTCTACCCCCCGCGTCATTCACGAAAATCAACAGTAGCCGTTTCGAAGATGACCCATCGTGATCATGAGAAGTAGTGCAGTACTGAAATTAATATACTGCTTTGTACTGGGTCCAGTATCACATGGCAAGGCTTCTGAACTGTGTGTAGAGATTTGGCATTCAGCATGGATAATTTCAACATAACCAAGCGCTTATTAGATAGGCATACCTAGATATTTAGTATTTCCGCAGGTAGGTTTATGCAGCCTGGTGGCAAAACACTTAACTTTACATATTATAATTAGGAATTAAATCGAATGTAACTTAAAAAATTATTCGAAGACTATAATAATAATAATAATAATAATAATAATAATAATAATATGATAACAATGATAATAAAAGCGTTAACAGCAATAACCGCATTAATTCTACATTTTATGGCGACCTGTACAGATATTTTAGACTAAATAAACGACTTTTCATTACACTGCACTCCACTCCACTTCAATTCACAACACTTGCACTTCACTTCTCTGTCTACTTCTGTATTGCACTACACTTCACAACATGTCACCACACTTCAATACGAATAATACTAAAAATGTAGTTATATATTTAATAAAGCAATGCATTTAATAATTATTACAATACGAATAATGGTAACAATAATTAATAATAACAATAATAAAATAACTGTACTTTTAAATCATTGAACACTTAGAGGAAAGGGTTCCAAGGTTGTCGAAGGCAACTTATTCCAGTCCGTTATTATTCTATTTGTTAAGGAAAAGTTTCCAATCTGGTATCAAGATCACCTGTTCTTAAGATCTTAGGAAGCACTGTTTAAGAGTTACGACTTCATCTGTGTTATGGATTGCATGTGGACCTATTGAGTCTTTATGGTTAATACCATAATCTACAAAAGTACTTTTTAAGCTCGTTCGCGTAATCTATTTTAAAGAAAGTATTATAATGCTACAAAAAAGTCGATATCGAGATCTTGGCAGGCATATGTTTTGGTAGTCCCTGATATAGGAAGAGTGACTTTACTTTCTGTGTTTATTTCGTAGAAAGATAAAGTTATTTAAAGTTGTAGGAAAAGGCTTATTTGTTTCCACATTTCGTTGAACCATGCTACCGAAAAAGTTTCACCCGTCCACCTGTCTATTTGTGAAGAACACTGGCGCCTAAAAACGGGAACCTCTCGCCTTTGAAACGGATCTTTCAATTTGTGGAGTCCCAATGTCATTTTCCACATTTTCTCCCAAAAAGGCCTCACATATTTACTTTCTCGTACATGTAACTAGTATTACATTGTGTAATGTTGCTACAAAAAAACAGAGAAATTTTTATGTAAATAGACTTTTTGGGGGATCCCTGGTACCAAAAAACGTTTGTCCATCCGTTTGTAAACGCAACAAGCGCCTGCACTTTTTTTCGCAGAATGTGGTGATAGTATGACTCGCAGCCATATGGCTTCTGGGTTGCTAGGACAGAGCATTTTCAAATGCAGCTTATGCGAAAGGAGCCTCCCATTAAACTGGATTTAAGCAGTGTGAATATTAAGGAGGGTGAGGGACTATTGATGGGAGGAGTATTTATTTCGTTATTTAATATCAGGCCGATTACGGAGGAAGATGCGAAAGGGGAATAGTTTGCGTAGACGAGGTTCCATGGGATGCTCTCTTCGTAGGTGGAAATTAGATCCACCGGAATCTGTGGATAAGAGTTTGGAAGAATGTATGAGAAATTTGGGTGAAATATGTTAAGACTGGTTCTATGACTAGGTCTTTGTGAATATTTGTATTGCTTATATAGAAGGGGTGTTAACTGCTGTTCAGAGAACCTTATTTTGGAATATTTTTCAAATAAGCAATTTTCTTACACTGCAGATTGGTGTTTTACAATAGTGTTTTGGCATTAATTACGTGTAGCAAAATCGGCGTTAACCTTAACAAGAGCTTGGCTATTCACTTTGGAATCCTCATTTTCAATGTTCGAATTTATGTTGTTGGGGTGATTTGAAGGAATGGTTTTGGAATATTTGGATTTTGTTGATTGTTGTAGCGGCGTTAAACCAGACTGAGACAAGCGTACGTGAGTAGGGGAAAAAAATAATTCGTATATAAGGAGAGCAGAATGGATGCCTAAACTGTACAGAGAATTTTCACCAACATCGATATTAATCTGGCTTATGTCGCGACCACTTGAATGTTAATTGTACCTAGAACATGTTATGGATATACATTTCATGGACATAACCACATGAAATCACTACTCTTTCAAACATTTCTCAAAATCGTGTACACTTTTTTCTTTAATTTATTTGTCAAAATATAGAAAAAATTTAATGTATAAATACTACATGTCGGATTTTCGCGGTATCTAAAGTATTACAATAACATAGTTTGCATATAATTTTCATTTTACATATTTAGGTTGATAGCTTTCTGTGTCTCAGTGCTACGTTGGAAGAACATCCTCGCCAATGTGCATGTTCAAAATTGTTCATCCAGTGTCCATGGACATAACCAGTATTTGTGTTAGGGGTGAGGTTAAGTTTTGCTGAGATGCAATTTTTGGTTGGACAGATAAGGATGAGTTAGAAGGAATGCTTTTAGATTTTTTGTTATTCTGTACCATTTGCATTTCGACACACAAGGAGAACATGTCAAATTACTTTAGAGACAAAATTAGGTGACCCATTGTAATTTACGTCGTCCAAAGAATGCCATGTTTTATCACAAAACTTTGAAAGTCTCAAAAATCGTTTATTTTGCGTTAAAGCAGGGCCGCTCAACCATTTGCTCCGAGGAGGAGCCGTCGGTTGCTCTCTCCTCTTTCGCCGCAGAAAGAGCAAATGACGTCATCAAATATCGATCGGTGGCGTGTGGCACAGTGGGTCGCGCCGTATTTCTACGGGGTATTTTACGTTGTTCGGAATGAAAAAGTCTCACTGTTCTGGGAAAGGATATTACGACAGAAAAAAACACAGTAAAATACTTTTGTAACATTTATTGGAACAGTTACTAGATATAAACGTATTAGTGTGATTTGGAAATTAAAAACACGACAATTTGCAATGCAGCATGGAAAGAAAAGTATCTTTTTGCAGATTGTGCCGACAATGCCAAACGTTTAGTTGCAAAACTAGTGCATAAAGAAATTTAATAGCGGTGACATTACAGAGTTTATCATGCTGCTGAATATGAAAAGTATTATAAAAAACAAAAGTATTTCAAAAGCATTAAAAAAAAGTATTACAAAAAATGTTATTAAATAAACTAGTAATAAAAATACTAAAAGTAAAAGAAATTAAAATAAAATGAATTTGATTGTGAAATCAAAAATACTGTAATTACACCTTTTAAGTGTTTTTTTTTCGCAATATACTTTTTATATTTGGAAGAGATGACGGTGCTATTGAGCCGTCACATGCATTTCCGATTGTGATCTGTAATTTTACTTCTCATTCGAGATTAACAAATTTTCAAAGAAGCAAAAATTGCGCACAGTTGTATGTTGATCCAAACGTACTTAACAATCGATCAGCATTCCGATGCAATTTTGGAAAAAGGTTTTGTAGGAAGTTCTTTTCTTAAATGCTCACGTTGTAGTATCGGTATGCAATAAATTTAAATTCTTTTGTATTGTGTTATTTTACTGTCAAAACACCATAAGAACATCAAAATACATCCAAAACCTACTTCTAGTGAGGCATTGTTTTTCAGAACACTGAAAACTTCCTTTTGTTCTTCAGCGTACTTGTCATTTTCAGCAGCATGATTTAATGAATAATGTCGTAGCAAATTAAACTTCTTCACGTGATTGTACCCTTTATGTAAACTAAACATTTGGCATAGCTGCCGTAGTCGGCGAAAATATACTTTTCTTCCCATACTGCATTGAAAATTGTCGGTGTAGGTGCTCTTGTCTGTGAAGTGCTCGCGTCGACTTCCATGTTTCCGCGACTGGAGTTACCAGGACACTGTATCAGAGGTTATCGCCAGGCGCGCAACGCTCGGGCTCCGGTGTCCCGCTCTCGGCTGACAACACGGCTCCGCGCTGCCGATTTGCTCCGCTTGAGCGGCCCTGCGTTAAAGGATGAAAGATGTGTAGGAAATAGTAATATTTCCAATGGAAATGTTAAGTTATGTTAACAAGGGAGTTTGTGTCCAAAGTGAAACAGTGTCTTAGGATGACTTGAAATAAAGAAAATTGTCTTCAATCTTCCAAGAATAACGTCAACAATAGCACATGAGCAATCACACAATACAGTATCTTTGACTGAGCTTCTCTGGAGAAAAAAATATTTCTCCTACAGAATGGCAATTTTTCTTAACTGTGTCGTGTCTCTTGAGAAGCAACTGTATGTGTGTGGTGTTTCAGTTCCCGACGCCGCTGCCAGCCCCCGAGGAGGGCATGGAGGAGGAGGGGGAGGAGGGAGGGGACGCGCGGCTGCTGCGGCGGCCCGCGGGGCTGCTCATCCCGAGCGAGGGCTTCTCGGCGGCGGCGCGCGCGCTGGCGCAGCGCCTACTGGAACGCAACCCGGGCGCCCGCCTGCGCAGCGCGCGCGCCCTGCGCGACTCCGCCTTCTTCCACGGCTTCAGCATGGACGACGCGCGCGCGCGCAAGGTCAGCGGCTAAACACACCTTGAGGAATTAAATGTACATCATTATAAAATGAGCAATAATTAGTGTGCCTGCGCGCGATCTCAACCGCTTCTCGATGTCAACTAATTATCGCGTTCATCGATAATGAACACATTCGTCATCTCCAGATTTTCAGAATGCACAAGGTTATCCAGTGATTGGTTAATATAAATGTCCATCTGCCTAGTTGAGAGGCTTTACAAAAAAACAATTCCTTCGAAATAAGTTAGCACGAGACCCATTGCTCGTGAGGCACCTGCTACTAACTTAAACCGCTCTTGTGAACCGCATTAAGACCACTGCTCCAGGAGTGTCGCAAGCCTGCAAAGTGCAAGCAAAAAGAATTAAATCTAGTTCTGAATGTAAAAAAGGTTTTTAGAATTTAAATTTTTTTAAGTAACTTTTATCCTCAGTAATTTCAATATTTTTGTATATTTGACAGACGACAGGTGAGTTTCACTCAATAATGAAGAAAATATAACTGTAATTTAATAAAACCGAGATAAGATGCTCTAAAATGTATTACTGTTCAGCTATACTTGCAATTTAATTGCGAAATGTATTTTTTGTAGATAGGCTTCTACAGATGACTTTTCATTGTTCTTTCTTGGATTTTTTGACCTGTGCATATAATATTCTCAACCTCAGTCATTTACCTATAATAAAAAGCTGTAAACAATTAAGCCTATTATATTGAATTAAATGTTAGAATAAGTAAGATATGTGAAATTATGAAGGAAAAGTGTAGTAATTCCGTAATCAGCACTTTCCCTCAAAAAATCAAAATATTCTTATCAACTGCTTAACTCTTCTGTGTTTGCATTCATTTCAGTACCAAGTACTACAACATTTCTTTCGTTGTTTAGTTCCAGCCCAAGGAGATTCTGCTGCAACATTTTCCGGATGGTCCTCCGCATTCATTGGATCCCGAAACATTGGATGGTTTCGACGACTTTCCAACAGCCGAGCACTCCACAATATCTTTCAGATGACAGTAACCAGCGTGAAGATGGATTCATGTGTTTCAGAGAGAATTCTGCAAATTGCACCTGCAACTTTCACAAGTATTATTATAATGTCGATGCTACAGAGTTGAATTTCATTACACATTAAATCAGAGTCTTTGCAAATTGTAAATTTCTGAAGGGCCTAACTTTACATTCCGTTAGAATTAAGGGTTTAAACCGGTTTTCCGAAAGAACATGTTCACGAATTCTTACTGAATGTCCGTGCATTTTGAGAGACGAAAATTTGTAGCATTGGGAAGCAAGGCTCTTACAGTTTTTGTAAAGCTTGCTGGAGCTTCGACCAGCTGTGTTTCGTTAATTGCAATTGTCACAAATTTCATTTCTCAGGGATACATTCATTTAAAATGATCAATAAATTGCAACGAGTAGTAGTTTTCTAGCTCTAGTTGTAATTTGTGTCATTGGAAGAGATTAAGGTGATCGGCAGCCGTCGTCTTTTCCAAACTACTCGGAGCTTCTGTGACAGGTTGTATTTTCTTATTGGTCGATGCTCTCATTGCATAACATACTTTTCTGATCTACTGGGGAGTTAAGCATATAATAATTCTAAATAAGGGATGTATGTATACGTCTCGAAGTTGCTCATGTAATTTTAAGAGGGCACGGTTTCATTGTATCTCAACGATTGTAGCATTCCTGAATCAATTTTCATGTTCTGAAACCCGAAAGCTCAAAGTGAGTGAGTGTGCTAGTTCTCTCCAAAAAAGATTTTAATGCAGTATTTTAGCGCCCATCATTTTAAAAACGGGTTGATTAGAAGTACGTTCATGTGTTTGTACTACCGGATTCCGTCCAATGTAACGTTAGTGAACCATGTATGCTCAAATACTATTTGTATATCTGTTGATTTGAATATATTAAATAAATTTTATCAAAAACTTGTGTACATTAGAAACCAACGTGTTCTTGCGATGTTTTAAAACACTAACAACCCGTTACGGAACATGTTAGTTCCACAATGTGAAATCTTTATTAAGGCTCGAGTGAACAAGTTTCTGGTATCATTGTTCATATTTCAATGTTAAAGAACAACACGAGGTCTGTGCGTTCTAATGATCTACCACTCTATGTTATACACCAATTCGTCGCCAAATGCAGCACGATGAAGTCGAACGCCGTGAGTTCGACTTTGCACCATCACTTGTTTTGCGAAAGTAGTTTTGCCTGCGAAAAAAACAACAACAAAAACGGAAATGTCCTAAAGTCAGCGGCAACGAGCGAGAGATTTCGTTTCCAACTTGTTTGCAGTGCTCTGCCAGCGACAAGCTTCGACTTTCGTGAACAGCCAGGTGGAGAGAGGGAAAACGACTGGTCTGTGAAGGCGGCTCACTTCCTTGAAAGAATTCTCTGTGCCTCAGGAGTTAAATTTTGCCAAGTTAAATAAATGAATCTCAAATCTTTGGGAAGAAAAAAATTGTGGAGGTATATTTTACAGAAATATTTAAATATTTATTTCATGACATTTTAAAAAAACATTTGGAAAATATTTGTTGAAAGTGATAATCAAAATTAATTAAATGCAATACTTAATTCATTACTGAATAAAATACCAAGGGGTTCGAAAACTATTTTAAGGTGAGTTCAAGTTTGTTGTGGTGGTGGTGGTTGTGGTTGTTTTACTTCCTCGCATACTACGTACGTAGTTTTGTTTTTTAATATAGCAAAGTACGCTTATAGATTGACAGAGATCGGATTTTCGTTGAATGCTCTCAATTTTCGAATATTCCAATATATTAAAATCTGTTCGTCCTTTTCTTACACCTACATATTGAAGAAACATTTGAAGTTTCTGAACGAGGTTTTTGAACATAACACTATTTTTCAAAGTAGCACCCCTTTTTTCTATGCATTTCTCCATCGATGAACAATAGTCTTCATGCCTCCTCCTAAAAATGTGTACCAGCCGAGGTGACCCAGACGGGGAATTCTTACACCGCCATTCCGTAGATTGTCGTTTTGTTTCTGGCTCTTAATGGTGACACCCAGAGGCGTATCTAGGTAATCAGGCGCCTCTGGCAAGCACAGAATTGGCGCCCCAGTCAAGTAACTTCAACTTAGGGCTGTTATTTGTTTTAGCGGGTATACTTTAAATAGTGCCTCTTGTGAGTGGCGCCCATGGCACGTGCCGTGTCTGCCATACCGTAGATACGTCTCTGATGACACCATGTCTCGTCACCAGTGATTATTCGATCCAGAAAACGGCTACCTTCAGCTTCGTACTGGGTGAAAGGTTCCTCACAAACTTGCATTCAGTGCTGTTTTGAGTGATGGTGGGAGCCGCCTAGCGCACAATTTTCGGTTAACTCAATTTATTGAACATTACCTCTAATGCATTGTAGCCCATCTCCAGCGCCGTACACAGTTTCCTGGTCGTGATGCACTTATTCGCGCAGTTATTACTACAGTCTTGTCATCACGCTTCCGATTCCGGCTGAAGGGTGTAGCGCTCCTAACGCACATTGGGAAAACTAGTTGATGCTCGATGCTACTCGCTGAGCTGCATAGCAGCACACCCTTCTTCAGAACCTAGGCTCCACCCTTGAACGCTATCTGACTGCAGCCTTCGTCCGCCGGTGCAGTGAATGCATGACGTCACGCCTCCTCGTTTTTCACAGGCCTTATGGCGGAATGAAGTGGGAGCCGAGGGCTTTTCCCTTCCCTGTCATCAGCTTCAAATGCGATGCGGACGGCCGTTAACGAACTGACGAAGAAACATTTCGATATGATTGTTATATTATGTTACTCAGAAATCCATTATTAATAAATAAATGTATTTACAAATATATTTTTAAATTTCTTTGGGATTTCTGTAGCAAAGGCTCCGCCTTATTGCCTTTAGTGAAGAGCCGCGCCTGTTCGCGCGGATGAGCTGATCGAGAGCATTGCGTAGTGTGGCAATAGTGCGTGGACGACTGCAACGTGGTGTGTCTTTCACGTCCCTGTCACTACCACTGAAACATTATCCATCGTCCCCTCACTGTACTATTGTCTACTGTATGTTCTCGGTAAAAGTTCAACAAGCTTTTGTGGATGCCAAATACGTGCAATTTCCTAAGTGCAAAATTCAATCACACATCTATACTCCCGCATTTCAGCTAGACGCCATTTTAGCATACTGCCACTGCCTTCTATCTGACATACGAACGAACATAAACCAACATATTTGGGAAGGATCAAATTTCACTTTGACACCCCTCACATTGGTTTTTGCAATCATAAGCCAATGTCAAACTAGTGGTGCTTCAGAATGGCACTGACTTTCCCGTATTAGTTTTCTATTTCTGGGTCTGAGCTAGCTATTCGAATTGCTACTTACTCGTGCCAGCTGCCATCTATCGCCGCCCAAAAGTACATTTTTTTTACATTTTCTTAATTTTTCCGTTTTCTAATCGTAAAACGGAAATATTAATTTTAGAATATCAAACAACACTAAAACCTCGTCCTAAATGGCAATTTTCTTTGAAACATTTGGAGCCATTTTTAAGAAAATGCCGTTTAAGTGCTACTAAATATGCGAAATTTCAAGCTCATTTTCATAGAAAATGGTTGAGTTCTCGAGAAACTTTGTATGATTGTTTTTAGAACATGTACTCATAAATACAAGGTGGGGCAGAATGGACTCTCCGTAGTTTCAAACACTCACTGTAGAGCGCGCAGGTGGGGTAGTGGCGTTAGGTCGGGGAAACGATGCCATTTTCATTTCAGTAGTCGCCATGCAGTGGTCTGGTGAGCATAGACGCTTTGTCGTTGAAACGTTCTTTAAAAACAATGATAGTGTGGTGGCGACACAGAGGGCTTTTCGTAAGCGGTTTGGTTTGTCTCGTCATGATAAGGTTCCTGATGCTAAATCCATTAGGAAATGGATTAATAGTGTACGGGCGACAGGATCTGCACTTCCTAAAAAACCAGCTGGGCAACCTAAAAGTGTGAGGACACCTGAAAACATCGTGACAGTGAGAGCGTCCATTGAACAGTCTCCATCGCGCTCTGCGCGGAAACATGCTGCTGCCCTTGGAATATCGTCCATAACGGTAAGGCGAAGTTTACACACTGACCTTCATTTACACCCGTACAAGATGATGGTCGTTCAAGAATTGAAACCACAAGACTGGGTGAAACGTACAGATGCTTGTAATGCAATTTTAACCTCTGTGCAACCTGACACTATTCTGGGGTCCAGCGATGAAGCGCATTTTCACCTCTCCGGCACAGTAAATAAGCAAAATTTTCGTTACTGGGCGACTGAAAATCCTCGTGAACTCCACCAAAGACCTTTTCATGACCCCTAAGTGACAGTTTGGTGCGCCGTGTCTTCCATAGGCATAATTTGGCCTTACTTTTTTTAATCTCAAGGTGTAACTGTTACTGTTACCTCTGAGCGTTATTGTGACATGCTAGAGAACTTTTTTTCAACCTAAATTGGAAGAGTATGGTCAGCAGTATGACACACAAGCCTTTTGGTTTCAACAGGACGGTGCTACGGCTCATACCGCCCTTCGTTCACGGCAAAGCGTGCAAAGACTTTCCCGGCCGCCTGATCTCCTTACGTGGCGATGTTCCATGGCCCCCTCGCTCCCCGGATTTGAGCCCATGCGATTTTTTCTTTGGGGTTATCTCAAAGCTGAGGTTTACAAAATTAGACCAATGACCTTGGAAGCCCTTAAGGAGGCAATTACAGATATCGTCGCTGGAATATCAGAAGATATGGTGAGAAGAGTTTTCGGAAACTTTTTTGAACGACTCAACATGTGCATCGCTCGCCAAGGTCGTCACCTGGATGAACTACTTTTCAAAACCAAATGAGCATAAAATGGCATTGAATGTATTTTTGGGAAATAAAAACGTTTGGAGATTATCTTTATTTGTTCTTTCACAATTCATTCCTTCAAATCAGGGAGTCTTTTCTGCCCCATCCTGTATAATAATGTGAAAAAATCGCCGCTAATGTGAATATTAACGACGTGAGATACAAGTCAAAAAAATTTCATTTTTGTAAGTTTCGAAAAAACAAAAGAATAGAACAGTAGGGCGTTCATGTCATCTCACGGAGTATATATAGTACTAACCCTACCCAATGTTTAAAGAAAAAAATTTGGAGCCGTTTTTGAGAAAATCTTTTTTTAATTATTTTTATTTTTAGTCGCATCAACATCGCGGTTATTAGCGACTTCCTATTACAATTATAATACAGTTACAATATAATTATAATGCAGTTACAGTTACCATACAACAGTACAAAATTGTAACAATTACATTTCCAATTATCTTACAATAGTAATAACAATTTAGGGATAAAAGCTACAGTTTACATGAATCCATTGGCTTTAAATGTCCATGAATATGTTAATGGCTAAACAAAATTCGATTATTTTTTCTTGGTCTTCTTTAGAATGTAGTATTGAAAATAAAATCTTGTTTATGTAATTTTTTAAAATTGCACATATTGCAGTCAATATTCTGCGAAAAATTCTAAAATTTTCTAAAAATGTACAAGACCTTAATGAAAGAGCTCACTTTCAAGAACAAATTTTATTTCGAGGAAAAATCGTAATCTTCAATTTTGTACTTGTAGGAAGAGGGCGAAAAAAATTCAAATTTTTGCAATTTTCGAAAATCGAGAGTTAACTGTGAAGTGCCACCTTAAGTGTGTTTTACTCTATTCTTACAAGAAATTTAAATAAGAAATTTGGAGCCGTTTTTGAGAAAATTTTGAAAATGTCCGGAGGGCTTCTTGTGAAGTACCCCCAAAAATTAATGAATGTTTTTAAAAATCGCTGAGCTTCGACTCAGGCCAGGGGGTTCTTCAATTTTGAAAAAATCGTACTTATGGTTTAGGCGCTAGTGTTGTTCACATAGACCAGACGGACGGACGGACGTTTTGCTTTCAATTGGCTTTTCGTTATCAAGTACCAACAAAACAGGGATTCTGGCTGCACCACATGCTAGGAGTTTTCGTTAAGGCACGTCAACGAATTTTTTCTGCCGAAAATTCGCCATTTTTTCGCGCAGCATTACATAATTTTCCCTACACTACGTATATTACTCCGTGTATACGTACATATAAGGGAATGTGAAAATGGGAGGCATTGCTTTCGGAACGACACTCGTATAATATTTTAATTCATTTCACTATATAAAAATCTGACGTGATACAAAAATCGAAAAAGGTTCCTTGTTCTTTAAGTGTATTTCACGTTTGGTAAAATATGTGAATTATCCGCACACATTTGCTTAGTATTTGGAGGAATCAGCTGCCAGATTTTGATTGCCTGTCGAGTAGCGGTAAGTCATCTTCTTCTTTATAATATAACTTACCCTGAGTCGTTAATCGCTGCCCCTTTCTTGTGGGCGACAATTCAACAACTCGAGCGATCCACTTCACCCGACCCACCCCATATTGTTGCTGTCAGTCGTTTGCTCGGCTACTCTGCAACAAGATGGGGTGGGAATGGGGTCATGCGTTATTTCAGGCTGTGGCATGTACTAGTAGTGAAACACATCTGCATAGATTGGACTTGGAAGGTGGAAGAAGCCCGTCATCGATGCAGGCGAGCACCATCCACTTGGCGATGACGTCCGCGGCGCGCCCTTGCGCCACGGCAATGGTTCCCTCAGATCCATCGGTCCTTGTTGCCCATCGGGGCGCTGGGATGTTGTGTTCACAGGATTCGCCACAGCGATTTTGTGAGAAGCCCCCAGCGCCCCATGACGCATTGGCCAGCGGCACGGGACGGCATTGGCTCAGGGCATCAATAAATGTAATTGCGCTGCCTCTGAGCGGGATGTCCTAGGGTTTGAGCCGCAACGGTGGCAGGAGTTTCGACGCTAGCTACATAGCTAGGTCGAATTCAGCCGCTGTCTGGAGGAGAATTATAGCAGCCGGCTGATGTGATCTGTTGTTTCCCGAGTTGCGACCAACAAGCGAATGCCTGGAGCAGTTACCCCAATAGTCGGGCAAGCTGCCCGCCCGCGATCGATCTTTCCTTCATCTTCATTTGTTTTCTCCTCACCTTGATACACACTCTCATGCACTACACTATCACACTTGGCGGGATAATCAGTCAAAATCTTAGCTCTTGTCCCGGCTGGGGACGGAGTCGGCTGGTAGGAGATACATGGTTGGGGGAAAACCACGAGAGGTAGGTCGGCGCTGGAACTTGCCATCCAGCGGGGAAAGATAACCGCTACCTCCCTCGATAAGAACAAGGACTACATTCACGGGACTAATGATCTTAGCAGTTGACGCGCCCGGAATCAAGAATCCATTCAGAGCACGAAAACGGGTAGAGTCCGCGAAAGTGGCTGCGGCCTCCCGACTACTCGTTCATGAGGTGAACTTAATCCTGCGACCGTTCGGCCAGCTCTTAGAAAATCAAAATAAATTCTCAAAATGCAAGCAGTTCGATCAGATATCCAAAGTCACTGGAAAGTGTACGTGCCGATTTTTGCCAAAACGCTCTTGACCGCCGATGGTCACGTGATACTTTTCCACGGCTCAATTCGCGTACGTGCACTGGCTTGGTAATACGTAGGCGACGAATCGCGACGCTGCACCATCACTGCTACATTTTTACTTTCGCGTATACGTACGTATATACGGAGTAATATACGTAGTATAGGGAAAGTTATGTAACGCTGCGGAAAATCCATTTCGAGATTTTAACGGAAGTACATGTTTTGGTGCCCCTGATACCGAAAAAGTTGTTCTTTTCGAAACGTCCGTCAGTCTGTGAACCACCATAACGCCTAAATTATAAGTACGATTTCTTCCTAAATGAATATTCCCCGGTCGACCTGGTCCCACTCCAGGTGCCGGGATTTTGAAAAACATTTTTCAAAATTTGGAGGTTCTCTACATGAAGCCCCCCGGACATTTTCAAAATTTTCTCAAATACAACTCCAAATTTTTTCTTTAAATTTCTTTTAAAAATAGAGTAAAATACACTTTAAGGTGGCATAGACCCGATTTTAACGTTAACTCTGAATTCTCGAAAATTGCGAAAGTTTCAATATCCCTTCGGCGTCTTCCTACAATTACAAAATTAGATAGATTTTTCATCCAAACAAAATTTGTTCTCCAAAGTAAGTTCTTTCATTAAGGTCATGTACATTTTTTCACAATTTTAGACTTATTCGCGGAATATTGCGTGCAAAATGTGCAATTTTAAAATTACAAAAACCAGATTTTTTCAAAAACTGTTCCAAACTTTTTTTAAAATCTTTGGTAGGGATATTACTCTATGAGATTACATAAAAGCCATATTGCTCTATTTTGTTTTTTCAAAAATTACAAAAATGACATTTTTTTAGCTTGTATCTCACGTCGTTATTATTTATATCAGCGGCGATTTTCTCACATAATTATATTTATGAGTACATGTCCTTAAAATAATAACATACAAAGTTTCTCGAGAACTCAACCGTTTTCTGTGTAGACTAGCTCAAAATGCTACATTTTTAGAAACGCTCAAACGCTATTTTTCTCATAACTGGCTCCAAATTTTTTCTTCAATGTTTTCGAACGGATAGTGCTAACTGCACTATTTAGTATGACGCATTGTTCAATTTGGTTGGTTTCTTTAAAAATTACACGATTTTTACTTTCCCGTATACGTACGTATACACGGAGTGATATACGTAGTATAGGGAAAGTTATGTAATGCTGCGCGAAAAAATGGCCAATTTTCGGCGGAAAAAATTAATTGCCGGGCCGTGAAAACGAAGAAGTGGATAAAACCAGTTGCTAAATTAAGAAAAAAAGTCTCCTAACACTTGCTGTAGCCTGTTTTCTAGGTCCTTGATACCGAAAAACCAATTGAAAGGAAAACGTCCGTCTGTCCGTCCGTCTGTGAACACTGCTAGCGCCTAAACCATACGTACGATTTATTCCAAAATGGATATTCCCCGGTCGATCGGGCTCTAGTCGAAGATTTGAGATATTGAAAAAGATTCTTCAAAATTTGGGGGTACTTTATATGAAGCCCCCGGGGATTTTCAAAATTTTCTCAAAAACGGCTCCAAATTTTTTCTTTAAATTTCTTGTATGAATAGACTAAAATACACTTATTAACATGGCATAGGTCCGATTTTCACTAATAACTCTGAATTTTCGAAAATTGTGAAAGTTTGAATTTTTTTGGCTGTCTTTCTCCAACTACAAAATTGAAGATAGAGATTTTTTTTCAAATAAAAGTTGTTCTGCATATTAAGTTCTTTCATAAAGGTTATGTAAATGTTTTTCCAAAATTTAAGTATTTCGTACAATATGTGCTATTTTAAAAAATTACAAAAACAATTTTCTCAAAAACGGCTCCAAATTTTTTTCTTTAAACTTTTGGTAGGGATAATGGTAAATGTACTCTATCAGATGACATAAAATCCATATTGCTCTATAATTTGTTTTTTTTTTCTTCAAAAATTACAAAAATGTAAATTTTTTACATGTTTCTCACGTAGATAATATTTACATTAGCGGCGATTTTTTCACATTATTATATTTACGAGTACATGTGCTTTAAATAATGTCAAGTAAAATTTCACGAAAACACAACCGTTTTCTGTGAAAATTAGCTCCATATTTCGCATTTCCAGAAACGCTCGAACGCCATTTTCTCATATATGGCTGCAATTTTTTGTCTTGTAACTTTTGTAACGGATAGTGCGAATTACTCTCTGTAGTATAGCGTAAAGTTTATTTTGAGTTATTTTTTGTTTTTTCAAAAATTACATAATTGTAATATTTTGTGAAGATCTCTCACATCTTTAATATGCACATTTCCAGCAATTTGTAAACTTTATTATATTTGTGAGTGTAAGTGCTTCAATAACTTCAAATAAAGTATTTTGAAAACTCAACCATTTTCTGTGAAAATGAGCTTCAAAGTTCGCACTTTTAGTAGCGCTAAAACGCCATTTTCCTTTAAACGGCACATAATTTTTAAAGGAAAATTACCATTTATGCCAAGTTTTTTGTGTTCTTTAATATTCTAAAATTAATGTTTCCGTTCTACCAATAGGAAACCGAAAAATTAAGAAAATGACCAAAAAAAATGTACTTTTGGCAGTGATAGATGACAGCTGGCAAGAAAGAGTTTGTGGTAATTCCGAATAGCTAGTGAAGACCCAAGGAAGTGGAAAACTAATACGGGAAAGTCTGTGCCATTCTGTAGCACCACTAGTTTAACATCTCTCACACTTTTAATATGCACTATTTCAGGCAATTTGTAAGCACTATTGTATTTGTGAGTTAATGTGCTTCAAATGATTTCAAATCTAACGTATCTCTTCATTGCGGATCCTGTCTCTCCTTTGGCACCAATACCACCCCTTAAAAACTTCATTTCGGCAGTCTGAATCCTACTTCGAATTTTTGTGTCCATGGGCCAGATTTCACATCCACATAGCCCACAAGGAACCGCTAAGGTTTTATAAAATTTCATGTTCGTATCTTTCATGACATTACTTTTTAGTGTCCTCCTAATAGTATTATAATTTAATATTCTTAAGTTGTATTTTCGTTCTATCATTAGGAAACTGAAAATTTACGAAGATGTCAAACAAATGTAATTTGGTTGGCGATAGATGATAGCTGGCAAGAGTATGTGTCAAGTCCGAATAGGTAGTCCAGACCCAAGGAAATAGAAAACTAATACGGGAAAATCTGTGCCATTCTATAGCATCAATAGTTTGTTCTCATGGCGTCGCCTGAGTCATGGGATGCACTGGCGTTGCTCGTGCGTCCGGGATTGGCCTATCAGCGCGTATTTCCGTGCAAGGCGAGCATCTTTCTTTTCCAGAACTTTAACCCGCTACAACACTAAAAGTAAAATATTCTGAGAACTCGTTGCGAACTCTCTATTAACGAAACCCCCAGATGAAACAAAATGATCCTACTTTGCAATGCAGAATACAGGAGAAACACTAAAGAGTAAGACGTACCTAAAATCATACCCATTTATTGATGATTCCATGGTTCCCTTCCTTGGTTACAAATTATTTATATAATAAATTATTTTGTCTTGGAATTGGCAATGTTTGTGATTTAAAATGAATATAAGGTAAGCTCCATATGTTTATTTTGAAGAGAAAAAATCAAAATTGTTTAAAAAAAATTATTTTCAGTTAATCAAATTTCATTAATTTGTACTCTTCTAGCCTGATGATGAGATAAAGGAAACCTTGAAACTGTTACTACTTGATGTATTTACATTAAAGTTTATATTTATTAAAAAATAAGTCTGTTTAAATCATAATTGGACCAAGTTAAATACGAATGAAAGAAGTAAGAAACTAATAGTACTAATAGTGCTACTACAACAGCACATAATACTCTCGTTTTATTTTTAGCATTTACTTATTTTGAAAATTCGGAAAGTTCAACGACAGTAAGGCATACATCATTCTTTTAAGCGTCCCTTCGAAAATATTTTGGAACCGGTTTTTAAGAAAATGTTTTTTTTTTACAAATTGTATTAACTTTAAGCAGAAATTACTAGTTTCTTCAAAAAGATGTACAGGATGCTTGGTAAAGATTTGATTTTTTAAAACAGATTTTATTTAAGACAAAAATCTCTTATCAAAAATATTGTACATTGCAATATTAACCTTTTGCAATTTTCCAAAATTAAATGCTAAGCGGAAATAGGACTAGCATCACGTTTTTTTACCGTCTTTGATACATACGAGGAGAAATTTTTAAAATAATTGGAGCAATTTTTGAGAAATAAATGTTTAAAGTGTTTTTTTATATTCTCGCAAATTTACGCGAAAACATCTATTTTCAAACAATCTCATATATTCCAAAAAAATGAACTTTTGCAATTTTCAAAAAATCAGGGTTTTCAAATCAGGGAAATGAGACCTGGAGCGCTAGCGTTGACCAGTAACAGACAGTCGGACAGGCGTTTTGTCATTTGTCACAGGCCACACAACGTGTTTGACGAAGAAATTTTCTATTTGTAGAAACTAAGATTTACCCACTTTTTCGTCACTAACGCTTGGCAATAATAATGTTTCTGTCACATGTCGCTTCGTTGATGAAAAACATTAGCTTTACAATGCTTTCTCTTCACTGCGGAAGCAGAATGCGAGAAAGAAAAAATCTCGAATTGAGGGGGCCTGGTATTGAGAAAGAGGATAAATCTTCCTAAATGTAGTAAATGACATCTCTAACAGGCTGGGTAGTCAGAATGCACGTTTTGTCGGTGCTTGATACCGAAAAATCAATTGGCCGCAAAATTTGTGTCCACTAGCACCTATACCGTTCAGACGATTTTCTCCATAATTGATATTTCCCGATCGATCTGGGCGAACACGAAACTGAATGTTTGAAAGGGCTATTTTGATTTGGGGGATCTTTAAACATCATTCTCAACTGCTTCAACATTTGCACACATTTTTAATAAATGGCTCAATATTTTTTGTTTAAACGTTTTCTGCTGTTGGGTAAGGACACTTAATGAATAGTCTGATTTTCATTTTCTATGAATTCTCAAAATTTTCAAAAAGTTCAATTTTTCGGCATGTTCCTTCAACTACAGTATTGACGTTTTTTGTAATAAAATATGTCTGTCAAAGACATCTTGAAAGAATGTAATGTACAGTTTTTTGAAATTATGAGAAATTGTACTGAAATTTTACGAAAAATTGCAATATCTAAACAATAATTTTCTCAAAAACTGCTCCAACGTTTTTCTATAATATTTCCCTGGGATGTAGCAAATAACGGTAAAAATGGTATTGGATCCATTTTTCGGCATACACAATTTGAAAATTGCGACATTCCAAAACTATAAAATCGAAACATTGAAAAAGCATGATATTTTGGTAAGAGATTTTTTTCCGTAATGAACTATGTTCTTTAAAACAAGATCTTGAAATAAAATAAATGAAATTCTTTGAATTATTGTAAATGAAAATGTTTCAACATTTTTAGGCATTGAGGAGGGTGTGTTTAACTGTGATGCTGTAAGTAGGGCAACGTGTCAGACGTGACAAGTTCGAATCCCATCGCTGAGAAAAAAAATATGATTGTTTGGAAACACTGCTGAAGTTCATTTAGTATTATTAGGGACACGATTTCCATGCAAGTGCAAGTTTTTATTTAAGGTTTGTAGGGCTTGGAGAAATATATATTTCATGGCAAACACATTTTAAAAATGCATACTTTTTCCGTGAATGTTTTGGTAGTTTTCTTCGAGAAATTCATTCATAATGCATGTTTGGACATATTTTCATTTAATACTGTTTATTTTTTGCTTGATTTGTGAATATCAAAATTGATGCAATTTTTTTATAAATGGCACATTATTTTTTGATCCTGAGTGTACGCAGTTGTCTTTCCTTATTCTTATACTACAAATCGGGTACACCGGCTAGATTTCCGAAATGAGTTCATAAACTATGAACATCAATGGCGACCACCAACTGAGATTTAGGAAGCCGTATCTCAGGAATCAATATTACTGACTTTGGGAGGGAAAAATCAAAAGCAGACTCTCAGTCGACTTACGTGCAAAAAATTAAAATTAAAAATGTCCAAAAAAAAAACAATGTCTATAAAAATCAAATCCAATATTGTAAAATTGCCTATAGTAATTCAGAAATAAAAGTAGTTTTCCTCTAGTGGTGTCTTTATATAATGTTGAAGGCATTACAACGAGTTTGGAATTAGTGTTTGGAGATGTACACAAGTGTGACTGATAAGGGAAAATTTATAAAGTATTAAATGCAAATCTTGATTTGAAATTTCACTAGAATGTAAAATACTGTATTTTGTTGAAATATCGAAAAAATGTAGAATTTGACGTCACATTGGCTAAGATTTCATTTTTAAAGTATACTCCAATCATGTCTTGTGAGATGGAAATCATTTTCTGCATTCAAAATGTTCGTTTGTGGCAAAAGGATAAAATTGACCCGAGTAAAATTTAGGAAAATATTAATATTGTTCATTCTTATAAAAAGGGTAAAACAAAAAATATACTAAAGCAATATTTGATTGTCAATTTTTATCCTGCATTGTGTATATTTGTCTATTTGTTAGTGCAATTTGCAAATATATTTTAGTATTTGATAGTGCATGGAATTCCTGTCTCTATTATATGGCACAGGCATTAGGAATAAGGAAAAGGTTTTGTAGGTGTTGTGGCACTATGAGTTTTGAGAGTGATTCCTTTACGGGTTACTTCATTGATACTTTTGTAGTTACACTATTTCGCCTTCTAGAGATATTATTTTCTATACTTGTCGTGAGAACATTCAGAGAGCGGTGGTCGTTCTCGTGTAAATCTTGCATGATGAGAAATGAATAATTGTAAAAAAGAGATTCAAATAATATTGTTACATTTCGCTTTAATGGTTATATTCAAAACAGAAAATTAATATAGTATCATTACAAAATATTTTCATCAATTCAGGCATACGAATGCAATGCGTACTTACATGTTATGTAGTATTCTTTTCGTTTCTTCTTCTTCATGCCAGGAATCGCACGGTCATTGTGGCCTCCTTTCCTTTCTGATACGGTGCACCTTCATCTCGCAAATGGATTTTCTAGAATAAAATAAAACATCCATCTTGCGCTTACAAAGGTCATTTAATTAATTCATAAGTTCCCTTCGCTTTCTGGCCGTTGTTAGCCTATATCTATTACGTATTTGTAATAGAACGTAGCAACAATAACAACAGCAAATTTAACAAATGAAATGCAGTGCTCACCTACATCCACTTCGCGATGTTTTCATAAACAATTTGTATAAACTCAATTTCATATTGTGCTTCTTTTCGAAAGCAGTGATGGGAGAGGTAATTTCTTAAAAAATAAGTATTTAGATGACAAGAAGAAGACGCAACACTAAGTTTGGAAGAACAACACAATGAAGACGAAGATAATCGGTTAAGAGAGAAGGTATATGAGAAATGTGACAGTATTGTGTTAAGATGATACGAATAGAAACGATAATTTGAAGCAAACGTGTAAAATTCAGAGATAATTATGTTAAAGAGTCCGAGAACGAGTAGAAAGTGTAGAATTAAGGAGAACGAGTAGGAATTGAGGACTGCGAACGAAGGGGGAAATGAGTGATGATCAAATACCGAAGAAAGTAGAACACAAAAATATAATAGAAAGGACGAGGATTTTGAGTGAGGAAGAAGTGTTGGAAGAAGAAATCAAGAGCAGTGAAGGATCTGAGAGATTGAAGTATCGTGAAACAAAGAAGGATCAGAAAAGAGAAATAAGAAGGAAAAGTGCGGACGAAGAGGCCACAAAGAAAAGGAACCACGAAGAAAGAAAATTGCGAAAGAAATATGAAGACGAAGAGCGAAGTGATAAACGAGAAGTAGCGATGAAGACGAACCGAAAGGAAAAGATAGAGCGAAACGAAGAGATGTTGATAGAAGAAGTGAAGATAGAAGAAAAAAAGACGAAATACAAGAACGAGAACGCAGAAGGGATGCAGATGAACGGGAAAGCGGAGCCCGGAGAAAGAGCACCAACATGAAACGCAGGAGAGAGTACAAAAACCGAAATCGAAAAAGAGAAATCAGTACGTGCAAGAAGTGGGAACGAAAAACGAGAAGATAGAGATAAGAAGAAAAAGAGTGAGAGTGAAAAACCAGAAAAGAATGGTGAGATGATAATCAAGGAAGAACGTAGAGAAGACAAAATTTGGAGAAAAAGCGAAGACGAAGAGCGAACCGAGAGATCGCGCAGCAAGAGCGAGGGCAGTCAGAGAGAAGAGAGACAGAAGCGGAGGGAAAGTGATGAACGAAGGGACGGAGCCCGGAGGAGGAATGACTCTGAGGAGAAAGAAGAAAGACGAGGGAGGAGGAGGAGCGACAATGGGCGAGTGGAAATTATAATAGAAGTGGCGAAACGAAATAAGGGAAAATCTGACGACGATCGAGAGGAGAGCTCTGAAGAGGATCGAGAAGGGATAAAAAGCATACATTTCGGGAAAAGAGGGATAAGAAGACGGAGCGAAGGTGAGGATCATGAGGAAGTAACAAGGAAAACTGGTGAAGGAAGACCAAGGAGCCTGAGCAATATGGTCGGAGATCGAGAAACAACTAGAGGAAGGAGAGATATTACAAGGCGGAGGAGCGACGACGATGGCAATCATGAACGAAGGTACAGACGATTGAATGACGAAATGCCAAGAACTGAAAGGGGGCTGGCGTGACGAAGAGGAGGAAACGGGAGTAAGTGAGTGTAGTGATGAAGATAATGACAGATTTAGACGAGTGAGAGATGAAGAGTCTCGAAGGAGAACTCTAACAAAGAACCAACAGGATGAACGATATAGGGAAGGAGGGAGAGGAAATGTAAATGAAAGAGTAAGAGAAACGAAAAGGGGGAGTGATGAAGACGAGCGAGAGAGAAGTCATAGAGATAACACCGAAGAGCGAAGACGATCAAGAATCGATGAGGAGGAACGAAAAAGAAGTACTAGTAGAGAAAACGATAACGAAGAGAGAGTGAAAGGAAGCCGAAGGGCGAGCGAAGAAGAAAGAGGGAGAATAGGCCAGTAGATGGAGCATGATGAGGAATGAGGAAGAGCAAGAAGGAGAGGCTAGGAGATGGCGTAACGATGATGAGAGGGGAGTGAGAAGGAGCAATGACGTGGAAACGCGAAGGAGGAGCTTGAGCCGGAGGAGTTATGAGGATTTGCTAACAGACAGAGAAAGAAGTGAAAGTTATGCCGAAGAACCGGGGCACTATAGTGGATGGAGCAGAGACAAAGAGAACAACAGGGCAAGAAGGCAAAGTGTCGATGAGAATCTTCGTGGGAGACCTGACGTAGAAAAGGAGAGAGATATTCGGTGGGGCAGGGATGAAGCAGAAAGCAGACCAAGAAGATGGAGTGTGGAAGAGGAACGACCACAGGGAAGTGACTTGGAACAACGGTGGCGATCAGGCGGGTGGAGCCGAGGAGAAACAGAAGCGAGAGCGAGAAGATCGAGTGGGGAAGAGGGACGACAGAGAGAGGACGTTGATGGTCGGGCACGATCCATCGGATGGAGCAGAGGTGAAACGGACGCTCGAGCTAGAAGGTCAAGTGTGGAAGAGGGTCAACGACACAGATATAACGTCGATGTACGGCCACAACCAACTGCATGGAGCAGAGGTGAAACGGAGGCTCGAGCAAGAAGATCGAGTGTGGAAGAGGGTCGAGAGAGAGGCGAAGCTAATGATCGTGCACGTTCGATTGGATGGAACAGAGGTGAAACGGAGTCTAGAGCAAGAAGATGGAGCTTGGAGGACGGTGGAGCCCAGAGAGCTGACGTGGACGGGCGGGCGAGAGGGTGGAGCATGGGAGGGGCGCCTCCAGGGCGAAGGGCCCCCGAGGTGCGCGTGCGCCCCAGCGTGTGGGTGAGGGCGGGCGCGGAGGAGGAGCGGGGGGCGGGGGCGTGGGCGAGGGGCGCGGAGGAGGAGCGGCGGGGGCGGGGGTGGGCGCGCGGGCGCGCGGAGGAGGACGGGTGGGCGCGCCGGTGGAGCGAGCCGCTGGCGCAGCGGCGCGAGTGGGCGGGGGGCGGGGCCGACGCGTGGGGCGCCGAGCTGGAGCGCGGCCGCAGGGCCAACCTGCTGACGCGCCTCTGGCAGCGCGGGCGGGACCTCGACGCCGACAGCGACGTGGACGACCACGCGGTAGGTATCCGTCTGTATTAGACTCTTTCAGTAGTTCTTTTTCATTTTCAGTTTTTAACCCAATGGAAAGACAATAATCAAAATTTCTATTATATTTAGTAGAAGTCAGATAAATCGACAAACGCGATTGTCGATTTATTAATATTGGTGTTTTCCCCTGAACCCTTAATTGAAATTTGTATGACCATTACTCCAGCTTTGTAGGGACATGGCCAATCGAAATGTTACCAGTGAAAATTTGCGTAATGAAAGAACTTCCCCTCATGTGATTCGTGAGCAACCTAGTCACAGAGCTGTTGTGGTTATCTAATTTTCTTCCAAAACTAACGCAACTTGACGGACAGCACTGCATGCATAATAGATGTTTACTGTTTTTCGACACCCTTTCGTATTTTTCGTAATGAAAGTAGTAGAAAAATATCGATGCTCCCCGAGGCTCTATGTTGAAGGAAGCACCCATTGTGTTTTGATGACTACGCATACGCAAGTAAAACCGAATGCTTGTTTTCCTAACAGAATTCGACTTCCAGTCGACCGTGCTAGGCAAGTTCTTTCAAGTTCCTTGCGTTGTGTGATCATTTTATTACAAGTTCCACTTCTGTGTTATATCCTGTTCCATACGTTCTATGCACACCAAATTGCTCTTACTGTCATGAGTTTTGAATTCATGAACAATTTTAAAATACATAAAAATGATGCTTTATAAATATTTCGACAATGCATGATTTTTCTGCATGTGCCATGTTTAAAAAATTATAATTTAGAAATACATTAATTGTGAGTAGCATTAAAATATCGTGTGACAATGCTCAGGGCAAAACACGTTGCCACTGGAGTCTCTCTGATTGAGATAATTTTCGAGTCTCCTCGGTAGCAGGATTATCGACTCTAGCTAGATAGTTAAGTCGAATTCAACATTATTCCATATGCAGAATACTTGTAGCTATAGGCTGCTCTGATCGGTAGTTTTCATTGGTTTCTCCGACCATTAGCAGGCGAATGATTGAGCAATACCCTAACAAATGGTCCAAGGACCTGGCGCGATCTTTCCTTCAAATTTCGAGGCCTATCCTTCCCTCTTATCAACACACTCACTCGGGCTCATAGCATGCACGGCACAACCGCACGTCGGGAGCTTAGAGCTTCTCCGGCCGGAGAGCTGGTCCCGGGGGCGAAGGTATCTGCAGGGGAAAACCCCCGCCAGCCGGCTGAGGAGGTTCTACCGAGAAAGGAAATTCAAATTCTAGCAAGGGAGGAGCTCCGTCATCTTCCGGATTTGCACCATGCACTACACTAACGGTATTAATGTCCACACGGATGACGCACCCGGAAGCCAAATAATCAATTTATTAATTCAGCTGCAATCATTTTGAAGCCCGTTTTTGAATTGTAATTGCAGGCACACCAGAAAGGGGGGTGGCAGCTTGGGCAACTTGCCCCAGGTCCCGACTTCATTGGAGCCCCAAATTGCTTTTCATTCAAAAGAAAAAATGTATTTATCTCTAATCCAAATTTAACGCTATAATTTATTTCTCATGCACATAGAAATGAATTGAGGGAGGAGGAAATGTTTTGTTTGAAATGAAGGGCCCCTGTGTAATTAAATTATACTTCGATTTTTTTGAACGTGGCGTCTCAAGGTCCTGCACGAAAAAGGGAGAGGGAACGCAGCCTCCAATGAGGAGCAGTAAAAGTGGGAGCTGTAGTGACGTTGCAGCTCCCTTTTTCGTCGCGCCCGTGATACGCCTCGTTAAGAGACTGGAAGTGTAGTGTTGACGGTGCGCAGGCGGCGTGGCGGGGCGCGTGGGGCGGCGGCCGGGAGCGCGAGCGGGAGCGCGCGCGCAGCGTGGGCGCGGCGGCGGAGGGCGGGCGCAGCCGGGGCGCCGTGCGCTGGGGCGACGACGGCCGCGCGTGGAGCGAGGGCGCGCGGCCCTGGACGGCGGCGGAGGAGAGGGAGAGAGAGCGGGCGCAGGCGCTGGCGCGAGGAGGAGGAGGAGCGGCGGCGCTACAGGGCGGCGCCCCCGCCCCCGCCCCCGCCCCCTCCCCCGCACGCGGCGCTCAGGCGCTTCCCCAGCGGCGTGTGGAGCAGAGGCCACGCGCGTAACTTCTGACACGCCCACTCCCATGTACATATGTACCATATTCCTTAATCATTCAATTGCATAAGCAAACAATTAGAAGTTATTCTTCAGATTATATCGTTTTATGTGAAACACTTTTAATCTCTCTTCCGTTTCACTGAAACAAATACAATGCATGTTAGGTTTTGGTGACGTAAACCCTTTTTCTCACCGTTCATTAGCTCTTATCTTTCTCTGCGCACAATTCCAGTAGTTTGCGTTTTAATTTCTAGTATGACGTTTATCTGGTTTCATTTTCAGAAATCTCATATTAATTCATCTATGTGTGTATAATACTGAACGTAGATTTTTTTGAGTTTGCAAGAACTCCAATTAATTCACCAGATGGAGGTATAAGGTTTTTAAATGAGTTCCAAAACCAATGTCCAAGAATGTTACATTATCTAAAATAAATATTTATTGAGAACTCCCCTTCTTCATGGCCTTTCTTTCAAACAATCTGTTTACCAAAAAGGATATTGAAAAACATGATTGACCACAATTGTAAACGCAAGTTAGGCTGTATGAAAAAAAATAGAATTCAATGGCTTAGCAAAAAAAGTTAGTTTTCCATGCAAGGACATCAAGACCAGTAAAAAAAGTTTTTAAAACTGGTTTAGAGGTACCTACAAAACATAAACACTCCATTTTCGGCTTTTTTTCACAACATTTTTCGAAAATTACGAATAAATATTATTTAATGGTATTTTTATCAATGGATTTTTCGCTGAGGTGATGCCCCCGTTATCCCGCAACGATTTTACAATCATCAAATAATACTTTTTAATTGAAACAGTGGGCCGTAAATTTTCATCCAAAATACGTTTACTTTGGATAAAATTGTATTTCCTTCCGTTTTGTGGGTCAAAGATGCAGTGCACGAAGCCCTTAGTGGCAACCCTCCACTGTTCCACGGTACTTGTATCAATGCCACCATTTGTTTTTGTGGTCACTCCCATTAGTGTCAATGGTGGGGCCCAGGGATCCTTAGCACCCGTCGCTCCACAGCTCTCACTTCCGTGATTCCGCAGTCGGCATTGTCATTCAGAAGGCAGTCGTGCTCTAGGCTCCCCATGCCACCGCTCTGCCAGGGGCTAAGCCCCGAAGCAGCCTGTTGCACTCGCCCTTGCACACCGTTCGTTTGCGAGCCTAGCAGCGACTGTCTTTTACTTGTCGTATTTTCAAAGTCTGTTTCGATGGCTTTTCCAGTCTGTGTAGCTTCCCTTCATGCTACTTACATCTACGTACCGCTGTTCAAATGATTGGTTGACAGAGACGAAAGGGTCTGCGCGCGTCTCCTTTGTGAGACGATTGGAGCAAAATGAAATTAATCGAGTCACGATTGCAAAGTGAGATTTTAGGCTTTAATTTTTGTATAAATTAAATGTATTTTGGATAAAAATTCACGAAGCTATGGTCATTTAAAAAGTATTTATTTCTACGGTTGTTACGTAAAATTAGCCATGTTCTGATAAAGTGGCACACTGAGTCAAATAAGTAATGTTTTATGATCAATATTATTATCCCGAAATTCTTGTGGGATGCAATTTGTGTGGGCGCCACCTCAGCCATACTTTCGTTGAAAAAATAACATTCCATAATATTTACTCCATAGTTTCTGAAAAGCGAAAAACGTGATTTTTACTATGGAGTTTGTGGCACCTCTAAATACCATTTCTTTGGCGCAGATGTTCTTACATTGAAAACTAACAGTTTTTCTCTAACCCATTAAGATCCATTTTCTTGTAGTGGCCTGCAGAGCAAAAAAGTGCAGAAGAAATCGCATCACCACAAAATGGCTTTCTAAATCGTACCACGCAACTGCTCAAGAACAACAAAACACGCTCGTTAAATACTGCAATACATTAAATAATTTAACAAAGAAAGTCTTTATAAATTCTTCAATAATAACGGGTAGTATGTTTGTACAATACAACTGCTCTTTGTAAAGCAATCAGAAAATAATCTGTTGTTCCAAAACACATTAATAACAAATATTTAATGGCGTGGCGTGCGACCTCTTCCTTGGAGCCTTCACGTCAGCTGGGACGTACATAGTGACACCCCGAGTATCGGGGCAAGCAGCTGCAACACGCCAACCAAAGCAGCCTAGCCGAGCGATGCGCAATAACCTGAACGCTATTCCCTTATTTCCCTTCTTCAATCAATATCCAAACTGTGTGTTTCTTCTTTTGTATTTTTTGCGAGATTCTAGGTATCTAACAACATTTTTGACACCTCTCACGTGACATCAATTCCTTAGTTTTCTCTCATTTTCCGCAGGCTCATTTTTACTTTCCCATATACGTAGTATAGGAAAACTTATGTATTGCTGCGCGAAAAAATGGCGAATTTTCGGCATAAAAAAATTCACTGCTGCGGTCTGATAACGAAATAGTGGATAAAACCAGTTGCTAAATTAAGAAAAGAAAATCCACTAACACGTAGAGTAGCCAAAATACCTCTTTTGTGGGTCCTTGTACCGGAAAACCAATTGAAAGCAAAACGTCTGTCTGTCCGTCTGTATGTTCGTCCGTTTGCGAACACCATTAGCACCTACACCACTCGTAGGATTTTTTTCCAAATTGAAGAAACTGCTGTCCATCTGGCTCTAGAATAGAGTAAAATATACTTATTAAGGTGGCATAAGTCCGATTTTCACGCTTAATTCTGAATTTTTGAAAATTGCAAAAGTTCGAATTTTATTCGGCGTCTTCCTCAAACTACAAAATTGAAGATAGAGATTTTTCCTTCAAATAATATTTGTTCCTCATAGTGAATTCTTTCTTTAAGGTCATGTACATTTTTTTGAAAATTTTAGTAGTTTTCGCGCAATATTGTGTGCAATATGTGCAATTTTTAAAAATTACAAAAACAAGATTTTCTCAAAAACGGCACCACATTTTTCCTTTAAACTTTTATTAGGGTAATTACAAAACGTTCTCTATGAGATGACATAAACGACATATTGGCTCTATTCTTTTGTTTTTTCAAAAATTATGAAAATATAATAATTTTGTAATTGTCACACGAGTCGTTAACATTTATATTAGCGACAATGTGTTGATATTATTATATTAATAAGTACATGTGCTTTAAATAATGTCAAGTCAAGTTTCTCGAAAAGTCAACTGTTGTCTTTGAAAACTAGCTCAAAATTCCTCACTTTCAGAAACGGTCAAACGCCATTTTTCTCAAAAATAGCTCCAAATTTTTCTTCAGCTTTTGAAGCAGATAGTGCTAGTTGCACCCTTTAATATGACGTAATGTTCAAAATGGGGTATTTTTTTAAAAATTACATGAATGTAATTTTTTTGAACATGACATCTTTATTATGCACATTACTATCAATTTGTAAACATTATTGTATTTGGGAGTGCATGTGCATCAAACGACTTGAAATGAAGTTTTTGCATATTGCATGAATGAATTTCGCATATTTAGTAGCACTTAAACGCCATTTTCTTAAAGACGGCTCCAAATTTTTAAAAGAAAATTGCCATTTAGAACTATGTTTTTGTGTTCTTTATTATTCTAAAATTAATAGTTCCGTTCTATGATTATGAAACCGAAAAAATAAGAAAATGTCAAAAAAAACGTAATTTGGGTGGCGATGAATAGGAGCTGGCAAGAGTATGTGGCAATTCCGAATAGCTAGCCCAGACCCCAGGAAATAGAAAACAAATAGGAGAAAGTCCGTGCCATTCTGTAGCACCACTAGTTTGAAGTAAAAATTGTGCGGATGAATTTTACAAGAAAGGTAGAAATGTCTTTTTTTATTGGAAAGAAGGTATATTTTTTAATGCAACCTAAGTTTATGATGAAAGAGGATTACTTCGCTTAGTTCAGCCAACACCCCCTGAATAAAGAAAGCCTGCACACTGAGCTTGTGACGTAGTGTCATAGCGCCCAGGGTAGTACTAGTCAACAACGTGATTTCCACATGATCAGTTGTTTTGATAGCAACTGTGTGTTGTAATTTGAAAGATGTGAAGATTTTCCCAATCGATGAAGATATTCAGTATTCATTTTAAGTATTGGTGGTAGCATATCAGTGATGTTTCTTCCAAAAAGCGATATAAATGCGCTGTACATAACTGCCGTGCGTTGCGCTGATTATTGTTTAAAGTCCATGTGGGGCCTATTTGGTTTCTCAAAAGATACTGAAATTCGACGAAACTGACCTGCGGAACATCGACGGAATTACAACTCTTCAAGAACATCCATTGTAAGTATTAATTTTATTCGTAGTCATTTCCTTGCGCAAAACCTTTTAGAATGTTCTGCAACTGTTTCCAAAAACGAGTAATTATTTTCTATTAGACCAAGTTTGAACTCAACTTATTACAGTGAGTTTTACTCTTAAAACATTACACAGTTCAAATAAGGCTTACAGAAACGAACATTTAAATAATTTCAAATATTTTTAGGTTATACATTATAGCAAAACTTAATTAAGATACTGAATCTGTTCAAATTAATTTTTAATCCGTCCTTGCTAAATCCGACGGTTGTCTTATTATTGTACTTTGTTGATTATTTTCTTGCTTTTTAAATGCTTATGCTGTTAATAATTTACTACTATTAAACAGGTTTTAATTTTTTGCAATATTTTACAGGTTTGCCATCGCCACTTTCATGAGAATGATATACTGTGAGAAACAGTTATGTGCGATACGACGGGCGAAATATAATTTTCTAAATTGAGTGCCTCTCAATTAAAAAAAATGTGGAGGATTTCTTGACAGCCCTACCTCCATTTCTAGCAAACAAGGCGAGGAACTCCAGCAGAAAAGAAGGCTGAAGAACTTCCAACTGGTAGCTGTCGATGCTGCTAGTGTGGTTTTGCAGCAATTTTATAATTAACAGTTCCTTTGTACATCGTTGGAAAATTTGAGGAAAGTTACAGTGTTTCCAGTTTGGACAGTTGTTAAACAAAGTGGTGACCTTTTTAAAACTATTGTGGAATCCTCATCCAGTGATTTCTCTTTTGGAAGTTGTAGATAGTGCTTTGAATTTTAGTTAATGCAGAAAAATGTTCCTGTGACGAAATTAAGAAATCAAGATTTTCCAAGAATCATTAGCAATATTAATTTAATTTAAGACATGTTGGATATGTTTTGGATTAGAAAAATGTTTTACTGAAGATGACTTTGTGTCTGAAAATTTATTAGGAATTTAATATTCTCCATGTAGTAAAGCAGATAACTGAAAATAAAAGTTATTTCAAGATTATTATTGGAAAAATATAACTAATTCTTGTTCATAAAAACAACAATTTTAGCTGCATCTTCATTATACAGAACGTTGCGGCCTTTTGTTTTGCATTTCATCACATTCCAAAATTTTATTTTAATTGAGAGATCAGATTGTCGGAGGTTGAAATGTCGGTGCTTGCAAATGAATGCATGCTTTTTTATGGTATTTGTCCTAGTGAACATTATTTATAACACATTATTAAGACGTTGTCAACAATGAATACATTTTTTTGAATATTGCACGAAGATCAAAGACCATATATTTTGTAAAATTGCTGAAAGAAAGTTTAAAAATCTGACTGGATAATTTATAATTTGATAATATTGTATATGTGTTAATGTATTAATAAATGTGACTGAACTTTTTGAACATACATTATGATTTGTATATAACTTACTACCTTTATTATGTTTTCACTATATTCCTTGTAATAATGTTAAATGTTTAGGGGTGTAAAGTATCTGCAAAAATATGTTCTTGAGATCACTCTTAAGAACTTGAAGGTAAATGCACTCAAACGAATTTCTTATGAATTCTTGAAAAAAATAGTATAAAATTTCACTGATGTGTACATTAAATACGAACATATCTTTCATAATATGTTTCCAGAACAATAATTGCAAACGAAGTAAGGGTTTCAAGTATAACTGCGATTTGCGCAGCTGTCCGGTCGGACTACCTTTGATGACGTCACTAATGTGGAGTCTGTTATGTCGATAAATGAAAGTCGCACGCTAACTCAACAACAATTTATTGATGCCTTAATTACAATAGTTGCCAGCCATATTGCCAGTCCTTGGCAATCTCCAATGCCCTGCTTCTCTAGACGTCCGGCTCCTGCACGTTTCCCGCCGACTGCTGGCTGAAACCGTCGCCCCACGACTATAGACTTCTGACTGCTGGTTCTCCGGACTAGACTCGTGGCTCCAATCGGGACTCTCTCGGGACTGCCCTCGGGGTGCCGGCCGGCTCCCTTTAAAGGGCCGATGCTAGGCGGCGACTCGCTCTCACGGCTCGAGCCTGCTAGACTGTGCGCACGGCTTGCCGCTGCCGCCGCCGATTCCCGCCAGAGCGTGCTGTTTTAGCTGCTCGTGCGCCAAATCCAAAGTCATGCGTGACGTGATAAGCACGACATAACAGAGTCCACATTCAGTGTGGAGGTTTCCTATATCCAGGGGGTGTTGGTTCAACCCTTTCGAGTCCGCGACGTCATAACACTTTATTATTTATAAATAAATGACATTTAACTTAAACAATAGTGCCTAACAACCGCCAATGTCCACAGATCTTCATTTACGTCTTGTTCTCCATGAAATGTGATAATGCAATGCCATCTAAATTATCAGACCTATTGGCAGACGGACATCTTGTTTCTGACGTCACTACTTGTAGTCATAACATTACAGCGTGTTTTGCGTGTGAATAAGTGTGAACTGTGAATTTTGTGTACATAAATACTTGAGAACAGGGCTTTTATCCACTTTATTTTGTAATAATATCTATACTTCAAATATGTACGAACAGAAGATATGTATAGAAGAGCAATTTTGCATCAGAGAAGGTAAATTCTCTCAACAACTTGTAAGAACGTTTGAAGTTCGCGTTATGTGGTTTCCGCGCACTCCCACAATGAAACTGCTTTTCCATACAATTCAACCCCAAAGTTTAAAACAACGGAGCATGCGTTCTGGTACACAGAAAAACATTTAGTTTGTTAAATGATAAGGACAAGACTGTGGTAGTGCTCTTAATGGATGAAACATTCTTGAAGTCAAGTGTTGACTATAAAGGAGGAAGTATGGACGGAAATGCCATTAATGAAGAAAATTCATCAACAGCTTATGTGTTTGGGGTAACTAGTATGCTTTCATCATATAAGTTCTAGTTGATATATTTCCGGTCAGATAATTGTCTGATTTGCTTTACCATTTTATCAAAACCATAATTGTATGGCTTGAAAAGTTTGATTTTGAAGTGATTGCAGTGATCTCTGACAATCCAGTGAACCAAGAAACCTTTCATTGTTTTCAGATTCTCCAAAACTAGAAATAGTTTAGGAACATCTATGCAAATCCCACAGAAAATTACTTTTTCCTTAAGACAATATGAATCTTTTGGAGTCCATTAGAAACCACTGGGAAAATCAAGATAACCAAAATTAATTTTCTTCATATGGAAAATGATGTTATGCATCAGCATCAATTAGTTGCCTCAAAAATATGTGCCAGTCTAACAAGCACAATATTTTAAAATATGGCAATACTTTAAATTTAAAATCGTTAAATCGTTCATCTCTTTTTTAGTTAAAATTAACTGTTAATTGAATGAAATGCAATAAAATGTTGCGAACATTCTTTTCTACAAAAAAATCATTATGAAGGTGCCGAAGAAAGTAAGTAAACGTTATTGACAGTCAGCAGCCGGCGAAATATTCGTTTACTGTGATGACTACCCATGTGACGTCACAGCGTCTGCCGACAGGCCTTATACTAGTGTCTAGGTGGCATTGGATAATGCTGCCGTAAACTAATACAATGTATTCGATGATGGCGCTTGTTATAGTTTCTGTGTTCTGTGGTGTTTATACTGTTCTGCTGGAGAGTGGAGTTAATACCGCTCTATGGTGTTTATATTTGGAGCAGGATGCAAACAAGAGAAGCATTGTTTAATGGCATACTTACATGTTCAAAGGGTTTTTTGCAAGGTTCAAAGCAAAGTTTTAATTGTTGCGGGAGATTTCATCATCCACCAAATACTTCTGGTATAAAAGTGGGAAAGACAGTAACGAAAATGAAGTGGGCCTTTTAGTAGATTGGTAAAGTGATAATGAAAAAGTATTTATTTCATGAGTACTAAGTATTTTGCTTTTAAGAAAAATAATGTTTATATTAAAACACTTTGTATGAAGTGTCGTCTTTTTTATAAGAAATGTATTCTTTTTTCCTTAATGGGAGTACGGTAACCCTACTATCACCCCGCCCTTGGATTTCCTGGAGCTGAGGCACATGACACGTCACGCGAATCATTTTTACAAAGTTGCCATTTTTCATTATTACTACTGAATTTCGATGTACTGTATACTTACAACTGTCCTGGAAGTGATCTCTGAAAAGGTGTAAATGAAGAAAATTGCTATTAACACACTGACTGCCACCTAGCAATAAGCAATAAGAATACAACTGCGTCCAAAGCATTTTTCCGTGTTATCGTATGCTTATGCTCTGGAATGTGGCTTGAGGATGCCGTGTGTCAATACATTCCTATCATGTCTGTTTTGTAAGTTTGATTTGCGTTAGTCTCACGCGGCCGCAGGGCTTTCGTCAGTGCGAACCGCGTCAGTCCAAAGAATCACCACAGATTGACCGCATCCGCACGCACGTTTCTTGCTTCCTTTCGTCAAGTAAACATGTCGTCATCGTTATCGCTCATGTCGCGAATGGGCGGAGAAGAGTGGCGCAAAAAGGTACAAGAAGTTCCTTCGGAGGAAGGAAGTGATGCTGGTGCACATAGTGACTACGGATGCAACATCGATGTTGATGTATTCAAAACAATGTTTTTGTAGAAACAACGATGTATTAACGCTGACTTTTTTAACATCGATGTTTAGTGATCGATGTTTTTTTCTTTTCCGGTGTTTCGTTACTGAATGAAAAATGTCCATGATCACGATACTTTAAAAGTGAAGAACATCAAATACAAGTGATGATAACACTGTCAGTTCGTGTGTTGGAACCACAGGAACGGCAGTTTGTACCTACCTTCCTCGACCAGTCTCTGTCGTCCGAGATGTCCGACAAGCCCTTGTATTTCCTCTTTATTCATGTTCATTTCACACATTGAGATGTGATCAACAAATGCTCTGGGGCCCCTTCTTCTCTTATCCTTATTTAGCGAATTCATAAATACGAATATTGTCAAATTAAATTTTAATGCACACGAAATTAATTTTAGAGTTTACTAAACAGGCCTAAAAACATTGATGGTTTTTAGTCGATATATTTTTAACATCGATGTCGCCCAGACGCAGTGCAAATCACGTTTCTGATGAATCTTATCAATTTCTAATAAAAAATAATTAAAAATAGTTTGCGCCTGTTATGGAGAATTTGAAAGAGGAATACGGTGTGTACAAATCTTGTACACAGTCAAAATAGAAGTGTTATTGATGAGATAATAGATTATGTGTCCGCTTGTTTATTAGCTGATGAAGAAAATCCCCACCTAGTATTTGCTGAAAACCAGTAACAGATGACTTCCGTCATTGATATAGTATTTAAGTATTTTAAGAAATAGACTAAGTCTTTTGTTTCGACAAATCTAAAATGCGGAATATAAGAATATATTCGTAAAAATTTTCACGTAAAGACGCCATATGAAGTTTACAAAATTAATTAATTGATTTAATTGTTGAAGAAACTAATCATTAAGGAAGACAATGCTTAGTTATAAATACATTTAAAAGTTTTCGGCTGCCTTCATGGCAGCGCAATACAAACTCCAATGAATTGAATAGTTGTTATGTATTTTGTTTTGGATATGTCTATTTAAATTTCCTTCTGCTGAGAAATATTGATTCAGATATGACATGACACTAATTTTATTAGCACAGAAATGTCTCGGAACAGTTTTAAATTGTTAAAAATGATACATTTCAATAACAATGAACTTGTTTCTGATGGATATGTTCAGAAGATAAGGCCTTTGTTGGATAAAGTAATACTAAATTATCAGAATAGATATTTCTGCAAGTAGGTTTATGCAACCTGGTGGCAGAACACTACAATTTACCAACATTACAATCAGGAATATGAATACAATATGACTTCAAATTATTTTGAAATAATATTAATATTAATGACAGTAATAAAGGCAATATTAATAATAATAATAAAAGTTTTACCTCTACATTTTATGGCTATCCTATACAGATATTTTACACCAACACCACTTTTTAACTACCCTCCACTCCACTCCACTTTGCTCCGCTCCGCTCCACTGCACTCGATAATCCTACTTGCACTTATCTACTTCTATATTGCTTCACAGTCTGTCACGACACTTCAATACAAATAATACATTGAATATGATTACATGTATTTATATTAAATACCCAGTATTTAAAAAGATGCATTTAATAGTAATGATAATAATAATGATAATAATAATAATAATAATAATAATAATAATAATAATAATAACTAATAATAATGACTTACTCAACCGAAGAGTTACTGAATGTAATTTTTCGAGTAGAAGCGGATACATATTGACGAAGCACATGTGCCAGAAGAGGAGGATTAGGATTCAGACAATATAATGCAAAAGGGACACAGGATTGGAATAAAAGTTTTCAAGTTATACCTTGCTAAAGAATATATAGATAATTCGCATGTAGTGTATTGTGGATAAGAAAGATCCAAGGAAACAATGTGCCATCTTCAATTGTAATGAAACGAATGGAAAGTATATTAGGGATGGATCGCACTCTGCACTCATAATTACTATGTCTGTGGCGTTGGCTCGTGATCTTCAAAACTCCATATACGTTGATTGGAATAGAGACCAAATCGAAAACTTAATCCTCCTGATGTTGTCAATAACAAGCTCTCCATGGGTGAGATAGTCGCTAAATGAGCAACACAGGCATCGTAGTTTTAAAATGGAAGGACAAACAAGACGTTTTCGTACTTACCACAAAACAAGTTCAGACAGACTTCACGTGTTCACCATCTACAAAAGGGCCAACGGAAAAAATTGTATTAGATTACAATAGTATAAATCGTACGTTGATCTTTCGGATCTGAAGTAATTATATTCATCGTTTTGCTCAGGAGGATGAAATGCTACAGAAAATTAGCTCTCGAATTGTTAGCACACACATGTGAATGCATACATTTTGCATCAGCTTGCGAGTAATAAAATGAAAATTACTGAGTTCAGAGAGGAGAGGGTTCGAGAATTGATGAAAATGAACTAATATCAAGAAATCCGGAAAGGAATATTCAACACACTGTAAAAGATGGAAGCCGAAATATAATTCAGTAAAAATTAATAGTTATAAAATATCCTGAAGAACTTTACAGGAAGTTTCACAAAGAAATGAGGAGAATTGGACTGCCGTATGAAGAACTTATCAAAGCCAATTTTGAATATTATTTTGTGTCAAAATATAAAACATAAACTTGTAAACCCTTGTACTCTTTTGCTAGTTATGAAAGAAAACAAAATTATTTCTACTAAAATAAAATATGCTTCCGTTAACTACTTAAATAAGTAAAATAAAATATACTTCCGCTACCCTTCCGTTAACATAGTCGTAATATTAACAGTAAAATTACATGTTTGTTAACAGTAAAATTAACAGTAATCTAATGTGTTTTTATAAAGCTATGCCTCTCTTCAGAAACTATTGCATGAATCTTCGAGTACCAGGGACAAATTTTTATTGAACTCTCTGAGTGTTGTGAAAATAGGCAACATTTAACAATAATGCGAGAAAGTATTTGCTGCTGTAGCACTACAGTTTATTTGTTAATCCTGGACTCTAAAACAATTTGCGTAATCCGTCCATCTATTTTATAATTAGTTCCTTCCTGTTAGCTCACTTCAGAAATGTGTAATGTCAGAGTTAAAATGTACCTTAAGACATTATTTGACGAAATCTTTGGGTAGCAAAAGTAGTACTGTTATTAATACTCTTTCATTTCATTTAAAACTGTGTAATACTCATACCTGGAAATGTCTTGCAATAAGATGCTTTTTAAGCAAAATTTATAAATTTTACTAGCCGAGATGACCCGTACGGCAATTCTCATGGCACAGTTCTATGGATTGTTGTTTTATTTTTGGCTCATAATGGTAACATCATGTCTCGTCATCAATGACTTTTCGGTCCAGAAAATCGCCAGCTTCAGTTTTGTATTGGGTCGAGAGCTCCTCACAAACTCCCATTCGGTGCTGTTTGTGTTCCTGTGTGAGTGATGGTTGTGCGCACAATTTTCGGTAACTCAATAGACTGAGCGTTATTTCTAATGCATTGCAGCCAGGGCTCAGTGCCATACGTAGTGCCCCAGCACCATACACAGTACGCCCGTGAGCCTATTCGTGCGGATGAGATGATCGAGGTGCTCCTCTTGCGTTGTGTGGCAGCTGTGCGTGCACGACCGCAACGTGGTTCTTCATTCAAGTCTCTGTCACCACCGCTGAAACGCACTACTCATCGTCACCACACTGTAGTGACATCCCCCGTATGCTTCCCGTAAAAGTTCAGCAAGCGACTGCGGGTACGTGCAATTCCCTCCCTAAGTGCGAAACTCAATCTCACATCTCTGCTTCTCACGCGCGTTCCAGCTAGAAGCCATCTTAGCATACTGCCACTCTGCTTCTCTCTGACAAATGGCAATGAAATTAAACAAACATAAAGGGAAAGGATCAAATTCCACTAGGACGTCACTCATATTCGTTTTTGAGGCCATACATCAACGTTAAAAAGTGAAGGCATTACTTTCTGAACGACCCTCGTATTTCTTTGTAAATACAATGTTTTGTTAGTTCATTTACATTGATTAATAAAATTGTATCATTAAGTTCTTTGTATTTCTTTATCCGGTATGTTAATTAAACTTTCCCTTTCTTAGTTGAATTAAATTTTATTTATTTTACTTTATCACATATTATGTTACTTTATTTTTATTTTATGTTTATTTCTCGTATATTATAGATTGTAGCTCATTGCCTTAGAATTATTAGTTAGCTACAATTTTAAATATTTTGAGAAGTCGAATAGTTCAATTTCAAACTTAATTTTTTTTAAGATTAAATTTGTCATTAGATTATTATAAGTAAATAGCTAGACTTTCAAGCTATTTACTTATAAGAATTTACTTATTACTTTCTTATTCTCAATCCTGCCGTCCGTATAGGTGGGATTAAATCCATTTATTCCATGAGAGCGTGGGCTTCGCGGCCGGAGTCAGTAGTTACGTACTTGGCTGTCCGCGAGACGCCGCGTTCTAGGCCCAGGTCCCAATGTTTCGGCCGCCATTCTGCAACCTTCCTCAGGGCGATAAAATAAAAAAATTTAAAAAATATCTTTGCCCTGAAGAAGGTTGCAGTATGGCGATCGGAACGTTGGCTCCTGCGCCTAAAACAGCCAAGTAGATACCATTCATTCCATATTGTTAAAACAGCTTTGTATTCACACTATTAGGTGCTGTTATGGTAGGGGAGGAGAATAGGGGCAGTACCTGGGATCTTCCGGCCCTCACCCAGCCCTGCTGCCGCTTGCAGCAGAAGTAAAGAAAGCTTAAATAATAAACAATTATAACGTCCGTGAGTCTCTTCTTTCGCCTGTGAACAACACAAGGCATTTCCAACCTTCTTCTTTCATCAACCCCTTTTAAACGAATGGTTTGCTTCATCGCCTCCCTTATGTTTTCTCTATAATATACGTACAGCACCTGTTATCGTGCCACAAAAAATATTGTTCACACATGCTTTAAAGATAACAATTTTGTATACCAATATTCTTGAAAAAAATCGCTATTTTTCAGTAATCTAAGACACTTCCAACGATGACAAGACGCTTCTTTTGAGCTGTTGGTTGTCTAATCTTCATTGAAATGCATTGGTTACAAAATGGATATTTTTTAAAATCTGAAAACAATTAAGTTCATTAATATTTTTTGTAATCAATGATATCTTAATTATCCTGAATAGGCGAAGGCTCCGATTCGTTGGCTATTGACCCCCAATCAACCCCTGAATCATTATTGACCACCTTTAAAGTTTCATCAACCTACACAGGGGGTCTATACCGACTCCATTGGGAAACTCTGGCTTGAACTATTTGTAGGATTTTTGCCAGAATCAAAGTTTTCCATTCGCTCTAGCCCGACTCAAGGCTCTGAGATTTTGAAAAAATGGCGTAAGTCCAATTTTCACTGTTAAATCGGAATTTTTAAAATTACAAAAGTTTGAATTTTTCGGCGTCTTCCTAAAACTATAAAAGGTGAGAGGTCGTTAGGTCTAAAGACACTAGGTCTAATGACACAAGGTCCAATTTTTAAAGTCTAATGTCAAAAGGTCTATGAAAACACGTCTAATGAAAATTTGGTCTAATTTTCAAAAATGTCTAATAATTTTTGGTGTAAATGTCAAAAATGTCTAATAATCTTCAATCTATCGGACACGAATGCTGTAACAGAAAAACGCAACAAAATGTGGTACACATATCATTACGTCAGTATGTTATAATCTGAAATGAAATTACTACTGGATTGACACATTTTAATTCAGAAAGTACGAAATGTACATAAAATGATACGGGTGTTAAAATATTCAGTCTGTAGCTCAAAGACCGAAGATATAAGTTGATGTCACTACGATCTTTATAATTTTGGTAATTTTTGCTACCATTCGAACATTTTCAAAATTTAATTGACATTGTTAAAATAAAGACTTTTGATTTTCAGGCGTTTAAAAATGAAATAATTTGCCGGCCCCGTGGTCGAGATTGCTAAAGCAATAGTGCCGTGGTGGTCTTGGACCGAGGGGTCGCGGGTTCGAGTCCCGCCTCGGGCATGGTTGTATACATTCGTCCTTTCACCCCCTATAATCACCATATCGTGTCATCATCATGTCATAACGTTACTTCCAATACTGGTCGCTAATGACCAAGTAGTTGATGCGACCTTCAATTACCAAAAAAAAGAAAAGAAACCTTGCTATTTCACCTTTGTATATCAATTAGACCCTCGGTGTTTATATCTGTTAGACTTTATTAATTGGACCTTCTAATTGTAGACCTCTTTTGGTATTAGACCCTCTGCCGCGTAGACTTAATGTCACATTAGACCTGGTTCGCAATAGACGTCCTGTTCATTAGACCTAATGAGTAGAGACCGGCCTTTTATGTAATTACATATTTTTGTCTTTCTGCTTATCGTTCTCAAAACTTTAATCTTGGCAAATCTTGGTAAGAAAGTCTCCTGTATTATGATTTAAATCGTCTGATAATATAACAAAAATTATCGGAACAATGGCTTCTTCACTTGGCCGAAAAGAGCATGTATACTTTGAGCATTATTCCGATGTACTTCTTGTACGCTTCCTTGAATTGTGAATGCGTAGTTCTCTGAAAAGCCAGCTACTACAACCGCCCAAAACTAAAAATATTACAAACAATATCTCTAAAGCACATTACTTGCCCAATGATTCCGCATTTATGAGCGAAAACTGCTTTTCAATGTTGTGAATCGTTAAGAAGATATGGGGGTGGCTAACAATCGGTGTGACACCCGGTATCAATAGAAGTTTCTGCATTTTAAGCATAAGAATGTTGTTTCGTCATTTTAAAACGATTTAAAAAGTTTTAGTTCAATTGGAAGATGGTAGGGAAATTTTGGCTGATTTGACATGGGATGACCCAAAAATCATGTAAGATTGTGTAAATAGCTGTGGTTGCTCATGACCTAAGCTGTTTTATAGCGATCTTAAATAAATTTTAAAAAAGCTTTAAGTTTGCGAAATCAGGACGTTTCGAGTACAAATTTATCCCATCATCAGGCTAGAAAAAGACACACCAGGTTAGAACACAGTGATAACATTAGTGAGAGCAGATTTTACTATCCAGACATATTGGTTTACGAAGCAGATATTTTCGGGTCTGACGGAAAATTTTTTTACTACAAAACGTGACTTTTCGTCTGTGGTAAACACTATCACCTAAATTGCTCAACCGTTATCTCCAAAATTTATTTCCGATCTATCTGGACGAACTCAAGGTCCTGGGCAATTGAGGCAGATATTGCGATTTCGGGGTTTACTTTAAACGGAGCCTTTACAACATTCTCAAATATTTTGATTAATTTCGAACTATTCGATTTTTAAATTAATTTCGAACTATTATTCTAAGAGGATTCTCGAACTATTTGTCAATTTTCCGCAAACAAGGCGTCCTGTGAGAAACCCACATCAGCGTCATATCCTTCTCAGCCTGTCTTTACATTATCTAAGCAGATTTTGAAATCATATGTAACAAAGAGAGGACTTCCGCATTACACACGTATCTAAGATTTGCAGAAAAGACAATTTGACAACAATTCTGGATATCCTCTTCTCGGCTATAGTATATAACTGGTGGGGATGTCGGGGAAGGACATTCAGTTGTCGGTAGGAGCGAAGAAGTGACACCAAAAACCCCAAGTCATCATGCCGCTGACGGTAAGTTTACTTCGACATCAGTTAAGGTGAAGGAAAAAAACAGAATAATGCAAAGGACGTGTGCCTCTTTGAGATTTAAATAATGTTGCTCACTAAACCTGTACTTTTTGAAGAAATAATTATTCTAATAATGTAATAACATATTTGTTTAGATTAGCCTCACGTATAATTGAAAATAGGAATTAATACATTTCTATTTCCAATTTTCTAGGATTTTTAATAAACGTTTTTTGCAATGTTTGAAACTAATATTAGTCTAAAACATTGAGAGGTTTTAACACTAACATGTAACATTATAGTAGATTGTTTAACATGAGGCCAAAAATCAAAAAATAACGTTGTTTGAAAAATATTATTTTGGAAAACAGAAATGATACAGAACAAAAAAAATCTTAGAAAAATTCCTAGGTTTCAAAGGCGAATGTGTGCAAATAATTTTATCTTTTGTTTAATATTTGTTCACTTCGAGAAAATCTTTGTCTGTCGAACACACATTGTCCTCAGCAAACGCCAAGTAGGTCAAAGGGTATTTGAACACCACGACCAATCACACTTCTACACATTAAGCAGCAGTTTATGCATCAATAGCGAGAAATTTCAGAGTAGTGAATCAAGAGTACGCTATCAAAAAAATATTTACTCTCGAATATCTCGTCTCGCGATTCATTCACTCTTACTCTATAGTACGTACTTACTCGCCGAATAATTTCCCCAACGTGTTGGTAACGAGGTTTTCATGCTGTGTAGAAAGCATTTCAAGAAGCCGTGAGCGAGAATGTTGATGTGCACCTCTGATCCTTTCTGGTAATGTGCTTTTCACTTCGGTTCAGCTTCGGATTCCTATTTGCGATTTTCGTGGAGCACATTACATAACCTTATTTCCTTCAGGGCATGTTATTTCAAAAACTACTTTTACATGATTTTTGTTAAATAAATTTTCGTATTATTTGCAATTAACACAATAATTTTGTAAATCGCCTTTACTTTTTCGCAGCAGAATTGCATTCACATCTTTTCACTGAAGAATAATATTCGGAATTGTCGGTGGAGTCATTTATTTATTTACTTTAGTTCTCTATATCACTACACGGTCATCAGAGAACTCGAATACATCAACTACGTATTAAAGTTTACTATTGTAGTAGTAGCAACATATAAATCGTGCGATCCTTGGTGACGCCCCTAAGAGGATATTCAAAGCAGTTGGATGCCAGCATGTTTTTTTAGTTGGGAAGGAAGTAGGGCTTCAAAGGGGATGGACTAGCCCCTGTGAAGCTGTGAAGCTCGTCTCGTCGGAACAGATTTCGCATGCGATTGTCAGGGAATCGAACCCGAACCTTCTCGATCAAAGGGAAGCGACTTCGCTCTGAGCCACGAGTTGGCTGTGACTTTTAGACTTTAAAAAATTCAAAATCTGATTTAAACTTATCAATGACAATACCTACATTAACGTAATAATATCCATTTCACAGTTAAGTTCATTTGAAAATATTTTGCCATTAAATTAACTTTTAAGGTAGAGAATCTCTTAATAGATCGATAATTTTGGTACATTCAAATGGGAAGTTGAACACTAACACAGACACAGTTTCATTTTAAGGTTTTTCCTGAGTTCAAGAGTTCCTGGGCATTCAGTAGTATGGAATCATTCTCAAACGTTGTAATTGGTAATCATCAATCCTTAATCAACAATTACGAAATTGAGATTACCAATTGTGAAAACTGAGCTTAGTTATTTTACTCGATCCTCTTCCGTCGACTAAAGTTCTTCCCGAATTTACTCACGTGTAATTGATTGGCTTCCGCGTACGATGAAGGTGAAACGCTCCTAAAACATTCTCGAGAAATCTTTACTCAATGTTGGTGAAACCGGCGCTAAGTTAAATGTTTTTAAATAATGAATGTTCACATAAATTATCTGTGATGGTTGGACGTGACACAAACAATACATATCATTGTATGTTATTCTGTAAACTGTTGTAAAATCGCGAGTGATGTCTGCTGTATTCACTTGGACAAAAAATCTACATTTGATACCTAACAACACTGATGCAATATAAAATGTATTCTTTTTACTTTAGTAAGCTTTAGCGCTTATTAAAGCGCTTACTTTAAGTAAGCGCTTTAAATATATCAGTAAGCCATGATGAAGGAATTATAAAAAATTTTAAAACTTTTGCAAACAAATTGTTTCATTATTTAATGATCAATCTCGTGAACTATATTCCTTATCTTCTCTTTTCACTTTCGATACAAAAACATAACGGCCATTGAATCTGACCGTGTAAAAACACTCGAAGTGTTTCCTAGAAGCGTTTCTTTTCTGCCTGTGAGATAGAAACCTTATAATTATATCGTCAATTTTCAAGTTGAACTATAGACTGTCTCTTGTAAATTGTTGAGTTTATGAAAGTTCCAAATGTTTTTGACAGTCGTAATGATTACATATATTTATTATCTTGGCAACGTTAAAGCTTTGATATTTTGTAATTTTATTATTTCGTCTTATAGGTTATGACATTGTGTTATAATTAAAGGCCTGATGATGGAGATACATATAATTTCCGAAACGTTGCCAAGATAATAAATATATGTAATCATTACGACTGTCTAAAAAACATTTGGAACTTTCATAAACTCAACAATATCGTCAATTTTGTTGCAGGAAAGAGAAGAAGTACAAATCCGGAATTTGCTGACGAAGCAGAAATTTGTGGACAAAGAATTTCCTCCTTCGGAAGAGTCCATTGGCGGTGGCATCGCCAGAAAATGGAAGCGACCTCACGTAAGTGAATTTCCTAAACAGGTCATCCCCGAAAATCTGTTTGCTGCTAAAAAAGTGGAAACGAAAAAGTGTTCTTTATATATATCTGCAACATCGTGTCTTCGAGGTGGAACACTCAACTTCTCTTTTCTGCAAACTTTTTATCAATTAATTTTCTTGGCAGGAGCTCGTGAACGGAGTGAAGCCGCAGCTGTTCGTGAATGGCGCCAGCGATAAGGACGTCAATCAAGGCTCACTGGGTGATTGCTGGTTTTTGGCCGTCGCAGCAGTTGTTGCTCGTCACCCACATCTGATTCAACAAGTGAGAAAACTCTTTTATTGTTGTCTTAGTGACTGACAAAAACCACAACTGTATAATAGTAAAACCATTAATATTTTAAACGCGAAAACAGTACATTTCTTTTCCTAAAGTTCTTCTTTATTCCAACCGGATAAAAGTGACTTTTTAGTCCCAAGGGGATGAACGTTTCTTTCTAGTTATCAAGCACAAAAGAAAAAACGATAGCAATATGAGAGTATAACTAGAACTATTAGTAATAATGTTCTCGCTGGGCTTTATTAATATGTATTGCATCAGAAACAATAAACATTGTTTCTGAATGATTTTTGGGAATTAACAGGGATCATACTTTCTTGATTTTAAAACTATTTCCCGAAATAACTTACAAAGCTCATTTGACACTCGAAATATGCCATGAAACTGCATCCACATGTAAATCCACCCAAACGTACGTTATACTAAACAAAAAGTTTATTCCGTAGTATGTCGTTGATATAACGATCTGCGGCTGTAAAGAATTTTTAGCGGGTCATTGAATGTTAATTAATTGGTGTGAGTCTGTCAAGAAAATTGCAGACAAGTGTCCATACAATATTATTCCTGATTGAAATCTCGATCTTCATTAATTTTATGGCTTCTGTAGTTCAACAGTTACCGTATCGAGCAGTTACACCCAAGTTTGCGGTACATCCACCCATTGAAGCCGTGGATTTGTAAAGGCGAAAAAATCCTTCGTACGCCTTCCTTCGGAGGGAAAGTAAAGCCGGCAATCCCATGTTGTAGATTTACTGCATGTAAAATATCTTCAAGCCAAAAAGAAACCTCTTAGCTAAATTCAAGTCGTTTGTTTCATCGCCCGATTGATACCTTTATTCTTTGCTAGAGGTGAAAGGAGCATATGAAATTTGCTCGGTCAGACGGAAGAGCAGGTCTGAAGGTCAGAGACTCGACCTGTAAAACAAAAGATCATTGAGTTGAATTGAATTAAATTCATGTCCATTCTAAAGTATTTCGTTTCTAACGTAAGCGTTTGCGCATTTTTTAAATTAAAGAAAAAATAAAATGGGAAAGCTTCATTTTAATATATTATTATTATATGACATGGAATTTAAATGAGAACATAATTAATTTCAACGTGATACGATTCTTAGACTATCGTGGTCAGGACCTAAAGTTTTTGCGGCGGGAATAAAGCTCTATTTACGTACCCCGCTATTTAAACAACTATTTCACATTCATTTTCATTCATATAATATCTTCCAATAAAATATATTACATTCAATAATAATACAATGGTTTTTTTAAGGATTAAAATTTCACATGTTTTTCGTCTTTTAACCAGCATTGTAACTGAATAATGTGCATTTCATTTAGGTCATCCCAAGAGATCAATCACTGAGTGGAAGTGATTATACGGGTTTGATTGCGGTCCGTTTTTGGAATTTAGGCAAGTGGACTACTGTGTACATCGATGATAATTTGCCCGTTGACGATGACGATAACCTTGTCTTTGGACAATGCACAAAGAAGGGTGAATTTTGGCTGCCTTTGCTGGAGAAAGCATTTGCCAAGTAAGTTCGAATGTGTAATTTAACATTATAAAAGTATGACAACAAATTTGTTCTAAAGAAATGGGTTGTTGATGGGTTGACCTCGCAGACTGAGAGACTGGACAAAAGTAGAAGTCAAGAGATATTGGAGATATTTTTTTTATTTTTTGAGTGGTGTCTTCAAGGAGTTAAAGGTAATTTACAGGATAAGAAAACCGCCCATTTCTGTAAAACAGTGAAAATGTCGGAATTATTTTATATGATTAAAGATGGATTTTAATCTCGTGTTTCATTTCTACTTGCAAATATTTTCCAAATGATACAATGAAATATCGATAAACTAAAATTGAAGAGGAAAAGGAAACTTTCGAGACATCGAATATAGCGGCCATAGGTTGCAAATACTACGAGGGAAAAAATTAGAAGTTGTTGATAAATTGTGCGAACACTTTGTTTTGACGATATCCTTCAATCATTCATAAACCTTGTCGCAACACACGGGAGGAGCAGTTGTTCTCCCAAAGATCTGTATATTTTAGGCTTTGCCCTTGTTTAAATTTCTAAATTATATTCCAATGAGAATAAATGATCTGAATGTTACCGACTTTCCAACTTTTCTAAGCTGGCAATTTTCTGGAAAATAATTTTTGTAGCTTGAATTTATGTGTAGAACGACATTAACCAATTATTTAACCTGGATTTTAAATTTCATTAACACATGTTTTATTATTTTGACATTCTTTGCTTTATTTATTTCAACACACCATACATGCAAATGAATAAAACGCATCTTTTTGCAGGTTTCATGGCAGTTACAGAAACATAAGCGGCGGCTTGCCCTCTGAGGCTTTGTTGTCGCTCACTGGGCACCTCGTCCAGCACTTCGACCTCGCCGACGTGGACTCCTCGGCCTTGTTTCAATCGCTGTCTATTGCGGCGCATCACGATTCACTGGTTGCTGCTGGTGTGCTTCATTGGGTAAGTGGTGAAATTAGTCAACGTTCGTATTTTTGTAAACTTATAAAAGTATTGGTTCTCAGAAAACATTTTGATTAGAAAATATCATTCCAGGTATATTTACATATAGAACAATCATGGCTATTATTATTACTTTACTATTGTTATTATTAGATTGTCGAAGCTGTTAAGAGCGTGTGTGAGCGCCTTTGTGATTGTTTCAGGATTGGGAAGGTTCTATGAAGGAAGGCATCGCCAACAGACACGCGTACTCCGTGACCGGCACCTACACCGTGCGCGTGGGCGACTCCATCGTGCGCCTGGTGCGGCTGCGCAACCCCTGGGGCGAAGGGGAGTGGCAGGGGGCGCTCGCCGACAAGTAAGGCTTCCCCACGCATTTCGCCTTTCGTTCACTTGCACATACACAACGACTTTTCTTCCTTCATCCTCGATTTATTAATCACTGCTGTATTACCATGTAATATATATGTTCCGTTACATTCCTGTAATGTTATTGTATTGCTATTTGTAACCTAAGTATTCAGACTTCTCCTCAAAAACTGCCTTCAACAAAAGGACCTCGGCAGATTCGAATTTGCAATTTTCGAGAAACAAGATGTTTAAATGAAAATCGGACTTACGTCGTATTTCTAAGCGCTCTTGGCTCTATTTGGAAAAAGAAAAAAGCTTCGTCTAGAAATCCCTGAAGTCAAACCTGACTTTGTAAGCAAAAGCAATTGCGCGAACTTAGTTCCAATGTGTACCTCCCCAGAAAGAGAACGAAGAATTATTTGCACTCGAAACCTTAGATAGGGTTCCGGGAAAGAAACTGTAGAAGAGATGATCTGAAATTTGCCTGTCCACACATTAATGTCACTAAAATCCATCTCTACTGTAAATATTAACACGGAAATAGGAAAAAAGTTTTTCAAAATTCTTCATTTTTGAAAATTCAAAAAGTTTAATGAAAAAAGCACGTAAGTAATAGAATTGAGTGTCTTGTGCTCGATCCTTTCAAAAAGACCAACAATAAAAATTTTGGCAATTTTTAAGAAAATATTGTTAAGGATCTTTTGGGTACTTCTCACGCGTTAACAAATAATACTTCAAAAAACTTGTGTTGAAAATATCGTACATGGCACCATCAACAGATTTAATTTCAAATAACGGTTTACTTAAAAAAAGGTCTTATCGATATTATAGTATTTGTTGATATTGACTACATTTTCCCACTGACTGGCAGAGTGGCATTTTTTTAAAAAAACTACAAAAATTCTTCTTGAGAACCATAGACCAAAAAAGTGTATTTATGTCAATATCTCCGTATACATTTTTTGTAGCATTGCAATTATCTCTCTGTACCACGCAGTATACGATAAATTAAAAAAAATACTGCCTATTCTATTACAGAGATCCAAGATGGACTGGAGTAGACAAAGAAGTTCTTAAGAAACTGGATTTTGTGAGACAGGATGACGGCCAGTTTTTCATGAAATTATCCCATTTCAAGAGATATTTCGTAATGATGTGTGTGGCTTCGCCTGTTCCTGACTTTGGAGACTGCTTTGAAACAACTCCCTTACACGTAAGAAATAATTTTGTTTGAAGTGAAGAATTTAGAGTAAATAAAGAAAATTTGTCGTGTTTTAAAAAAAAATGAATGTGTACAAAAACAACGAAAAGACGGTTTGCAAGATTTCAACTAAAACATTTAGTCCACAATTTGATTCATCATTAAGTGTTATTATATCATATTGTACTTTTGAAAATTTAAATTAATAGTTTACGAGAATGACACAGAATTTCTCCAACCAGGTAGTTTCCTAATCTCTTAAGGTGGCTGTCTACCAGAGAATGATGAAAAATCGTTACATTTTGTATTTTTCAATTTTTATTGGGTCTACTCTCTGAATTATTCTCTTTTAAATGCTTCAAGTCGTTTCTTGCTACGTTTCTTAGTTCCATAATTCGTGTTTTTAAAACATTCAATGTGTACAAAAAAACAACTAAAAGACATTAGAAGACAAAGACGCTGGAGCCTGAAGGCCTCTAGCGGTGATCACTGGAAGCCGGACTGACGGACACACAGTCACACAGACGGACGTTCATCAATTTCTCGATGTCAAGGAACCCCCAAAACATGGATTCTCACTACACACCATGTGAAAGGAAGTAATTTACTACTTATGACGACGACATTTTCAGAACTTTTTCTTACTATGGCGCGGTAAATTGCGTTGTTTTCCTGAAACATTACAATATTTCAAATACACTGTGAAAATAGTTTGCGAGAAATCATAAATTGAGCCATTTTTGAGAAACTCTTCTTCTTAAAATTTCCCTTATTTCTTCAAAATAATGCGAAAACTGTTAATATTTTAAAAACATGTGTACATGACATTAATTAAAAACTAATTGTGGAGAACAAATTTTATTTCAACAAAGCATCTCTTTCTTCAGTAATATACGAGGGGTTTCAAAACAAGGTCAACTATTTGCAATTTAACGGAAATTCGGTGTAACAGCGAAAATCGGGACTATGTTATCTTTATAAATGTAGAGAAAAAATTGGAGCAATTTTTCAGAAAAGTTTGAAACTTTTTCACTTGACGTGCCCCCAAATTTTAAAGAATTCTTTCCAAAATCGTGGATCGGGACAGATCGATCTGGGAATACTCATTTTGGAAACAAAATACCAATAGTTCAGTCTCTAATATTGTATGCTGACGGACGTACGGACATATTGAAAAAAATATTTTTTGCCATTAAAGAACCGCAAAAAGTGGATATAACTACAATTAGAGAAGGTAAGTTACTACACATAGATGCAAGAAAAATCCATTTTTACAGCGTGAGGAAGCCATAAAACGGGTGTGATTTTTGGGACGAAAACACGTCACTTTTCGCCGCAGCTTTATATAATTTTCTCTATATCACGTATATTTCTCCGTAAATATGTACGTAAACGAGAAAGTAAAAAAAAGATTTCTCGTATAATATTTATCAGTACGAAGTTACATTTAAGTACTATATGTGTAAATGACCAATAATTTGAAAATTCATTTTCGCAGACGTATGTTCTCTGCAACATATGGAAATCAGGACATAGTGCCGGAGGAAGCAATTTAGAAGACGAAGAATTCCTCAAAAATCCCCAGTACTCTCTCATCGTGCCAAAACCAGGTAACAAAATGGAAAAAATAAAGTCTCGCGTAGAATTCGTACGACTACGGCACTTCTGGGAAGCTTTGTGATTTTCCTTCCTTCTTTCAATATTCTTATTCACCTTAATTTTCCTTCTTAGATGGTCAACTTCAAACCCTGTGCGAAAGTGAAGAGGGTTTTGCACCAACTTGTGATGTAATCATCGAGCTTATTCAAGAACAGAACAGAGGGAAGTTCAATCCAAATTTGTATTCCATAGGCATTACCGTTTTCCAGGTAAATACACTTTACTCTCGTACTCAACGATAATATTGTGTGGAATTTACACAACTTTTCTTTACTTATTTCTTTTGAGTTAGACGTGTGAATTTTGAATGTGTTTCGCATTTCAGACCGGAGGCAAGTTCCCCAAGAGGCTCACCGCAGACAATTTGGAGGAGTTTGAACGCGTGAGCGGCTCTGTGGCGCCCACGCGGGAAAGCAGTGCCATCGCCAGACTCAGTCTGGCGCCGGGCAGATACGTGGTGGTGCCGACCGCAGAGGAGGTGGACACCAGCCGCAAATTCCTCCTGCGAGTCTACAGCCGCAAGTGCATTCACTTTGAGCAAGAGAAGCGCTTCTAACTTGGCGCTCTTTGGAGGAAACTTCTTCATATTGGAAACCTACGTGAAACAGATATTTGTATTTGTTGAAAGTCTTGTCAGTTGAGTGTAAATGTCAAATACATTTTATTGCGATTTTATTTTATTATTATAATATCTGATAAAGTTAAAAACATAGCAATAACCAATTATGAAGGAATAGACAAGCTGTCAGATGATTCTCATTCATTTACCTATGTTGTTCTTGTTGATGTTCACTGTTCGCGCTTTATTCCTTTCTGCAACAACACATTTAATTAATCATGAATATTATATGAACAAATTTTTTTGCGTCATACTTATTTAGGTATTTATTGCGTTTTTCAATTCAATATATGAGAAATAAAAAGTGAAACAGAATAACTCGACAAAGTCGAAATGTAATTAAAATTAATAAAAACTACATATTCTCAAAAGGTATCTTGTTTTTTTATTAATCTTATGTACGCAAGAACACTCTTCTCGCCAATTACATTGTTGATTTAGTCTTAAATTGTTATGATCGTGAGGAGAAAATATGTGTGTGTTGAAGACGTTCATCAAGTAAAGTAAGTCTAGTGTATGATGAACCGCGTGTTAATACTCCCCTTTATGCACAAGAACTTCGCTTTAGATACTTGGATCACACTTGCTACGCCGTCTTTCTTGGCTAAGAATTTTCTATTATTTTATGGTTTCTGCCACGTGCAGTTGAACTGCTACAAACAAATTATTATCGTAACATTTCGTAAATTTATTTCTTGAACGCTAGCGCCTAAAACATTCGTAGGATTTTTTCCAAAGTCAATATTCCAAAAACGATCTGGCCCGACTCGATGCTCTGCGAATTTGATATTAAGTCTTTGAATTTTGGTGGCATTGCACATAACCGATAGGACATTTTTACAATTTTCTTAAAAATTGTTTGAACAAATTTAATTCTTAAAAGTAGCTCCCTTTAATGACTGATTATTTCATGTTTCCGGGCACGTCATCTGCTAAGATCATTAGTCTCGTAAGCGTAGTGAAGTTCTGTTTTTGGGGATTTTCCTCCGCTGGATGGCGAGATCGGTGCATACCTGCGTTGGCTTGCGGGTATGTTCCCCAACCAGGCACCGCCCACTGACGTGGTACTACCCTAGCGGGGACAAGTTCTAAGCTCCCGACTGGTCTCCCGATATGTGTGCTAGTGTAGGGCATGTTATTATGAATGTAAGTATGAGGTGAAAATAGGGTATGCAAGAGGAAGGAAAGATCTCGCGTGGCTCTTTTGGTAAGGTACTGCGGTACTGCTCCGGCATCCGCCTTGTGATGATCGGAGAAACCACGGAAAATTACCGATCAGAGCAACCGGCCTCTAGAATTCTCCAGGCAGAGGCTGAAACCGATTCAGCTATGCACTCGTAGCTAATGTAAAAATTTCTGCCACCGTCGGTACTCGAACTCCAGGACCTCCCGGTCAGAAGAACTGCACTCACAGTTTATGCCCCAAGCGACTTCAGCTGACCGGCTTCGCAGAGAAAATTGCGAAATTCCCTAAACATTTTGCACGAAATAATCACGAAGTATTTCCGATACTCGTAAAATTAGTAGGGACATTTTTCTCGCGTGAAATATCTGTGAAATCCAGCATTATAAAGCAAGAAAAATAAAGACACGTCCTGTACAGTATAAACTGTTCATCAAAAAGTTGTACCAATAATTCGTTTGACAATATATGCCAAAATATAACATAAAATTAGTCATAAAACGAAATCTTAAGTCAGAAGCAGTAGATTGAAGTAGATAATTTCGTAGAAACTATTTCGAAATGGAACCTATATATTAAAAAGAAAATCGGCATCACTATTCAATAATACGGCGGTTAAGAATCACCAATGGTTTCATCCAATCACAGATATACGGTCGGCTTTTTTAATTTTTTTTTAAGAAAGTGATCTGCTTTTGTCTTCTCTGTATATAACTACGTCATATTTAGCCGCCTGCTTAGGTGGAAACAAAATATCCATTCAGTGATCAGCCGATAATGATATAATTGTTTGCGGAGAAAACGAAGGGAAATCCCTTTCTTTCAGGAACTAATATAATGGTATGTATGTAGTTTTGAGCTTCGTTGCCAGGCCCTACCAGTAGTTGTAACGAGACAAGTTCCACCTTGCCCCGAACGAAAGGCTGTACATCCGTAATTCTCTGTAAGCAAGCAAGCAATCGGAGATGCAGTTACACTCATAGTGCGACCGGCTATACCCCTAGCTTCAGCTCATCATAGGAGCATTGTGTTTGTGAGGGAAGATATAGGCATTCTGGGCAAAATGACAGGTCTTACATTTTCTACTAATGTATGTTACCTAAACCCGGGATAAGGGAAAATCCTTCAATCCCTGTACCATCCTGGAAGGGCAGCAGAGAGGAGTCTTGCCGATGTGTATTGTTCCTCCAGGCGATAAGTGGTTGCAAGCCTACCTCGGCGTCGTATAGCCAAGGGAAGGTGACATTTCTTAAAACCATTCCGCCCTTGCACTCTACATGGAAAAATGTGCTGACTCTTCATCTATCAGCGCAACTTGCAGTTGCTAAATATAGAATTCTGAAAGATGAGACTACTTTCTTCCTTGGCAGAGAGGAAATTACATTCCATTTGTTAGAAAAATGTTATAGAACATTATTTATTAAAGCAATAGAGGGGTGGAAGCATAGATGGGAGACAATCGACACGTTTAGAGCCACTTATGCTTTTCTACCCAATAGGCAAGCAAAAATGAAGTATAAACATTGTCGGCCATCGAGAGCCATGGCCCAGATTATTAATGACATGGTCCGTTTAGAGCCAAATTGTTTAAAATGAAACTAGTCAACTCTCCCAACTTTATGAGTGTGGGAATCAGGAGACGGCACTGCATCTCTTGTGTGAACGCCAACGTTGCAAAAAAAGTGTTTTGGGGTGGAGCAAAGGCAGGGTATTCAGGTAATTGAAAGTGCGCTTTCTAATTTAATTTCAATCAAAAGATTTTATGCCAAATAAGAAATGATGGCCCAAAAAATAATTGCAGCTCAGATTTCCACAGTTTAAGTACAATAGTTGTGAAATTGCTGAAGTCAAGGTCAAGTGTATGGCGTCCAAGATATCGCGACCTCTGGAATTTGAAACTGATATTTTAATTTTGAGGGATACTTTACATGAAGTCCCTTGGGTATTTTTAAAATTTCCAAAAATGGCTCCAAATGTTTTGATTAAATTTTGTTGTTGAATAGTGCGAAGGACATTAAAGTGAATGGTGAAGGTATCATTTTCGCTAAAATTCCCAATTTCTCGAAAATTGCAAAATAAAAATGAATACAACAAAATTGACGATAGAGATTTTTGCCTCAGACCAAGTCTGTTGCACAAAACTAGCGCATTAAAAATGGCCATATACATTTTTTTAAAAAAGCAAGTAGTTATTCCTAATCTGCGCTTGAAATGTTCAAAAAATGTTCTCAAAACATCCTCCAATTTTTTCTTTAAATTTGCTTCACTTATGTATCAAGGGACGGTAAGAAATACGGTGCTAGTCCCATTTTCGTATATTGCTCGTTTTTCGAAAATTGCAATATTTCAATATTACGTAGCTGTCTCTAGTAACGCGAGAAATTATGTGCTGTTATACCCCCAGTAGTTCTTTTGGTGTTGCGATAAGCATGCTCAACAGGAACCGCAAACTTACTGAACTGGCATGTACCAGACTTCGAAAGTCTTATGTCCAGGACTGGAGGGATTAGTAACCACAATAAACGAGTTCAGTACAAACTTCTATTTATTCCAGAAATACCAATGATTTATTCAAGTACAGGTACGGTCGTAGCTCTGCGAGGGTTCCTTGTTATGACGTTGTCGGCGTGCTTGGTCCAGGGTTGGACGCGTGGTTGCCGCCCGAACCTCGTACTTTGCTTTGGTCTCGCCGCGGTTCAGGTACTCAATGGCCGAGTTTCTCCCTCAGGACTCGCTACTCCGGCAGGGAACTACTCTTTCGCTGTCTAGGCTAGCAACCTGGCAGGGCCCTTCCTGACTAGTCGTGTTCTTCGCCGGCTGAATGTTGCTTCGCTCGAGCTGCGCCTGGTGGAGCGCAGTGCAATCCGGGACGGAGCCAGCCAACGCCATCTACACTTGCTGGTGATGTAGATGGCGTTGAGCCAGCCGATCGCAGATTTTTGTTAAATAATAAACATCCCCTGTGCTGCTAGTGATGGCCGTGCGGGGCGTGGGTTGTGTTCTTGGTAAAGAACAGATAGCAGGCTATTAATTGCGAAAGACCAGAAAGACGAGAGCAATTTCCTATTCCAAGAACACACTGGGCACAAGCTTCTCAATCGGAGGACGCACTGGCGGATTTTATGTACTTCTTACTGCTTTTATAAAAAAATCCCTTCAAAATCCCTCCTAAAATTTCAATTTTATATATAATGCGAGAAGGTATGTTGTCGTTCTACCAGTTACTTCTTCAATTGGAATCACCTCAGCAACACAACACTTTTCTTATATATCTATCTTTCTACTTTACCCTTGGAATCACCTCAACAATACAAATCTCGAATGTTCGATCCTAAAATCCATATTTACGGATCTTTTGAGCTGTAACTTTGCACTCATATTTGAATGTAGGTGTATTATATCTGTTCCAATCACGGCGAGAGAAAACTTCAGGAATAAGAGTGGTCAGATATACAATACTTCCAAAGATGGATAATATTGGTGCAGGTGGTGAGAAGGTACGCGTTATGTTCTACCCCCAATTCGGAATGTTTGGATAGATGTATTTGTCACGCATAACTCTGCCAGATTAGGAGCCTTTAAGCGAAAAAATTGGCAAATGTGTCAGGGTTAAGATCTATATTTACCATTCCGAAGATCATTAAGATATTTTAATTTGGATGTCAACCTTCCGTGTCACCCCTGAGATATTTTCAAAGTTTTCTGGCAGGAGGCTGTAATTTGTTTCTCAAGTTTTAGCTGGAATTAAAGGAAGTGCATTTTAAAAACCGATATTCATGAAAACCTATGAAATATTGGAATTAGCAGAGTTCACGTTTATTTTCGAGCCTACCATTCACCTCCACCAATAAAGCTAGAAACTGTGTTCTCATTGCTGTTTATCCCTCAATTTTAGACATTTAAATTGTCATGGACTTTAAAAAAATAAGTTGTTGGGTAATAACTACACCACGGATATTTTGGTAAAAACCAATTATTTTTCCTCGCTACCTTTTACTAAATGAAGTTTTATATATCTATTTATTTGTCAAAAAAACAGTAAAAACTGTATATGACGTGTGGGGAAAGAAATTTATCTGCGCACATTTTCTTGAGGGCCAGAATTTAAAAAAAAAATTTAGGATTATTTGAACAAAATAACGTAATTTTATATCGCCTAAAACAGTCAATTTTAATATTAATGCCTATTTGTGTCTATTTTACTTTTAAAAAACCTTAAAATGAGACCAATTTGCCGAATTTCTTTTGTCTGTGACTTCTTTTAACTTTTTCTTCTATCTGCAAAACAGACAAGGATTATTTTAATTTTAAGTTGCGTTAATATGTAAGATAGCGAGAAATGAATATACAGGGCAGGGATCTTGCGATGAAAGTGTCCATGCTACTACTTCCCGACTTCCTGAAAAAGCCTGCCTCAGCTTCTAAGATAAAGCGATTGAATCACCTCCAAAGAAAACAAACGATGTGGTTGCATGTATCCTATTACACAAGCTGAGCATTTATCCCTGCTTATTGTTTGTTCCTACGACCTTTGGTGTGTGAAATGTGTAGAGGAAATTGAGTTGGATGTACCAGACACGTTAATGTGTAACTTTGAGCTGAACACGAGCCGGGATTGAAATATGCACCCATCACTTCTGTTGACGTAAAACGGTCGTTCTCGGAGTATAAACTGATCTTGCCAGATAAGAGACATTCATTTTCTCTTGAAAACGTGGATAAAGTATTAGTAATTTATTGTGAGGCAAACTACGGTAATGTGTAACTTTGAGCCGAACACGCTTACAAACAGAGCACAAACAGTTAAATTATTCGTAAATAGCATTATCGCAAAATATTCAATACTGATTCTGTATGATATTAATTTGTTTTTTATTTAAGAAATATATACAAAAGTTGTAAATTGTAAAATATGTTTCCTGTTTTGTTTGTGCCTATTCTATCATTTAAAAATCCTGTCTGAGATGTTGGAAGAACCTATTTTAGCCGCCTAAAATGCATATTTTGAAACCTAAAAATCGGGGGTCTAGTAATAACTAATAACTAGCGACACGAAGAGGAGGAAAAGTTTCAATCCGGCAGCCCTTCCCTCTACTTCTTCGAAGAACTTATCTTCGCCCGTACCTCATTACGTGCGCCTCACACGACGCGCAATTCCCGCACTATTGCTTAACTTTCGAATACAGGATTTAACATCCGTATTATGGCAGTGTGAGACGCACAACGCAAGATATGTGGTTGTCAGTTTGTCCATGCTCCTCATGTTTTGTGCAATACAATCTGAAAGCCACAGAACTTCCGGACAATATCCGCTCTAGAGTAGAATGATACAAGTAGGATAATTTCAAAACATATCCGAATTTCCCCCACCCAGCTAGTAGTATATAATATGTTCAGATGTCAGTGATGCACCATCAGTTGAAGAAGAGTGACCACTCTAGTCATCATGCCGCTGACGGTAAGTGTTACGCAATACTTCGACAGTAACTATGAGCCAAAATAAAAAAAACGCCCTATAACTTAAACTCTGCTCTCATGTGTATTCTATGTCATTGAAATGTTACTAACTAATCTGGTTCTTGTTATAGAAACAACAACAATAATAATAATTGTAATAATAATAATAATAATAATAATAATAATAATATTAATGTAAAAATAAAAATAAGTTTGTCCAACTACTTTTGTAATAAACATCTCACCTTCGTAACCAGAATTAAAGGGTCTGTTGTAACAATACTTAGCTTGGCATGGCGCCTCTGGCAGATGTATTCATGGGTGATTTTTTTAAAAATTTTCTACGCAATGCAACTTCGTAAGTCAACAAAATTAAGCACAGTACAGTTGTCTCGCACCTTCATTCTCGGGCGAGGGATGTTGTGTAAAAGTCATGTGTAGAAATGCTGTTTTAGTTTCATTTTTCATGGCAAAATTGAGTTTCATAGTCTTGTCGAGAGAAATCGACTGTACTACTGATCAGCTGTGTAAGGTCACTTCCCCACCAGCCTACCGAGACTCATCGCATGCAGGACCCCCTCCCTTCTAATGGGAGACCGGAAGGCTCAGACGGACACCCACACCCAATTGATATAAGTTGCAAGAAGTAGTATAAAGTATTGTTGGATCGTTTGCCTACATGATTAATTATATTACAGAAGTTCGCCAGTCGCAAACATAGTATCAAAAATAAACTGTAACGTTTATAAAAATATTTCTTATGAAGAAGAGCGATATAAACATCGATTCATTGAAGAATTTCCAGTAGTTCAGTAAAAATGTGCGCACATCATTTTAATGTTAATGTTCTTTTAATGTAATTAATATTTGTGCACGTACTTAACTTAGTTCGGAAATTATACGTGAAAATTACTTGTTTCGGTTACAAAATATACTTTTTTTCTAGACAAGTATTTACTATTGCCTCTCAAGACGAGTTTTTAATAAAAGAGTAATGGAGAGCCTCTACTATTTGCCGAGAGAGCTGTGGTACTTCGCGTCTACCATATGTATGATCAATTATCTTTGTGGTATTGTATGATTCTTGAAATTAATGTAAGATATCTAAGATGCGAAAAGAGAAAATTGTTTTTTTCTTATTAACAAGGAGTGCACAATAGTAAAAACTGGAAATTACGTAGAATCATATAAGTGGTAGGTTTCAAGTACCATAAAAAATGCAACATCGCCTGTGATTCCGTAAAATGTCGAACAATTGCGTGTGATTCCGAATGCATTAAGGTTGGTAACACATCTACAACATGTAATATATAAATAAGAGATGCATTATAAAGTTTGTTACTTTCACATTGGGTATGAAAATATAACTGCCATTAACGATTTCAATATTTCGACAAAATAAGGACGCTCTTATAGAAAGACACATAATTTGTGAAAAGTGCTTCAGTGCCCATCTGCCTCTGGGCTTTAGCTACAGAATAGCGTGGCCATTAAGAGAGAATTATAATTTCCAATTCGGTTTCAGGAAATTGAACAGGTGCAAATACTGAATTTGGTGCAGAAGCAGAAATATATAGACGAGGGATTTCCTCCTTCAAATCAGTCCATTGGTGGCATAATCGCTAAAAAATGGAAGCGACCTCACGTAAGTAAATTTTCTAAACACTTCATCCCCGAAAATCTGTTTGCTACTACAAAGCAATGAAAACAAGTACTTTGTATACAAGTGTATAGAGATGAAAATGTATTCATTAACTTTCTTGGCAGGAACTCGTAAACAATCTTAAGCCACAGCTGTTCGTGGATGGCGCCAGCGATAAGGATGTCAAGCAAGGTAAGGTGGGGGATTGCTGGTTTTTGTCCGTTGCTGCAGTTGTAGCTCGCCACCCACATCTCATTCGGCAGGTGAGGAAACTAAATTTAAGCACACAAATATCGACAACGTTTATGTTTGAATATAAATAAAGTTCGTGATTAATATTATCATTACCTTAGTTTAATATCATTTTATTCTGATAGGCTTGAAGTGCTACTTTAGTGCGAGGGGTATAAAGTTTTGTCATAACTACTGAACAAACAATAAGGAAATCAAAACTTTTTATAAATACAACGAAAGCTTTATTAACTAGTTGTAACATTGTTTCGTAATAATAGCTTTCGGAATGAACATAAAGTATCCTTAAATTGTTAGAAAGTTCTTTAGATTCTGAAAACAATTTACGGAAATAATTTTCTGGACTAATATATACGCTACAATTCTGTATCATATACCTAAATGTCCAATAAAATGTGAAACAAAAATTGTATTCTGAAATGACTCTACGTAGCGTTCTGTGAGTGTATTGGATTTCCAACCAAGCCATTTTAATCTTTAAAAAAATTGAATCTGATGTCTTTCAAGGAGCAAAATCTTGAGAATTGCTTATTGAATTATCGATATTGTTGTCCTTTATCCAGAAAGCCGTAACCCACACGATGGTCAGAGTGTTTTATTAATTAAAACAATACATAATTTTCCCTATAGTAAGTATTTTACTCCGTATATACGTACGTATATGGGAAAGTAAATAATAACTGATTAAAAGTAAAATCATGTTGACGGAACCCTTTGTAATACTGGACTGTTATATCGACAAAACGCAACCAGATGAATGAAAAACCACTATCAACGGCCGTTTAATTTTTAAATTTTAACTGCCCACAATCCGAAATAAGTGATTAGTAGCCCAAGATGATAAATGAGCACTCGTATTCCAAATAAGTTTTAATTTTATTTAAAAAGAGTATTCTTATAAGAAGTTGATATTCGAAAAGCGTTGAACGGCACACGGCCGATATCACAAATAATGGATTTGGTTAGTTATAAACCTCGTCTATCACCTCGGTTTACAAAGTTCATCAGCATTCGTTATTTGATGCACATCGGCATAATGATATAACAGAGCTGAATTCAATCAGGAGTGGTACGTCTCTTACCCTGTTGCGGTGGAAACCGAATACACTTGTCGCGTGGATGAAATTATTTAAAATTGAGGGTAACGTGCAATTAGAAAATTATTGTTTTCAGCAGTACTAATTTTCTAGAAAACGTTAAGTGGTATTGTGACTGAAAGCATTACAGTGAGAATAATAACATCATCTGATTGTGTCAATACGGTTTGTTAAAAGACTTGTGGCTCCTCCTGGGAATAAACCCGGGCCTCCTGGTTTCCATCCAGTTGCTCTAATCAATGAGCTGCCGAGACGCCCTGTTCTTTGAACAGTTTCTGAGGCCTGTATGTCGACCTGCATGTGTTGCTCTTTGATATTCAATTGTCCCTATCGTGCCACTTTATTGGAGAGGCGAACAATTTCGAACGAATTTAATTATTACAATACCTTTCTTCAGTAACAAGGTCACATCATGGAAGCTTTTACTGCGCGAGGCGTATTGTATTTCCGACGTAATTGCCTTTCCAATAAAGTGGTAGGGTCGTGACAATTGAATGGCTCATTTTATCATTTTCCTTAAAGTAAAAACGTAGCTCAGACTATGTGTATATGTATCTACAATACGTATATGTATGTGTATGTGTATCTACAATTGATATTGCAGAGTACTTTACAGATGAACTACGCTGATGTAAACAAATATAATATTATTTACCTCTTTTGCTTCAGAGTTATCTGAATTTTCTGCCTTTTGATTTTTTTTTATTCTGCACAAATTGTTAATGGGTACGCGACCCCCAGCATACGCACAGAGACTTACAGTGTAATAGTAACCTCTTTAAGGTTTAAAATTATTATTATTATTATTATTATTATTATAAAAATGTTTATTGCCTTTGAAGTTGCATTTCCGATAGTCCGTCCGTCCCCTCTTCGCGACATTAACAAAGAATCGTCACTTCTCCTTTGATCAGTTTCACGATAAAATCAAACATGAATCTTAATCGATACTTGTACGTAAACAAGTGTTTTAATCGATACTATTTCGTCTCTCTGCTCAGAAACGGACGAGCCAGGCATCTGTACTATATAATTTTTGTTTACTATGAACTTGCGAAGTACAAATTAAACTTTTAATTATGAAAAAGCAGGTATTAAGTGATGTGCGTTTGATCTAGGTCATCCCAGAAAATCAATATCTGAGTGGAAGTGAATATACGGGCTTGCTCGCATTCCGCTTTTGGAACTTGGGCCAATGGACCACTGTGTATATCGATGACAATTTGCCCGTTGACGATGACGACAACCTTGTGTTCGGGCGATGCACAAAGAAGGGTGAATTTTGGCTGCCTTTGCTGGAGAAAGCATTTGCCAAGTAAGTTCGAATGTTTAACCTAATACTAGGCGACAAAGTAGTTCTAATAACTCTGAAAATTTGCAATAGGCATTTCTTTGAAGATTTTCAATATGTGTTAACTCATATTTAGTTCTTCTCTTTTCAAATTTGTATATTCCCGTTCAAATTTTAAGTTTTAGAGAACGGATGCCTAGTACCCGAAAATCACAGGAAAGTTGTTTCGCAAAATTACGTTTCATTCTCTTATAAATTTATATTGCTGTCATACAAAAAAAATACCGTATGCAACTTTTTATAATGTCGTTTTATTGCATTCATACAAATTTAAAAACTCACTCCTAACGTCGCTCGTTTTCAAAACATGTACAGTTGTCGACACATAAAATGGGTAACGGCCAAATTCAGAAGTGCCCGTGTTTCCGCGCATTCTGGCACACTGGACGGACGATAACGCCATCTGGTTCTTTCATAGTTAACTATTACAAAAGAACATTCGGAATCAACTGCCAACGAATGAGAAGCTGATAGGCTAGATTTCTCGCAATCATGATCTCTAGTTTGAACGTTTTCTATGATACGCGTGTTTATCCGAATGATTGAGAGTATTGGCGTAGAAGGCACAGGGGGGCGGGGATAATCTCCATCGCGTCGTCATGCAAGCCATTCGATCGTCTACAAGAAATATATCAATAAAGATAATATCATACAATACGACATAAAAAGTTCAGCGCATGATTTAGAATTAGTGGAATTGAAAAGGAAATTTTGAAATTTTTCATTCTGATTTACTTCCAAAAAAATCAATTGAATATCCCCTCTTTTAACGCAAAACAACTTAAGTACGTGAACGAATATTACGGATCCGAGACGAAGAAATGAAGTGTGCGAAGGCGGCTCCAGGATCGGAAAAATAATTGGGAGTTGGAAGTTTTGGCGAAGTAATAGTGTTGTGAGTGTATAATTTTGTGCTCAAAATACTATTAAAACAATAACATGTTACGTCATTGCACTCGTCTACTTATGATCTACCTCTCGCTAGTGAGAAAAAATCATGGTTCCATTTAAAACTAGTGGTGCTACAGAATGGCACAGACTTTCCCATATTAGTTTTCTATTTTCCTGGGTCTTCGCTAGCCATTCGGAATTGCCACATACTCTTTTTTGCCAGCTACCATCTATCATCGCCAAAAGTACATTTTTTGTCATTTTCTTAATTTTTCGGTTTCCTATTGGTAGAACAGAAACATTAATTTTAGAATATTAAAGAACACAAAAACCTAGCCGTAAATGGCAATTTTCTTTTAAAAATTATGTGCCGTTTAAGAGAAAATGGCGTTTTAGCACTACTAAAAATGCGAAATTTGAAGCTCATTTTCACAGAAAATTTTTGAGTTTTCAAAATACTTTATTTGAAGTTATTTGAAGCACTTACACTCACAAATATAATCATCTTTACAAATTGCGGATAATGTGCATATTAAAGATGTGAGAGATCCTTCAAAAAATTTACATTTATATAATTTTTGAAAAAAACAAAAAAAACTCAAAATAAACTTCACGCTGTACTAATGAGTGTAATTAGCACTATCCGTTACAAAAGTTTCAAGAAAAATATTGCAGCCATATACGAGAAAATGACGTTTGAGCATTTCTGAAAATGCCGAAATTTGAGCTACTTTTCACAGAAAACGGTAGTGTTTTCGAGAAACTTTACTTGACATTATTTAAAGCATATATACTCGTAAATATAATAATGGGAAAAAATCGCCGATAATGTAAATATTAAGGACGTGAGAGACAAGTAAAAAAATTTACATTTTGGTAATTTTTGAAAAAACCAACCGATAGACCGAAATGGCTTTTATGTCATTGATAGAGTACATTTACCACTATCCCTACCAAAAGTTTAAAGAAAAAATTTGGAGCCGTTTTTGAGAAAAGTTTGTTTTTGTAATTTTTTAAATTGCACATATTGCACGCAATATTGCACGAAAACTACCAAAATTGTGAAAAACATTTACATGACCTTTATTAAAGAACTCAATATGCAGAACAAATTTTATTTGAAGAAAAAATCTCTATCTTCAATTTTGTAGTTGGAGAAAGACGCCGAAAAAAATTCAAACTTTCACAATTTTCGAAAATTCAGAGCTGTACATGAAAATCGGACCTATGCCATGTTAAAAAGTGTATTTTCTTCTATTCATACAAGAAATGTAAAGAAAAAATTTGGAGCCGTTTTTGAGAAAATGTTGAAAATCCCCAGGGGGCTTCATATAAAGTACCCCCAAATTTTAAAGAATCTTTTTCAAAATCACAAAGCTTTGACTAGAATCAGATAGACTGGGGAATATCAATTTTGAAGAAAATCGACCGAACGGTTTAGGCGCTAGCGTTGACCACAGACGGACAGACTGATGGAATGCCGTCAATCGATTTTTAAGTATAAAGAAGCAACAAATCATGGATTTTGACCACACCACGAGATAGAGGATTTTTTTTCTTAATTTAGCAACTGGTTTTATCCACTTATTCGTTTTCACGGCCCGGCAATTAATTTTTTTCCGCCGAAAATTGGCCATTTTTAGCGCAGCATTACATAACTTTCCCTATACTACGTATATCACTCCGTGTATACGTACGTATACGGGAAAGTAAAATGAAAGATGATTAATTTTCTCGAAAACTAAAAATTTTTCGGACAATATCCTTACGGCATATTACTTGCTCCATGATTCCGCATTGTTGGGCGAAAACTACATTTCTATATCGGGAACCGTTTAGAAGTTACGGGGGAGGCCCATAGTTGGTATGACTGCCTGTATGCCAAACCTCGCAAGTGTTGGAGCAAGTGTTTTCGTTGTCATATAAAAAGAAACTAGTGTTGCAACAGGATGTCACATAGTTTCTCGTACTAGATCTCTTCTGATTTCTTTAATCTAGACTAGTTTTTTTGGTTTTACATCACCTACTTTTCAGCTGTCATCCATGGCTGACATTTGTTTCTGTAACATTTTCTCAATTTTTCAGGCCATTTAAAATAGAAAAATGTGATATTAAGAATATTAGGTAAGTTAAAACTAATCCTATATCCTAATTTTCGATAAAAAATTTTGATCCGTTTTTGAGAAAATTTTGAAAATGTTCGGAGGCTTCATGTAAAGTACCCCCAAAAATTAATGAATGCTTTTCAAAATCGCAAGGCAACGCAGGCCAAATGGACAGGGGTTTCTTCAATTTGGAAAAAATCCTACGCATGGCTTAGGCGCTAGTGTTGTTCACATACACCGGACAGACGGACGTTTTGCCGTCAATTGGTTTTTCGGTATCAAAGACCTACAACACATGTATTCTGGATAAACCACGTGTTGGAGGATTTTTTCTTAATTTAGCTCAGGATTTATCCACTTTTTCGTGATCGTGGCTCAACAATGACTATTTTCCGCACGAAAATCCGCCGTTTTCTTCGTGCAGCATTACATAACTTTCCCTACACTACATATATACTCCGTATATACGTACGTATACGGGAAAGTTAAAATAATAAAAAGGAGAAAAGAAATTACCATAGTGATGAAAATGAAAAGGATTCACGACAAGGAAACCCAGCCACATACAAAGAGAAAAAACAAAAAACATCCTGGAAAACGTAGTTGGGAATATAAACTTTGTTAATGCATTCTTTATTGGAGAAAATAAAACAGGAAGAATAATGAGATAAAATGTCAATCACGAAGAACAAGAATAAATTAAAAGGTAAAGACAGTTATATAGAAAATGTTCTCACAAGACAGGAAAGAGTGATCTATGCTGCAGTCTGGCAAGTAGCAATACAAGAAAGAGAGGGGAAAATAATGAAGATGGGCTATAAAAAATAGAAATAAATGTAAAATGGGAGTATTGGGACAACACCATGAACAAAAACTCACTAACTAAGAAAACGTTCATGGACAAAAAGCATCAACGCTAAACAACACACGACTGCATCCAAGACACCATATAATCAAGAACAATACATGAAAAAAACAAAAAAGAAACAATCGAAGATAAGTATTACAATAGCAATGTCAGGACATTGCTAAGAGGGGAGAGAAAAATGGAACTCATTCACGCTTCGTATATACGTATGTATACGGGAAAGTAAAAATCCCACTAATTTACAAAATTATACCTTTGTCTTGACAATGTTATGCATGAAACGGGCAAAATTCGTGATAGTGAACAAGGAATTCTAAAAAAAGACGTGCGACATTGAGATAATAACAAGATTTTATTGTAGTAAAATAAATAACACGATTTTAAATCGGGAATATAACGAATTTGAAAATATTGTACTGTTATTTTCTTTTTTGCACAAACAAAGCTGTTTGTATGTCTTAGAACACAAAAAGGACAATGGAATTGCGGTCTTAATACTTCGGATATTTCGAACTTCGTACTTCGGAAAGAGAGTCGTTTAGTAATCTTGTAATCGTAAGTCGTAAGAAATCTTGCAGAATTTTAGCGATATATCGACAAGAAATAGGACGGTTTTTGTGTCAGTGAGTAATTCACTACAACCCGTCTTGACTTTTCCTGTTTGCCTTGATATGAGTTATATTCCTACTATGTATATTGTTTGTCTCCTTTACTTAGAAAGAAACAAAATAGTAAATGCATGCACTGTCTCACAAACGCTTTTCATAGAGAATGTGAATAAAGATGATGGAATTGCTGGTGATCAGCAATTACAATTATTCTTAGTGTGTCAATACTTCGCATTTGCAATCTCTACTTTGAAATTAACAAGTTTTCCAGAAGGTAGTTCTGATGAATATTTATGGGACGTCTTTTAGTTGTGTGTTGAAATTTCATAGCTTTAAAGTAAAATAAAATAAATTTCAATATTAAATTTGTCGAAAAATTGTCTGAAGGTGGAAATGTTTTTGGGACATTGATTTCAGATGTATGCAGAAATATATTTTGTGTCTTCTATCTTTTAAAATACAACAAAGATAATACAGATTTTGAGTAAAAAAATGAATAGATTTTTTTTGATATCCAGAAAATATTTTTACCAAAAATTAACGCAAAAATGACTGCTTCCACTTATACACCGGGCGACAATACTAGTGACATCTCTTTGCTTGATTCGATTTATAGTTCAGAAAAGAGTTGAATAAAATCATCTTTCTTTAGAGAGATAATCGATTTTCTCTCATAAGCCTCAAGCTACCACTGACTTGCCAATTTTCCTGGGGAAGCACTTTCGACTCCGGGTGAAATCAGATACGGGGCTACACAGCGTTGCCAAAGAAAAATCAATATTTTCACTCACGCCAAAGCAAACTGAAATATTCGTATTTCCTTTTCATTCTTCTATTCATTCATTCTCAGAATAGCAAAGCCACATAAGAGCTAATTATCTCATTAGTGAAAGAACTGTCTATTTCAGAGACGCTAAAATTTTGCTTTTTAGGAAAAAAGTTTAATACTCGCAGTATCGCAGTTTGAAATTACTCGCTGTTTTTCCAGCTTTACTTGTTATATAAATTCCCATTTCTGAGATAAAAAGGGCTAACTTTTCTAGTCTTACTCCAAAATAGCACGATTTTCTCGTATTTGTTAGTTTCTTAATACGTTTAGTCTGAGTTAGCTTTTGTTTTTTTTCACCCTCTTCACAGCAACTATCTATTGGTGCCTGTATCATATTTTTGCTTTTTCACACTTACTTCGTTACAAGATAAAGTTTTGTAATCGTATGCCGGTGAATTTTCGATAGAAAAACTCTTGTTGCCAGGTCCTGTTAGCGAAAAACTGAGTAAATCGTGTTTGTTATTATCGTGTTGTTTGTTAGCAAATTATTTCCTCTAACACGTTGTGTAAGGGAACGTCCATAAATTACGAAACGTCAAAAATGGAGAGGGGGTCTGAGTCTGTGTTACGCTGCGTTACATGGGGGTAAGGGGATATTAATTGTTACGTAACATTATTTTTTTACATGTTTCAATATTTGCTGAAATGATTCCTTTTTGAGTCCTGTATTAAAACATTAAAATATTAACATATATAACAATAAAAATTAATTTCGACGGCAAAACGTCAGTCTGTCTGTGTGTCTGTCCGTTCGTCCATCTTGGTTAATGCTTGCGCCTAAACTGTACTGCCGATTTTCTTCAAAATTAATTTTCCTCGATCGATTGAAATGATTTCGAGGCCCTCTGAGTTTGCCAGAAACATTTTGATTTTGGAAGTTCTTTGTAAATATTTTAAAATTTTCTCAAAATGACTCCAAAAATTTTGATTAAACTTTGGCCTCGAATAGCGTAAAGAACGCCTAAGTGAAGAATATTAAATTAAAATGAAGTTCATTTTACTCAGTGAATATAGCACTATCCATGCAAAACGATTAAAGAACACAATATTGATGCAGTTTTGAGAAAATCTTAAATTTAATATTGTTTAATGTTGTTCATATTTCAAGTTTTTGCAAAAACAAGTAATATATTCAGAATAGTTTACATGATATTTTATAAAGAACTGATTGTCAAGAACTAATTTCACTTGAAGAAAAAATCGCGTCAACTAAAACACTACAATATTTAAAGAATTATTTTCAAATTGCAGGATCTCGAGTCGGGCCACATCAATAATGGAATGTTTTTAGCAAACATTCTACGAATAGTTAAGGCACTAGTGTGTTCACAGAACCACAAGTGGACCGATGGACGGACGTTTCGTGAAAAAACACTGTTTTCGTATCAGATGACCCCAAAACGTGCACTTCCATTGAAATCTCGAAATTAATTGTAATATTCTGAGCGAATGAATAGGAACGATGAAAGACGTCTCATAGAGGAAATCTCAAATTCATTTTCGTATTTTAAAATTATTTATCGTCTGCAAATTTATAATCAGTTCATTTTTGAACATTAATCAAATGCTATACAGTACAACAAAATATCAGAAATAAATCACTACTATTACATTTTTTGTAGGTTTCATAAGTATTTTTTTCGGGTGCGCCTGCGTATGCGTTGACTTACTAATAGATTAATTGGAAGGTGATTCGTGTGCTGGCACAATCTCTTCTAATATATTTGGCGTCTTGTGGTGATAAGGTCATACAGTGGAATTATGACAACGTCTCTGTATAAAGTCCTTTTTGTCACGAACTATGTTTTAGTTTTGAATCTACGAAAAATATTCAATATATGAGTAGTTATTACTTCTCTGTGGTGTCGTATTAATCCATTCGCGTTCCATAGTATAATTTTATGACTTAGCAGCGATTCTATTTGTTATAATTTCTGTTTTAGAATGTTTTGATATCTTCGGAAGGAATTTTCAATTTCTTGGCACATGTCTATTTGGTCAGAAATGAGACTATATGGAAGTGGGATATCGGATTATTGAATATGTGAAGAGATGGGCAATAAATGATATTTTTCTGTGAATGAGTGTGCTTCTTTAAGTTGGGGAATTTTCTGAGTTTAAAAATGGTATTGTTTGAGTGGAAGGAGAAGTCGTCACTATACATTTTATATGTGAATTATTTTCAATGCATGTATAGAACTTCATTTAATTTCGATATTGGTAAGATTTTTCGCAAATGTTGATGATATACTGATATTTGTCTCATTTTTCGTATACTTTTCATAGAGATAAATTCAGGTCGCTATATTTCGTTCATTAAACTCCAAAATATCCAAGCAGTCATTTCAAATTCAATAAAAATCAATTCAATAATTTAATAATACCAACTTCACATGATTCTCTACAAACGATTAAAAAGAGATGTGAAAATGCCGTGGCCGAAAGGATACATGAAAATGACTGACGATGAATGACTACATTAAAAACAGGATTTTAAGGAGGATCATACCAAGCGCTCGATGCCCCAGAAGGGTTTGTAGACGCGTTACGAACGCAAAACAAATTTAAAAAGAAACTTATTCATCCTAAATATGGATATTATTAGTTTAAATAACAGTATTAATGTTTGCTTTTCTGAGACACGGGCTGCTTCTAAATAACAATAAATTAAAGAAATTGTGGATGTTATTACTATTATAAGGTAGTAGCTTCGCTGTTGAAATGACTGATTCTTTCATATGCTCAGAGAATTTGTGCGTTCCCATAAGACAGACCTGTCCAAAACCCGGTGCAATTTTGCTCCGCCCGTGTCCCACGCAGCGCGCCGGCGCGGCGCAAGTTAATCACCGGGAGAGTGGGGCATTCCTTCAGTCCGTGCGATAAGAAAACGGACAACCTGCTGCTGGCTAGCTGCTGCGCTTATCTCAATGGCGACATCGAAGAGTATTGACATTTTGTTTCATAGTGGTTCTACCGGACTTATATTCTGACCATCCATCTAAAAGAAAGATTTCAAACGGCGAACTCTTTGGAGTATTATGAATATTTTCCACAATATGAGTTCTCAAAACTACATATGAAAGCAGCCAAAGTAATTTCTATGTTTGGGTCCACGTATGTATATGAGAGCTTCTTTTCATAAGCAGTTAACAAAATCGAAGTTTCGAGGGTATTTGAGCGACAAGAGACTTCGCAATTCCTTGCGTTTGATGGCGACAAGGAATTTTTTGACCCACAGCGAACGAATTGTAAACAAAAAATCCACAATTAAAATTGTTACAATTAAATTGCTTTTATTTGTTTTAACTGAACATGCTTATCCAGGATATTTCGTTTTGCTCCTTAATTATGTTTCAAACTAGAAAATAGAAAGGAAACTTACTCACTGGAATAAAATTAAATTAAAATCCCATTTGATTTTACATGAACTAGGTCCGAAATAAAACATTGTCGTGTTTGATCTATTCGAAACGAGCTAGTGTGGTCGCTCCGCGAGAAAAGTTTTACGGTAGGGGTGAGTAATTGGCAGCCGGGGGACTCCCGTTGGGCGGTGGCATAAACAACCGGACCGAAGCGCGCTTCGTCATCTGTCGAAGCGAACTTGGTGCTCCGGAGCATGAGCGGAGCAGAAATCATGGACAGGCCTGCCAAAAGATGATCTTCTTGGCATTTACGTATTTAGGGAACATTTGTAACATCTCATGTTTCCATGATTTTGACTTGCAAAGCAATCGACTTGCGTTCTGAAGGTAGTTTCAAATACCATTCTGGTGTCAGGGTCGCATGAAAAAAGTGTCGCTCAATGCACATTGCATTTGGAAAACGGCTTGAAGGGTAGATTTGTGAGAGAACTGCCATTGACTTCCAAAGAAATGGAAGTTGTCATAACATGCTAATTTCTTACAAACAATTACATATCTCGAAAACGAAAGGCGGTAGCGCCGATTGAATTGCGGAATTTTGCATCTCATTCAAAGGCAGTTTAGAAAAGTCAATAAAATAATTTCGCAATATTTGTAAATTTATAAACAATTTCTAAATTTTGCAGTTCTGAAGAGGAAAGGGGTCCCTTATATTCCAGAACCGAAAACTGCGAATTAACAATTTTTCAACAATTAACAAATCCGAATAATCAGGAGCGTGCGCTATACGGAGGAAGGGTACTCAAATTGTCTTTGAGGTGAATATTGCAAAATAACAATTTTGACAAGCGATGCAAAATTATTACTGAATACCTAGTTTAATTGTTGCAGAAACATTAAATTTCGTAAACACTGATATTTGAACACTATTTACTTCGCCAAAACTTCCCACTCCCAATTATTTTTCCGATCCTGGAGCCGCCTTCGCACACTTCATTTCTTCGTCTCGGATCCGTAATATTCGTTCACGAACTTAACTTGTTTTGGATTGAAAGAGGGAATATTCAATTAATTTTTTTGGAAGTAAATCAGAATTAAAAATTTCCAAATTTCCTTTTCAATTCCACTAATTCTATATCATGTTCTGAACTCTTTATGTCGTATTGTATGATATTATCTTCATTGATATATTTCTTGTAGACGATCGAATGGCTTGCATGACGACGCGATGGAGATTATCCTCGCCTCCCTGTGCCTTCTACGCCAATACTCTCAATCATTCGGATAAATACGCGTATCATAGAGAACGTTCAAACTAGAGATCATGCTTGCGGGAAATCTAGCCTATCAGCTTCTCATTCGTTGGCAGTTGGTTCCGAATGTTCTTTTGTAATAGATAACTATGAAAGAACCAGATGGCGTTACCGTCCGTACAGTGTGCCAGAATGCGCAGAAAGACGGGCACTTCTGAATTTGGCCGTTACCCATTTTATGTGTCGACAACTGTACTCATGCAATAAAGCTTCACAGTATAAACTAATTGCATCAACTATAATTATTCTACCTAAACTACTTTACATCCACGCGAGAAAACAGTTTGGTCGGCTATTCCGTTTACCTCTACCTCCCCCTATTCTCTCGCTGAATGTGTGAAGACTCAATCATTCGTGCTGTAAAATCTAATACGTCATCATTTGTGCCGTAAAACGCCCGATTATGAACGATTTCTTGCAACACAAAAGGTCGTTTATAATGCAGGAATAAAAAAAATTAACGTACACATTTGTCAAAACTATTGGTTTTCTCACAATTTTGATTTACATCGTTTGAGTTTTTAAATCGTGATGAAGTGTTAGGATTGAAGTTGTAATATTAATTTAATAACCGTTACCTACAGTGTGGCCCACCTAAGATGTTCCCTTCAATTTTCTCCTGAACCGTTGTAGATACTGAGATGCGGTTTTCACTAAAACTACTATATGCAAAGGGCACATATAATCATGCATAATATTATTCTATTGCATTTTTTATTGCAGAGATATTGACCCAACTTCGTTTTTTTAAATGGAACCCTATAGATTTTTTTTAGCTCATCATAACGAGCGTGAAGAGACGAGTTCATAAATATGCATATCGACACATGTTACATAACAAACTTTTCGAGAAATGAAGAGTTTTAAAGACGCACTTCGACTGCTGGTTTCCGTAATCTAAACGAGAAATTCCGTGTGATATGGGCAAGGCCATTCCCTTCCCTTGCGTCGACCCTGCGGTAAATGTAGTGATGCAATGTGCAAAAGAGCTCACAAAAACCCGCGATTTGCTGACTACATCCTCTCAGCCCTGGAGACAATGTATTCACCCATAGCCATGTTCTGAGCAAATCAGTACGCCATAAAGAACTATTTTTTAATTCATGAAATACTACAAGATTTGAGAAAATATTTGAATTATTAACCTTAGAGAAAGCAAGGGAATATTGGAGAGTGAACATGTTCTGAATTAAATGCGTGTGCTATCACAAACAAAACGTTTACTCTTTGAAAGACTGAAAACCTCAGCCGGTACAAAAATATCGTGTAAATAAAAGTAAGAAAAATACTTTAAAATACAGAAACAAAAGGTATGCAATTCTAGAAATTCTAGATTCAATTCTAGAAATAGCTTGGTTTATAACATGTACTCAACATGTGCACCATCAACGGATATACACATTTGAAGACGCTTATAATGAGACCTTCGAACAGAATTTAGAGTTTTACGTGAAATGGCATGACAAGATGCTGTAATGCGGCGCCTGACACGCAACACTCACAGTACTGGATACTCGGATTGACATGAAATTTCACCAGCTGATAGAACACCATGCAAAACCTATTTACGTAAATTTTGAAGTGCTATGGAATATTATAAATAGCGTTTTATAGGCAATTTGTATCAGGACCTTTCGTGACCCTCGCGCTTCCCGCAGCGTGCGAGCCGTTGTTTCGGCAGCGCTAGGAACGTTACGCAGCGTCTATCAGCCGGTGTCAGATTTACAAGCGCGTTCGTTCCATCTGAACCTGCAAGGTAAACACCCGTTTTTGTCACCCCACCTGCCCTCCAAGTAACTGAGACCTTGCCGACAGGCTGATAGTGCAGGCGTGGTGTATGAGTAACGTCCGCAGAATCAGCGGCGAGCAGCGTTTCCCCCCTTCTACGGTCGGTAAGGTCAAGAAAGATCCCAATACTAATTATCGCAAAAACCCTACTTGCAATGCTTCATAGCACGTAAAAATTTGTATGTAGGGGTTTTGAAAGGTGCTGAACAAGCTAGTAAAATCTCAAGTCAATCCGAGTATCCAGCACGGTGAGTCTTGCGTGTGAGATCTTCATATGTTGTTGGTACTTGTGAGTAAACTTCGTTCTTTATCGTTCCCCATACAAAATACTCCAGGGGCGTAAGATCAGGTGACCTTGCCGGCCAGTTTACTACAGCACCGCGCCCGCAGGGTCGACGCAACGAAAGGGAATAGCCTTGCCGCATATCACCCGGAATTTCTCGTTCAGATTACGGAAACCAGCAGTCGAAGTGCGTCTTTAAAACTCTTCATTTCTCGAAAAGTTTGTTATGTAACATATGGCGATATGCATATTTATGAACTCGTCTCTTCACGCTCGTTATGATGAGCTAAAAAATCTATAGGGTTCCATTTAAAAAAACGAAGTTGGGTCAATATCTCTGCAATAAAAAATACAATAGAATAATATTAAACATGATTATGTGTGTCCCTTGCATATAGTAGCTTTAGTGAAAACCGCATTTCAGTATCTGCAACGGTTCAGGAGAAAATTGAAGGGAACATCTTAGGTGGGCCACACGGTATACTATACTGCGATTTTTCTAGGAAGAGCTCTCAAGATAACTCAAATCCCATCTTCGCGATGGAATATGTCACGGCATTTCGCGTCTTTTCTCGGTCTTGCCGGTAGAAGTCGCATGATCGCAAGCACTGCTTCATACGGTCGCGATCGTGCGAAATCTAGCGGAACGACTGTGAATGAAACGAAATGCCGTGACTTATTCCATCGCGAAGATGGGATTTGAGTTATCTTGAGAGCTCTTCCTACAAAAATCGCAGTATAGGAGAAACATGTGCTGTTGTGGCACCACAATTACATTTTTATTATTTGTTTTATTTACCTTTATACTTATAACTTTTACAGGTTTCATGGCGGTTACGAGAACATCCATGAGGGCTTTCCCTGTGAAGCGTTGTTGTCGCTGACGGGTTACCTTGTTCAAGGTTTCCTCAATGTCAACTTCAACTCAAATGCCTTGAATAGTTCGCTGTCTACTGCGTCCCATCATGACTCTTTAATTGTTGCTGTTACGCTCCATAGAGTAAGTGTCCAAACAAGTAATACCAACATCCATTTAAAAAAATATATCACTCTAAAAGTCAAGAGCCATTTCCTTACACAGAAGGGAAGTGAAATGCATATTGCACATGTACTGAAATGTAATATTGTTGCAGGATTGGGAAAAATCTGAGAAAGACGGAATTGGCAATATGCATGCCTACTCCGTGACGGGTACCTTTTCTGTGCGAATTGGCGACACGTTCGCGAGGCTCGTTCGCTTGCGCAACCCCTATGGAAAGTGGGAGTGGCAAGGCCAGCTCAACGACAAGTACGATGGGTCACCTTTTTTCCTTCTCTATTCTTCATTTTTCCCTATATTCCGCTGAACACCGCCTAGGGGAAAATGCATTTTGAAAAAGTGCTCCTTGTTGTATTACAGAGATCCAAAATGGACTGGAGTAGACAAAGAAATTCTTCAGAAGCTGGATTTCGTGAGAGCAGAAGATGGCCAGTTCTTTATGAAAATATCACATTTTAAAAAATACTTCACACATTTTTGGTTGGCAGCTTCTTTCCCTGACTTCGGAGACTGCTTTCAAACAACGTCCCGGCAAGTACGTGATGATCTCATTAGAAATGAGAGAGCTGGCTAAAGTGTGGTTACAGCGCAATAGCTATAACGAAATGAAGATGTTATTCCTAGAAAACCGACGAATATCGAGTTTACGAGTTTTCAACGAAAAAAATATGTTCATTATATAGTATACTTCATAGTTCAGTATACTTTATAGCATATATACTATATATATAGTTATATTTATACTATATATATAGTTCATTATATAGTTACTTGTGTAGAAGTGATTTTTGACATAATAATAGTAACTTTTACATTGCGGTAACTACTACTCAGTTACACGAAACGTTACGGAGCGCTGCAAGAAAAAATGGCGTTTTTTCGAGGGAAAACTCCTTTTTGGGTGTCTGATGCCGAAAGTGTGGAATCAGAATTTGCCCCTGCTACGGTACGTAATAAATAACTTTCTCGAAAATGCCGCGTAGCCGAAACACGCCTTGTGGTTCCTCGATACCGAAAAAGTGGTTTCCGCAAATCGTCTCCCCGTCCATCGGCCCTCCGAGAACGACGCTACCGCTAATCCAGGGTCGTCCAATTGACTGCAACCTATTAAATGTTTTAGTTTTGGCCTTTGAGCCCTTGCACGAGCCCTTGGACACCCCTGGCCTAAACGGTGCACAGGAGTGTCACGAAATTTCGTTTCGATCAGGCTGCTTTCGCGCCTCTTCAATTTTGTTTTTATTGGGCAGAATGAATTTTTGTAAAGTTACAATTTTAGTCAACATCATTATACAGGCTGTCCCACCAACTATGGACCAGCCCCATAACTTCTAAAGGGTTCAGGATATCGAAATGCAGTTTTCGATTAACAATGCGGAATGATGGGGCGAGTAACATGCCATAGAGAAATTGTCTATAACATTTTTAGTTTTTGAGAAATTTAATCATCTTTGATTTTTTAAAAGGAACTATATATTTTTTTTTCAGCAGCAACGTATAGATCATGAAAAGAGGAATAAAATGATGTATCATATGATAGTATTTTGATAGTAATTTGAGTACAAAATTAGATTTTCTGATATGTGATTTTGAATTAAACGGACAATATTTCGTGAAGCAGCCCTTGCAACTTTCGCCTTCGGGAAAAGTGACCTTCACGGCGTCAAGACTTGCGTGGAGAGAGGAGACTGAGAGGGGTGGCAATGAGGGATAAGAGGTCTAACTAAAGCAATCCAGGGTCTTGTCACAAAGGTCACATTAAGACTCATTTCAACGATCAGAATAAGAGATTTTTTTCCATTGATTTATTTGCATGTAACTTTTCTTCTTTAATAATAAATATCATTTTCAAACTTGACAAGAATGCAACCACCGTCTCTTCGTTGGTAAATTTAATTTTTAATTAAATGATTATTCGTCCACTGCGCAACCGTACCTCTCCCGTTGTTCATAAATGGAAAAGAAAACGTTACATTTCCGTCTTCTGCCGTGGATTTTCAAGTTTGCGGCAGCACGTGGCGTTATGAAGTGAGAAACTCTCCAATCAGTATTAGCAGTTGTGACTGCAGATGTGCATTTGTGTTAAAGTGTGTTAAATTTACACTGAGAGTCTGTCAAGAATATTTAAAAAATGTTGCTTTCTCCTTTTTGTACGTGTTTAAATAAGTTTATTAACAGTAAATAATAATAGAAAATGTCTATCTATCTATTATTTAATGAATTAATCGAGATATTACAACAAAAATCTTTAATCATTCATTCCCTTTCCATGTTTTAAAATGAGAGCTTGTTTCTGCAAACACACTGAGCTCAATTCTTGTAAGTTTGAAAAGGACCTTTATTATTATCGTCCTTCCGCTATAAATTATTTTTATTTTGTTCTTTTTGATTATCGTTGCTTTGGAATTTCAGTAGAAGAAAAGTTCAATTCAAATGAACAAATGGCAAAAATCTCTCATTCTGATCGTTAATGTTGATGTTTGCTCGTAAGATCTTCATGTCAAGACCATGAATTGCTGTAGTTACGCCTCTATCCCTCACAGCCGCCCCTCTCACACACCTTGTCTCCACGAAACAGTCTCGACGCCGCGAAGGCCGTCTTACCAACGGCTACTGTTGCGAGGGCTGCTACAAGAAAAGACCGTTTACTTAAAAATCACGTGTCAGAAAGTCTAATTTTATACTCAAATTACCATCAAAATACTAACATATGATACATCATTTTATTCCTCTTTTCATGATCTATACATTGCTGCTGAAAAAAATATATAGTTCCATTTAAAAAATTAAAGATGATTAAATTTATCGAAAACTAAAAATATCATAGACAATTTCTCTGCCGCATGTTACTTGCCCCATCATTCCGCATTGTTAATCGAAAACTGCATTTCGTATCGTAATCGTTTAGAAGTTATGGGGGTGGTCCATAGTTGGTGGGACACTCTGTATATTAATCCACATACTTAAAAATATGCAAAAAAAATATTCATACCTAAGGAGAAACCCAAAACACTAATCAAGAACAAATTGTTGCTTGGTACATCGATAAATTGACTTTTAGTTTTGTTATATTTTATTAATTTTGTGAATTTTACTAAAGTATGTGTGTTTGCGTTATATTATAAAACAGGGTGAGTGACGTAACTTTAGTACCTCCTTTGATTTTTTGTGACTAGAGTTTAACGGAAATTTTGAATGTAACAGTTCGTCTCACAAGGTCATACAACACTCCATCAGAAAACGCACGCTTGGGAAGGGAAGGGATCTAAGTATATGAACACATATGATCTTAGTATATCGAATATGTTTCGTACCTTTAAATACTAAGATCCCTTCCCTTCACCTAAGGCGCATTTGCTGGTGAAGCGCTGCGTGACCTTGTGTGGCGGACGATTACATTGAAATATCCGTTAAACACTAGTTGCAAAGAAATCAAAATTATTAAAAAAATGCTTATCTAACATATGCCAATATGCGTATCATTGGGTACATTTTACGCTTGTCATGATAGACTGAAAAATTACGTATTGTTCTCTTTAAAAAAACGAAATTACCTCGAATATCTCGTAAAATACGTCATAAAATAGAAATGAATTCATACATCAATTAGCCCTATTCCCTCACGCACTTCCGTGAAAACTGCATTGCAATATCCTCAACCGTTCAAAAGTTATAGGAGGTGCTAAAGTTACGTGACTCACCTGTATATTTATTTTCAACATTGTTTTTAGGCCTTGCCAGCGAAATTTAAAAATAAGACAAATTATACCAAAGTTTCTTACAGCGATATTTTATTAGAGCAATGTGGTATGTAATTACGTATTGTGTGAATGGATTACTATCAATTTAACAATTTTGTTCCAAAATTTTATTTTCGCAGATGTACGCTCTGTGCAATTCATGGGAAACTGGGCGTAGTGCCGGAGGTAGCAATCTTGAAAACGCTGAAGAATTCCTCAAGAATCCTCAGTATGTCCTCACAGTGGAAGAAACAGGTAACTGAAAAGAAAATATGAACTATCGCATACAGTGTGATTAAAATTTCTGTGGAATCTTAATGTTTCTCTGGGATTTTCCTTCCTTCTTTCAATATTCTTATTCACCTTAATTTTCCTTCTTAGATGATCAACTTCAAACCCTGTGCGAAAGTGAAGAGGGTTTTGCACCAACTTGTGATGTAATCATCCAGATCATTCAAGAACAGAACAGAGCCAAGTTCGCTCAAAATTTGCATGCCATCGGCATAACTGTTTTCCAGGTATATATTCATTATTCTCCTACTCAACGATATATTGTGGAATTTACACAAGTTTGCTATTCTTACTTCTTTTGAGTTAGACGTGTTAATTTTGAATGTGTTTCGCATTTCAGACCGGAGGCAAGTTCCCCAAGAGGCTCACCGCAGACAATTTGGAGGAGTTTGAGCGTCTAAGCGGCTCTGTGACGCCCACATCGGAAACCAGCGTCATCGCGAGACTCAGTCTGGCGCCGGGCAGATACGTGGTGGTGCCGACCGCAGAGGAGGTGGACACCAGCCGCAAATTCCTCCTGCGAGTCTACAGCCGCAAGCCCATTCACTTTGAGCAAGAGAAGCGATTCTGAATATGACCTACCTTCGAAACTTACACGAAACTGAAAATTGTATTTGTTGGAACTCTTATCAGTTGAGTTGAAATGCCAAATAAATTTTATTACGATTTTATCTTATTATTATAATATCTGATAAATTTACAAACATAGCAATAACCAATTGTGAAGGAATAAACAAGCTGTCAGATGATTCTCATTCATTTACCTATCGTCGTTGTTGATGTTCATTGCTCGAGCTTTATTCCTTTCTCCGACGACTCCAACAACACATTTAATTTATCATCAATATTATATGAACAATTTGCTATTTTACGTCTCTTGTATTTAGTCATTTATTTCATTTTACAATTGAATATTAGAAATAAAAAGTGAAACAGAATAATTTGACAAAGTCGAATTGTAATTAAAATTAATAAAAACACTTTGTACATTTTCTCCAAAGGTATCTTGTTTTTTGTTAATCTTATGTACCCAAGAGCATTCTTCTCGCCAATTACATTGTTGATTAAGTTTTAAATTGTTATGATCGCGAGGAGAAAATATGTTTGTGTTGAAAAAGTTCATTTAGTCTCTGATGAACCGCGTATTAATACTCCCCTTTATGCACAAGAACGTCGCTTTGGACAGTTGAATCACACTTGCAACGCTGTCTTTCTCAGTCATTGATTTCGTTGTATTTGTTGTTGTAGTTGTTGTTTGTGTTGTTGCTGCTAGTGCTCCTGCTGCTGTTATAGTGGTTTAATTTACTCGGTCTCTAAGAACTTGCCCATTGCTTATTTCAACAACAACAGAAACAACAACGTATTCAATCAGCCATGCAAATTACAGCACTATTCTTTATTTTACGCTCAAATGTATTTGGTTATTTACATATTCTATATTGCATTATATATAACTCAATATTCTGAATAAAACGTGAAATGTTGTATTTGCGTATTAAGAAAGCGTTATGAAAATTAATAATAAAATTTATATTTACATTTTTCTCGAGTTACTTTGGTTTTTAAATTAGAGAATGCTCTTCTAATTTCATCGTTGTTTTCTTCTTAAATCGTTGTTATCGTGAGGGGAAGAAAAATTAGTTGTGAAGAAGAAAATGAAAATTGATAGGAGCGACATAGAAGAAAAATTCCAGTTCCACAATTTCCATTTCCTTTCTCGCCGTCATATTTTTGCGAATCCACACCCTCCCATTAGAGTATCGTATTTGATTTTCTTGGCAAGAACACGGGTTAAAATATTCGGTACGCATAAAAACATCATTTGGATATTCAGTCCACATTAATACACGTTCTCTTTCGGCTCCGAATTCTCTTCCACTTTGTTGCTACTGCGTAATTCGGAAATACGTCATAGACCGTTAAAACCCTGTTGACGAGTTCTGATGAGTATCAAGTTTTGTTTCTTATCTCGATATGCATCAAATGAGACATTTTTGGTCGTTCTGTTATATGTTTGGAAGGGTATCCCTAATCCGTAACCGGGTTTGTCAGTAACGTTCGAATTTGGCTTCTAGTTTGAAGTTATTGTTATTTTAAATGTTTAGAAATGGATAGTCGAACTAGATCTTATTCAGGCTAGCTGAAAATCCTCTGGCTTCCAATGAACCTGGAAACTCAGAGGAACCTTCAGCAGAGGAGGTTGACTGATTATTTCGTGTTTCTACTATGATCATTAGTCCCGTACGTGCAGTGCATGTTTTATCAGAGGAGATGGCAATGTTCTGTGGTGAGATGCGGCGAGGTGAGGTGAGATGCGGCGCTGCCATCGACGTGGGTTTGTAGGGTTTTCCCCATCCAGGACTCTCCCACCCCGCCGCGCTCCGCCCCGCCCCGCCCCGCCGGGTCCAGCTCTAAGCTCTCAACTGGTCTGCGAAAACGTGCAATAGTTTAAACACATATAAGTGGAAGTGTGAAGGTATTTTTGAGAAAATTTTGAAAATGTTATAGAGACTTCATGTCAAATATCCACCAAAATCAAAATATGCACTTCACCCTCACGGAGTCTCGAGTTCGTTTAGATCTATCGCGGAGTATCAATTTTGGAGAAAATCGTCTAATCGGTTTAGGCGCTAGCGTTGGCCAAAGGACAAACGGTTTGGTGTCATCAATTGTTAGGTATCAAAGACCCACAGCACACGGATTCTGACTATACAACGTGTTAGGAGTAATTTATGACATACACGAACAAGATTTATTCAGTTTTCATTACCACGGCTCAGCAAAAATTGTTTTTCTGTCGAAATTTCGCGTTTTTTCCCCGCAACCTTGCAATGCTTTCTCTTTATTGCATAATCAGTATGCAAGTAAAAAACGTTTCACTTGTTTTTATTGTAAAATATATTTTTAGAGTCATGTTTACTCTATGACGGCAGTGAATGACGATTGTCTTGTTCCAGTACTTGTAAACCTCCTTCCTTTGATTAGTCTTTGTAGAGTATTGAGTAATAGTTACATAACACAATATTTTTGGGGTTCTCGATTTGCCGTGGAGTGCACAGAGGTTCTTTTCCGTTGGAACGTCTCTACCGACCCCTCTTTTGTGTGATGCAGTCACAAGCGTTCAGGTAGTGAAAACAGCTTTTATAAAAAGAAACCATTTAACTAGGTTTTTTCACTGCCACTCAAAAATATTCGCGAAAAATTTGGGAGCGAGGCGCCCAGAGAAATGAAGAACCCGGTGGCAATAGATCTATGAGGGGCATCTTATTTAAAAAAGAGTTCAGCCCACCTCTACATTAAAATTCCACTTACAACAGAATTCAATTCTCAATGCAATAGAAAAAACTCATTGCAGTTAATTTCAATTATAACTAAATATATTTTGTATTTGTTTTCAAAGAATAACAAATTTCGGGACCCATTTAAGACGGTGCCTCGGACAAGTTGTCCCAAAAGCCTCTACCCATTGTGGACGCCCTATTTGGGACTTATCGCTACAGCGGTCCAAACAATTTTTTGGAAAATTCATACATAGGTCTTGAATACACTGACTTTCAAAATGTTACTCGTAAACAAGTAAAATAATGAAGGCGAGAAAAAAAGAAAAAAAAAAGAAAAATAGTCCGCCCTTGGAGGTCTCCTGATGCTGCGCTGCGCAGAAACCAAGCGCCTTGTTGTACTGGCGGTAAACGTAAGCGGGGACACGGTGGAGAATAGGGATGGGACATCGAAGATTTCAGATCATCGAAGATTTTAGAAACATTGATGGTTTAAACATCAGTACGTTAAAGCCGATGTTTCGTTAACATCGATATTTTGTACTGGATGTTTTACGTTTCCGTGTTTTTTTATCGTAAATGAAAAATGTCCATAATCACAATTGTATAAAAGTTAAAATACGAAATAATAACTGATCGTACCATTGTCAGTTTGTCTACGAACGCGCTGTGTGTACTATCAACGAGTGTCCATTGTGAAAATGTAATAAATTACATTTTCATTTTGTATTCCATTAAATCTTAATTATGATTTAATAAATAGCTCCCTTGAAAATTAAATTTTGTTACGCCCCAATGTAATATTAGAGGTTAGTAAGTCACCTTGTTTTAAATTTGAACATGGATGTTTTGCCATCGACGTCCCATGACCAGTCGCCTTCGCGGCGACCGCGCGCGCTGCCTGGTGGCCGTGGCGAGGTGGCGCGGGGCGCAGACGCTGGCGCCCTCGGCCGCGCCAGCGAGCGCAGCGGCAACCGCCAGCCGCCGCCGCCGCTGCCCGCGCCGGACGGACGCGGCGGGCGCGAGCGAGCGGCGGCGACGGCGACACGCGGCGTGTCGCGCGCATACACCTTTCGCGTTCGCGGCGACGCGGCCCGCACGAGCCGAAGGAGGTGGCGCCCGCCGCCATTTTCTACTCGACACATCGGCGGGGAACACGCTTGTGCTGCCCTCTCGGGACAGCAGCGGAAATTACGAGGAGCAATCACCGGAAGATATCGCAAGTGTTCCGCAAGGAAATGTGATCCTGATAGTCTACGATTGGTTCGCCAGAAAATGTATTAAGAAATTATGAAATGAATTTTTTTTGGAAACGTACGAAGAAATTAACAAGGGGTCTGCAGATGGATCTGATCTATATTTGCATTTTTCAGAAAAAAAACTCAAAACTTATTTCAAACAAGCGGGAAGGCAAGGATCATTCTGATATAACTTCTATTCATATCTGTCATTTTAACCGAAATCGAGACTATTTGACGTTATGTAGAAGATGAAGTAGCTCTGTTAATTATCCTTGTGATTTCCGGAGGGCAAGATATCACTGATATAATATGAACGTACGTTATGGTTACTATAGTGCGTCTCATTCCGTGTAAAACCGCGCTTTCACATGTGGCTGGTCTCGAGCTTAACTTTCCTTTCTAACAATTTTGGGAAGTCATAACTTTGAGCCTAGCTATTAATCATCTATACTAACTCAAAATTGTCTATGTGCAAAGCTGTCTGCATGAAGTTTAAAATAACATTTCACTGATTTTCTTAATTACTCCTGTTTGTACCTAAGGGTAGCTGGAAATATTAATTGCCATTATTTACACCTATTGCTCTAAATAACACTACAAATGTGTAATACTTCCATTTTTTCAATATCTTCCTTTGTTTAGAAATAATTAAAGAAACAATAATAATTAATTAAATTAAAGGCACATTAATAATATTTTAATAATGATTTAATATTTCAATATATTTTTTTAAGTAAACTGAATACAATTTTCCCGGTGTTAAATATTTTTACAGGGACGGAATATTTAAATATTTTGTTATTTTCAGTACTTTTGATGCAATGTCGAAATGCAGCGGCTGCTATTAGGCCCTGTACTGCAATATTTATTGCATGCGGTGCATGACAGTGCAGGCTTCTAACAATAATTTAGTTGATGGTTTAATAGTTCATTACTGTGTGTCCATTGGTGAAAATAACAGTTTTTATTACCACCATGGGTGTGTCTATGAACTTGAAACAAACACGCAATGATGTGCTTAATATCCTTGCGGGCCTTTTGAATGTTTTTTCCCAGCTTCGCTTCCAACACAAAAATAACAGTTTTTTATGAACTCGATTTATTAAAGTTAAGAAACAAGAAAATACTTGTACAATAAATAAACGGCAAAATGCTCAATTAAGAAAAATAACACTATATAAATATTATTTTGTTGTACTGATACGAAAATTGCGATTTTGCAATGTTCCCAAGAATTTATAATTCCCTATAGTCTTTCTTATTTGCCATTGTTATGTATCACATTTTTTAGATATTCGTATGCTTATTCAGTAGTAGTAATAAGTAACGGTGTTGGACTTATTTCTACCTACTCTTTTCGAATATTTCGTACAGTATCTACATATGTACAATTTTTATTACTTTAGCATAAATAAAGTATCTATTTTTATAAATAAAACTGTATTTTTTAAATCAACAATCTATTAAAATAATGTTCTTGAAGACATGATTGTATATTAAGATCAATTATTTAAATACATCCGATCAGAGGCGCATCCAGGATTTTTCTCGCCAGACTGGAGAAGCACAGGTACTGTCCAACCGACTTGCTGTTTTCTTGTTCATTTTTCATTTATATTGGGTATAAATTATTTATTTATTTGTTGACTTACAATTAATATTTATAACGTAAACAATTGATACATTGAATGACTTTCGTTAGTATAGAAAATTAGTGAATGCTAGGTATAGTGTTTGAATAATAATAATTCACTTCTGAGGGGGGACTAAAGCCCTCCCCCCCTAGGTTCGTCACTGCACAAGATGCATTATAATAACAGAAAAAGAAAATTAATTTTTTAACTTTCAAATCGAATCTTTTTTTCCCTCCGGCTTACTTAGAAGAAAGTTCGCTTTTCACTAATAACCTAATCCAGATTACTCAAAAAATTATTACGGTTAAATGTTTATCCTCAATAAACATTTTAAAACAGGGACAGTCATTACTGTGAGCAGTTTGGAAGTCATTTAAAATTAAAACGAACATTTACTCGAATTTGCCTTACTTTTTGAATTAGTGTAATTACGTAACATTAATTTAATAAAAGTTCACTATCATTCTACTTGCTATTTTAACCAATTTGCGTGCTAATGGGATTGTGAGTTGTCGTTTAGTACAGAATTGTGCGCTCTCGACCAATGGGGTAGCGTGGCCGAGCGGTCTAAGGCGCTGGTTTAAGGCACCAGTCTCTTCGGAGGCGTGGGTTCGAATCCCACCGCTGCCAAGTTTTTTTTTTTACCCCAATAATTTTCCATATAAAGACAATATCGGTGTATATAAATATCAATTTAAAAGTTTTTTTGCTTCATTTTACCTCCTTTCTCTTCAAATCGTTCTTTTTTCTCTAAGCTCTTCATAAGACACATTGTATTATGTTAAAAGCCTTCCTGATGAAAAGGGCTTTTGGAAGTCATTTAAAAATTAAAACGAACATTTACTCGAATTTGCCTTACTTTTTGAATTATTGTAATTACGTAACATTAATTTAATAAAAGTTCACTATCATTCTACTTGCTATTTTAACCAATTTGCGTGCTAAATTACATTACAATTACATTTTCCACAAATTGCAAGTGGAACATTGATACTTGTGAACTTCATAAAAAAATCTCTGTAGGTGCTGACAGATTTTGTATGTTCGCTTTTTGATATGTTTACCACAGCGTCCGCCGATTTTTCCGTGGATAACGTCACATGTAGTTCACGTGTTCGCCAACAGAGAGCTCTGCGTGTCCTAAGATTCTCGCCACCTCCTTGCCCATCGTGTGCTCCTAATTCCCGGAGACTGCAGCTGAGAAGCGACCCAAGCGCATGACGTTCAAGAAAGAAGCAGCCTGGTTTGTTCGGTTGGTGGGCACGTGGGCCTCCTGCCTCCTTTGCCACAACATATCTATCATTCGAGAAGCGCTTGCAGGAAATACATTTGTTTGCTTGATAGACGTGAGGAGTAAAACAGTAAGTCATCGCCATTTTTGTATTGATCTAATTGTTTGTTGTTTCATTAGAAAACATCCCAATACACCGTGCTTTTCATATGGCTCTTTTGTTGATTATCTTTGGTAATAACGTTGACGTAATTTACACGATAGCTAAATAAACTAGATTTTCAATAATGTTTTCCAACTTTTATAAACTCAGCATACTTCACGCAGCTTTCACTTCATTGTTCTTGACATGTCCGAGTGATATACGTCCACGGCTTACCAACCTTCGTCACTAGAATGTGTTACGGATGCAGCGTTACCCGAACAACCAAAAACATTTTACATTGTTCCCGAGTTATAGAAAATCAATTTCAAATTCATTTCAATCAATTTCAACAAAATAGTAATGAACATCATCAATTTTACTCCTACCATTACAAGCAAAAGGAGTGCTCAACAAAACCTGCACACAGTGAAGCTACAATTTACGTCCAGAAGCAAAACAAGGGGCCATGTCAAGCATTTGCTCAATGGATCAGGGAAACTGGGCAAAAATCCTGATCGAGCTGGGGGTCATTGACCCGGAAGCTTGAAGTACATTACTTGTTACAGGCGTATTAAATATTTTTTTTAAATGTATACAATGCAAACGTAAACTAATTCATTATATATCTTTGTTTTGTTACATTAAACATTATTTTTCTTTTTCACGATCAGTATAGTCTCTAATTGTATAGAAACAGTTTTGCAGCAGAAAAGATTTACTTTAAACTTAAATTTGTGTACCGACTTTAATTGTTTTATGTCATCTGGCAATGCGTTGTAACGTACAAGTATTGTATGTTGATTTCTTGTACTGAGCTGTTGATACTGACACTTGATGCACGTGATTTCTACGACGTGTGTTGTAATTATAAATATCAATATTGCATGAAAATATGTTCCCTCCGTTAAGTAGGTCATTTTTGACAAATATTGCAGATTCATAAATAAATGGACAAGATGGTAAGATTCCATGCTCAATGAAAAGAGGCTTGCTGGGATCACGTGGATCAATTAGTGATAATTAGTGATAATGTTTGTAATAATAATTAGTGATTATGTTTAGAAAGCATTAAGACGGTATCTACTTCACTAACGTTTGAACGCTGCAAAATAACTTCACTCTGCAAGAGCTTCGAATTGTTTACTTTAATCATATTCGGTAAATAGTTTGCGAACAGTACAAAAGGATTAGTGGCGATTACAAAAACACAGTTGGTGGCGATTACTACCACCTTGACGCGCGCCAGAACGCCGGCTTGCTTCACTTGTGAAGCCTTCTTATCAGTTCTGGACGATTCTGAAGGATTTGTAGTAACATGCATAATTTAGTCGTATGATCGGGACAAATTGAGTAATCCATTTTTTCTTCATTCCATTTGTGTTTTTTCAAAACTAATGTTTCTCATTTCTTTAAAAACAATATTTTCTTTACGTGATTTTCAACAAAAATTAAAAGCACTGATTTCGTTTAATCAATTGACAGATCTTGCTTACCATTGAAACAAACGGCGCGAGCGAAATCGTCCATTAATTTGCCTTGTTATTGAATGTGTGATATCCCTCTTCCGACCTATTTCTTCGCAGAAATATTGGTCTGCCCTGAATAAAACGTAATGCCAGTATTTCCAGCGACAAATTTATTTGTATTTCGGAACACAGACACCAAAAGAATTAGGCCGCGTTGTGGAATGCTCCAAAGTGAGGTCGATTGTATATCACAGATATTTTTACGAGGTGACCTGCCTCTTAACCGAATGTTGGCTGGGGTGTTTATCGCGCCAAAGACTATATTTAAAGAAATGCGGGGAAAAAAGCAAGGATTTGTGTAACTGTCGTTCATTTGGTACGCGATACTCAAAGAAAACAAACACACGAAAACACGATTGCGACAGATACAGTGACCCACCAACTATGGACCACCCCCACAACTTCTAATCGGTTCAGGATATCGAAATGCAGGTTTCGATGAACAATGCGGAATCATGGGGCAAGTAACATGCGGCAGAGAAATTGTCCATAATATTTTTAGTTTCCGAGAAATTTAATCATCTTTATTCTTGATGTCTTCCGGGCTGATGGGCCGTGGTCCAATTGGCTTGGAACTGCCAAACGTTTCGCCCACGACTGCGGTGGGCATCTTCAGTGGCGAGGTCTCGGGCGAAGTGTCCGGGACAGCGGCTTACTGGCGACGGCCGTGAAAGCCTTCAATGCTTTATTAATCATCTTTGTTTTTTTTTAAATGGAACTATTTTTTTTCAGCAGCAATGGATAGATCATGAAAAGAGGAATAAAATGATGAATCATATGTTAGTATTTTGATGGTAATTTGCGTATAAAATTAGACTTTCTCACATGTGATTTTTAAGGAAACGGTCTTTTCTTGTAGCAGCCCTTGCAACAGTCGCCGTTGGTAAAAATGGCCTTCGCGGCGTCGAGACTTCCGTGGAGACAACGTGTGAGGTGAGAGGGGCGGCCGTGAGGAATAGAGGCCTAACTACAGCAATTCATGGTCTTGAAAAATTTATGGTCAAAAAATCAAAGATGATTAAATTTCTCGAAAACTAAAAATATTATAGACAATTTCTCTACGGCATGTTACTTGCCCCATGATTCCGCATTGTTCATCGAAACCTGCATTTCGATATCCTGAACTGTTTAGAAGTTATGGGGGTGGTCCATAGTTGGTGGGACACCCGTATAAGAAGCTTTTCTTCTCGAAATCACAAACGATTTTTCCTCTCCTAAGAGTTTTTGCATAATTCATAATGAAGCAACACGTAATGAATGGATAACACTTTGAGGGTGGAATGACGGCCACAAGGAAAGCAAAAAAATGCTGACAAACTGTCAGGAAGGGGGAGGCACCAAAAGAGTGTACAAGAAGTATATTGTACGCTCCTTAAAACTTCAGTTGCGATCACTTTGTAAGAAATATGACAGAAAGTTGCCAGTCAAACCGAACGGGCCGTGCAGATAAAGGACAGCTGGCGTGCGATGCACCGCCAAGAGTTTACAAGCCGTCGACTGAAATCCCGCAGGAGTAGTCTCAATACCTTTCAGCTTTCATCACGTGTGAAAAAAACAAGGTACGGTTCATCAGCGTATAGCTGACACTGGAAATACACCCATAGATTCCAGCATTGTTCATCTTGAAACCTGGTATTTCGAGAGCCAACATGACACTGTTATTTTAGAAGTTTACTAGTTGTGAAATAAGTTCAATATTTTTTAATACTACCCGTTATAAGAGAGTAATTTTTCTGTCATCGACACGACATGAACGATTTTTCCTGTGAAGAGGTAATAACGAGACGTTGCCAGTAACTATTAAATAAAAATTTATTCAGCGTATTTTAAAATATTTTGATATTCACAAAAAATGGATGCGAAAAAAATATTATCTATCTTTCACAAATATTATGAGAAGGTTGATCACCAAAATCATGCAATAAAACAATAAAAATTCACTAGTCCTAATGACTAGTCGTGTCAAGGAGGTAAGCAGGAATATACTTAATGTTGAATACAAACTCCTTATAACGAGATTTTAAAACTTCAACACGTTGCGACCCATCAATTGCTAAAAAACTATTCGCTAAAGTACAAAGATATACACATATTTGAAATCGTCTTTTTAAGCGCATTACGATGCGCTAAAATTTAGCATAGGGTTCTATTTAAAAAAACAAAGTTGACCTTATATCTTCATAGTAAAAAATAGCGCAAAGACGAAGTGTGCTGTAATCAAGTAGCCCCTGTTCAATCAATCGACTGTCCAATCGGCATCTTCGTATCTTGCGCGGTTGAGGAGATACAAGGGTGTTAACACTTAGCTGTTCCACCCTGTATAGAGAGTAGCGCATCCCTTTGCGCCGCTGAATGCCGCCGTTTCCGCCATTTAATATCCAGGTAGATAGATATTTATTATTTCCGCAAGTAGGTTTATGCAACCTGGTGGCGGAACATTAAAATTTACATATTATAATTATGAGTTAAATACAATGTAACTTAAAAATTATTTTAAGACAATAATAATAAGATAACAATGTTAACAATAACCGCATTAATTCTACATTTATGATGGTTCTGTACAGATAATTTATAATAACATATACGACTTTTAATACACTGCACTCCACTCCACTTCACTTCACTTCTCTTTCTACTTCTGTATTGCACTACACTTCACAACACGTCACCACACTTCAATACAAATACTATAAACCAATGCATCTAATAATTATCACCATACTAATAATGGTAACGATAATTAATAATAACAGTAATAATAATAATAATAATAATAATAATAATAAAATGACCATTCTAATAAATCTAACTTACTAACTAATAAAATTTCCAAATATCATTTGTTAGTTTACTTTTAAATCTTTGAGGAAAGGGTTGCAAGGCTGTCTCAGGCAACTTATTCCAGTCCGTTATAGTTCTATTTGTAAAGGAAAATTTTCCAACATCTGTTCTCTGTGGCCTGAACTGAATTTTGTGTTTGTGATCCCCTTTACTAAAATACGTGGGTCTACTGAGCCGGATGTGGATATCTTTCCAAGCTGGATAACCGGCATACGCTTTGTACAAAGCACAGAGTCTTGCCTTAACCCTCCTGATTTCTAGTGACTCTCACTCTACTTTCTATCTATTGCTTCGGAAAATAAGTTTATATGCTCTTCTCTGTACTCTATTCAAATATTCCTTTTGTGAGATTCTATAAGGGTCCCAACAAATCGTCCCGTATTCCATTAATGGGCGAACTAGAGATATGTAAGCTGATTCTCTCGCTTTCGCAGTACTCTTTTTTAGTATTCGCATAGTAAAATGTAAGGATCTCCACGCTTTCCCTACGACAAAGTTGACCTGATTTTCCCAACTCAATTTGCTATCAAAAATTATTCCCAAATACTTACAAGACACGACTCTTGGAATTTTTTTGTTGCCTAAACTTTATTGACCCCTACCAAACATGATGGATTTGCTTTTCGAACTATTTATTGTCATGCTATTGTTTTCCGCCCAGAAATGTAATCTATTTAGATCACCCTGCAAAATATCCTCATCTACTTTTGATTGAATAATTCAATATATTATACAGTCATCTGCAAATAGTCGTACCTTTGAAATTAAATTGTCTGGCAGGTCATTCACAAAAGCTAGAAAGAGGAGAGGTCCAATAACGCTTCCTTGAGGAATCCCTGAAGTTATCTTTGCTAGATTTGAAAACTGTTGTCCAACTCGGACTTTGTTTCCTATTTCGAAGAAGCTCATCAATCCACGCGACAACTCTGGTGTCAATACCTGACTGCAGTAATTTATGAACCAGTTTGTCGTGTGGCACAACATCAAATGCCTTTGCAAAATCTGTTATTACGGCGTCCACCCTCCCACTATCATCAACTTCATCTGCTATATCCTGAAACATTGATACTACCTGACTCTCGCAAGAGAAACCATTCCTAAAACCATGCTGTCCCTGAAAGAGCCATTCTTTTTGTTCCCATTCTTGTCTAATATAGTTTGTTATCAAATGTTCCATTAGCTTACATACAACTGACGTAAGACTTACCGGTCTATAATTGGCTAAAACAGTTCTGTCACCACTCTTAAAAATCGGAACAACGGTAGCTAGCTTCCAATCGTCGGGCACGCTTGAGTTGTTAATTGAAACATGAAATAATCTTGTTAAATACGGTAAAATTGCATCTCCTCCGAGTTTAATTATGTCAGTTGAAATGCCATCTGGTCCCCGCGACTTTCCGTTTTTCATAGATTTAATTCGTTTTCGCAATGCATGTACGTCTATAATAAACTGGTTTGGTACAACCTCGCTCGAAATCTGAGTGTGGTGAGATTTTGGTTTAAAAACTGAACTGAAGTAGGTATTGAACGCGTTTGCTTTTTTCTGATCATCTATTAGTAACGTGTTCTTTGTATCTCTAACGATAGGAATTTCTTCATTTCCTCTTCTTCTGCGAACATATTTGTAAAACCCCGACCAATTATTTCCATCTCCGTCGGGAATTTGTTTCAAAAATATTTCCTGCGCAATTTTCTTTTCCCGTTCTAATTCTTTTGAACAGTTGGCTTATGGTAGTGCAGTAGTGTTGTGCGTGTTGATTTTCTCGCGAAATATTGAATGCCTTGTTGTTGTGCCGTGAATTGCACCAATAGGTCGGAAATTAGTATTAGATTGTTCCCCTTGCCTCAAGGAAAGCGGAATGCAGAAAGAAGGCAAATATGGATAAGAAATATTGGAAGAGAGAATCTTCCGAAAAACGTGTTCGTTTGCCAGGTAAGGGCTTCATTCGAAAAACTTTGTTTTGTATACTTAAAGTGTATATTAGTTTTGCTTTGTAGTAAAATTTAAATAATTTTGCCTCGCATATTTATTATATTTGTTTTGTTGTAACGTATAAGTATGTATGTTTCATAATGTGTATGTTTTCATTTAGAACCATTTTGACGAAGATCAATTTGAACAAAATAGTGACGACGGAAAAAAGTTATTGCGGTGGAATGCTGTGCCAACACTGTTTGCACATCGGAAAACCGCAATACCACGGAAACCCCCTCTTAAAAGAATATATTTAGGTAAGTAAGAATCCTGCAGCATGCCCTCGAACTGAAATTAAAGGTTTTATTAATTTCGAAACTGAGATTTAAGAGTTAGGGAAATTTACATTGACTGAGTTTTAAAACATGAAATTCATACAGATGTATTTAAATGTGCATGAACTTGTGTAGATTGGTTGTCTGTAAAGTTTCAGTAAATGTAGTATATTAATCATTTGCAGATAATACATCTAGTGAAGTTCTTCAAGGTAATGAAATTGAGGATCCTTATGAAGGTGGTGGTGAAGATGATGATGATGATGATGATGATGATGGTGATGAAAATGATGAAATTAAAGAATTAAAGAGAAAGGTAAAATTGTTGCAAAAAAATTGTCAGCTGGGGAAACAGATGGATGATTATAAAAGAAATTTCAGCAGGTTGTATAACAAGGACCAGATTACTTTCCTGCGAAGTAATTCAATGAAAGATTTTGTGTGGTCTGATGAAACAGTAAATAAAGCATTGAAATTGTATATTGCTTGTGGGAGGAGTGGATATGAAGTCAAGAAACAGAATCCTTACTCTTGTGTACGAACTTTGCAACAAAGAATTGCAAAGTTCAAATTCATTCCTGGTGTTTTGGATGATATAGTTCACCTTCTCAAAGCCAAAGTAAGTAATTATATGAATTTGTATTTAAATGTATATATAAAAATATTTTACTTTCAGTGATTTGTTTTTTTAATTAATTAATTTTTTTAGGTGGAATTCTTGAAACCGGAGGAAAGACGCGCTACTTTGCTTATTGATGAAATGGAAATTTCCCCCAGCCTAGAGTATGACAGCAGTGTTTGTGAAGTCATTGGAAAACCGACAATGAAATTGTCGGGGGGCAAAAGCAGTGATGAAATTCTCGCAACACATGCATTGGTGTTCATGTTGGCAGGTGCGACAAGGCGCTGGAAACAAACTGTGGCATATGAATTTACTGGACCTACGTATGATGCAGAAGAGATGAGAAATAAAGTATTTACTTTAATTCCGAAGTGCAATGAAATAGGTATCATTGTGAAAGCTGTGGTGTCTGACATGGGGTCACAAAATCGCAGCTTAATGCGATCGTGCAATATTGTTGCTACACGACATGGAGAAATAGCAAACTTTTGTGACTATCCCTGTAATGATGGACAGTTGTATTTTGTATGCGATGCTCCTCACATTTTAAAACGTGTGTGGAATGCATTAACCGATGGGCATATCTTTCATATCAATGAACATATTGTTCAGAAGTACAACTTACCTTCAAATACCATCGTAGAGACCGGATTTTTATGTAATTACATATTTTTTGTCTTTCTACTTACCGTTTCTCAAAATTTTAATCTTGACGAATTGTCCCCGTCCAAACACAATATCAGATTTTTTCTTTACATATTTTACATATTTGGCACTATATTACATATTTTACATATTTCGCTGTTTTCTCAACTTTTTAAAAAAAATTATCAAGTTTCTTACATATTTTTATGAAAAGAAGTATTTTAAAAAATTCTGCTCTTTTTTCCTACATTTTTACTCCGTGTTACTGCGTACTCTACTCGAGGTAGGCTTCGTGAAGACGCGATCGAATATTCTGACAGTCTGACGTGCCTGCTTCTCACCTTTAGTTGTGAAAAGTATCATTCACGCCGCGTTTGGTGACCTTTAACCTCAATTTCCAAGAAACTATGGAGATCGCCGTCGTGTAACACTTCGATGAGAACATTCCATGCCGCAATGATGGTTGGTTGGTCGTAGATTTCGCCAGTTTGTACGATGGCTTCTGTTACACCTAGTCTGGCTGCTAAACTACATTCCTGGATAACACTTTGTGAAGGTTTTACTACAGATGGTTAAAATGTATGGTACAGGTGGGCATCAAGTTTTGTATTCCAAATAATTTTTAAAACGTTTGCATTGTTTCTAAAATTTGTATTTGATTTTTTTTATAAATGTAAGTTAGTAGTTATGAAAATGTTTTATAATTAGAGTATTTAATATTACATATCATGTCCGATTTTACATATTATTACATATTCTTACTGTTTTCATTACATATTTATGTACATACGAGTATTTGACGTTTCATTCTACATATTTTCGTCTCTACCATCACAATAGATCCAGTCAAACTTGTCGCAGAATGTGATGCTCCTGTAGAGCTGAAAATTACTCCTTATCTGAAGGAATGCTTTCTGAAACCTTCACATTTTGAAAAAATGAATGTATCCACAGCAGTGAAGGTCTTAAACCATGATGTTTCCGCGGGAATCAAGTACTGTATATTAAATAAGAAAATTGATGGGATACATTTAACCACTGCCTGGTTTATTGAGAAAATATTTAAATGGTTTCTGTTATGACTGCAAGAAACGAGAAACTGGCACTCTCTCTAAATAATCGGGAGTTGTATTCTGACACTATTAAGTTCTTAAATAAATTCATTAATATTGTGGGAAATGTAAAGGTAGGCGAGGAAGGTATCTGGAAACCATTTCAGTGTGGAATTTTGTTAACTACCCAAACTGCCATAGACTTGCAAAATTTGTACGTAAATAGTGAAAATTTTAAATATGTCTTATTGGGTAGATTAACTCAGGATGCCCTGGAAAATCTTTTCTCTGTAGTGAGATCTAGAAGACCTGCTCCTGGGCCTCGTGATTTTAAGTTGGCACTTCGCTTAATCGCTTTGTCTCAATACGAGTTTAAGCCGAAGCATGGGAGCTACAGTGTCACAGACTCTGAATACTTGGTGAAGTATGTTTCGACAAGTGAAATTACCTATGGAAACGCATGATCTGTTTTTGGATGTAGACCTTGATCTCGCATTAGATTTTGGGTCTAATGAACAATTAAATCATGATGAGCAACAGTCACTGTAATATTTGGTTGGATACGTGTTGCACAAGGTAGAAAGTAATTTTGACTCTTGCGAATTGTGTATGTCTCAGCTGGAAACAACTTATAATGATGTGTCAGTGGAGCACATTAGTTCACTGACTCAGCTGAAGGAATATAAAGCAGGTAATTTAAGGTTGCCATCATTGTTACTATATAACTTTTTTTTTAAAGTGGAAATGTTCTTCAGAAGAAATGAACAAAGATTATTGTGTAACAATGTAAAATTGAATGGAATGGCAAACCTAATATTACAAAGTGCTACGTCCAATAGGGAATTAAAGGTACCAAAATGCCATGAAATATTGCACAAGGCAATTAAAATGTTTTTAAAAACAAGACTGTATTTATTATTAAAAAAATGCAATGCCCTGAAAGAATAAGAGGCGGATAACAGAGCTAGTAGAAGCCTTTATATGAGAAAGGATGTAAAGTAATTGTATATATTGTAATTGTTATATATTTATTGTAATTATGTATTTTTGTGATTTAATGTACAATAATATTTTGAAGATCCCATCTTGATCAGGTTTTATCCAGTTTCCTTGATCCATGAGCAGATGCTGAGATGGCCCCTTGGTTTGCTTCTGGACGTAAATGTAGTTTAACTATGTGCTCATTTTGTTGACCTCTCCTTTTGGTAGTTGTGGTACGGTAAAACTTGGGCTATTTTGTTAGCAATACTATTAATATATGTAGATAGTTTCTAGATGTAAATGTTTTTATAACTTGAGTGCAAAGATTTGTATTTTCAAATGTTGCTAACCTCGCTTTGTTGGTACTTTGACTCATCATTCAACTGTATATAGTAAAGGGAGCAAGTCGGGTTCAAGAAAAAAATGTGCATATTTTATTTTCCCCAGAAGTCACGCATTGATTTTGACAAAAATAAAGCAAATTCAATAAATCAAACTTTTCTTTTGATGAAATTTCCAGTTGAAATACTTCATTTTATGATTAGAAGTTTCAAATTTCCTAAGCGCCATGTTGAAATAAAACACATGCCAAAATTATATAAATATTCCTGTTGTCCTTCAAAGACCACGAACAGTGGTAGTTAGGACTGATTTCGCCAAGACTGGGAATATTCACAAAGCACTGAAATTAGAAAAAACTTACGTTTATTTAGTGCTACTTAATGCTGTTAATATTTCCTTCTTAGTTGTAATATGTATTTAGTGTCGTAAATTGCTGTGAAGATATCTTGCAGTAATAAAAATATGCAGGTGAGTCCTAAGAAGACCACACACTATAATGATTAAAATACATTATTTTGTGTCTTCCATCTTTCTTCGTGCAAAACCCAGCATAGTATTAGTTAAAATATGTGTTCAACGTTGATTAAAAGGTACATTAGTCAACAAAACTTAGGAATTATTTTCACCATTTTTCTTTGCAATAACTCAGAATTTTAGTTAATAAGTGAAACAATAATTAAAGTTGATGAGTTTATTTTAAGAGTATTATTCAAATACTTAAGCAGGAATATTTTACCTCATATTGTGATGTCTTCAATAACACTGTTCTACAAGGGTTCAATTTCTGAGATAAAAGTATGTGATTCATTATGCATTTGCAATGGGAAGTTCATATCTGAACTCAAAATGTCGCGTTCAGGGATAGTTTTTTCAGTAATTTTAACTTTTATATCATGAAAAGGCATTATTTTCATAAATTGAGTGAAAGTTTGCAAATAACTCTTGGCAACATGGACTCTTGTATTTATGTAAAATGTTTTAGTATTCAAATGTTGGTACGCCTCTCTCGATTCTTTACTTTCATAAACACTGGTTACCTCAAACCTAGCCTCACAATCGGTATCAGGAAGCCTCAAGTGTGAACACGTTTAAAGAGACATTTTGTTTTTCGTGGTATACAGAAAGTGTTAAGTAAGTTGATAAGAAGGAAAGGAGTAAATAAGAATGTCTTTGTACAGAATGAATTAAAGATTATAATGATATAACTTTGATTTTTCTAGTAAATGTCTCATCGGGCTCCTGTCGAGATACTCCTGATAACTTTTGCTACTTCTGCAGAGAATTCACATTTGTAAGAAACAGGAATAGTGTGTTGCGCATCTTTTTCTTGTAAATTAATTAATTGGTGGAAAGGAAAAAAAATACCATGCTATTTCCTGTACATATGGTGTGGCGAGAACCAAAAGACCATATATCAGACTGTTATTTCTGTGTCACGAAAATTCGATGTTTTAAAAACAAGAAGTCAAAGAAACATATTGCTTACCCGGACCTACCTTCTGTGCGAAGGCCAGTTCCAAATTCTTCCAGTTCCATTTTAGAAAATACTTTCAAATTAATTATATACAATAAGTACAAATGGAATGTATGCAGCGATTTCAAAGTAATTGCATTATTATGAGGCATGCAACAAGGCTACTACAAAGTATGCTTGCTTTCTTTGCGAAAGGGATAGTCGCGATGGAAATTCCCACTATATAAGAAAGAAATGGCCGGAACGAAATTGGAAAGTAGGTGCAAAAAAATGTCCAACGTCAAAGACTCGTACCTCATGAAGATATCCTTCTACCACCTCGTCACATCAAACTCGGTTTAATTAAAAAATTTGTAAAGGCGATGGATCCAACTGGCGAAGAGTTTACATATCTTGCTGACAAATTTCCTTGTCTTTCAGCAGCAAAGATAAAAGGAGGAGTATTTAGTAGGCCCTCAGATCAGAGAACTTCAGATAGATAGAAATTTTGAAATGTGCCTCACTGACGCAGAAGCCTGAACATGGCAATGTTTCAAGGAAGGTGCCAGAAAACTTCCTTGGAAGAAAAAAGAGCTGAGAAATTACAAGGAAATAGTGAATCAGATGACCGAAAGTTTATCAAGAATTTGGCTGCAAATTGTCTTTAAAAGTATATTTCATGGACTCCTATGTTGATTTCTTCCCAGGGAGTTTCAGCGAATGAATTGGACCAACCACGGAAAGAGATTCCTGTTAAAAACATATATCTACCATGGAAAAAGGTACGAAGGGAAGTGGATGCCTACAATGTTGCCTGACTATTGCTGGAGTATCATTCTAGACAAGAAAGGCACTCGTTACAGAAGAAAAAAATTAGATACGTAAATTTGTATCATGTTGCCACATTTGTATCATTTTCTCTTTTTCTTTATACCTTCCTTTAAAATACACGCTATAAAGTGAATTCTTTCGTGAATATTGCCTCTGACAGCACCTTCGTCGGCTTTCCTAATACGATAGAGTTAGATTATGTAACTGAAATCAATCATCAAGATCACTGCAAATTATTTTATTGCTATTTCTTGAATTCCGAAAAATAAAGGTTTACATTATAGAGTACCGAAAAATAAAAATTAGAATTTCCGGTTAAACTATCCCTGACAGTAGAAAAACGTGAAAACAGATTAGGATTCACCCTTGAAATTACTATACGAATCACAACTTTTTTCTCCAGAAATAGAAAAAAAATGTTTTTTTTTTGTAGAACAGTGTAATTTAACAGAAAGGCTCCTTGTTCGTTTTTTATCCATCGTTAAAACTGCATTCATGTATTTACATCTATTTAAAATTTGATACTGCTTTATTTATGTGCCCTCCAAGTTAGTAAAATTCTCGGCAATGAAATTGACTAATTTTATATAAAAATAACAGATTCTGTACTCTTTATCCTTACGAAATAAAACTTAAATGAATTCTATCTTTTCGGATGACATTTTCTCTAAAGCTCGCACCGTAACCAATTAGTGGGTGTTGTGTTTAATTTCAGAATAATAAATTCTTAAACTTGCTGGTAAACTGAAAATGTGAATAATTATCATCTCAAAGTATAGAGGAATAAACTTTAAAAAGATAAAAGAAGAGTAAGCACTGCTTAAACAGAATGAAATCTTTTAGAAAATGTTTGGCATGATACAGCCGCTGACTGCTGTGTATAGGCCCATTTGGCCTAGGGAATACAGAAGAAGCGGTAAATAAGTGATTATTTGTATTAATCAACAATGATACACTGTCCTTCTCTAAGAGATATTTAATATCCTCAACAAATCTTTACAAAGCCCAATAATTATCGTATTTCATTAACTTGCGTATGCAGCCCATTGGGACTATCGGGTAAGTGGATATTAAATGGCGGCGGTCCATTAAGGTTGCGCTCACGAAGTGTACTTGTAGACTTCGTGGTGTGGCGGTACTGGACATGAAAAGCACAGACGACAGATTCTGAATAGTATGTACAGTATATTTACAAGTAATAATTACAAGATAATGTTACAAAATTGAAAACCTTAGGCAACCCTTTATTCTCTAAGCCGCGAAAACCCGCGACCGTCCCTAGGCTGAGCCCAGTGCCTCTGCTCGAGAGCATGAGAAGGCTGCGCGAAGTGCGAGCTGTCGGACATTAGTTCCCCGTAACTACAGATGTTACATGGCCGGATGCCAAACGTGCAAGGTTGCACGGAGATACCTCACGTCTTTCGACTCACTAGCGTATCCCCCGAGCGCATGTCGGCGCCGCAATAAATACCCCACGGCTCGTCCCCCACTCTACCAGCGGCGGGCGTCATTCGGCTCGCAAGCCAGCCTCAGCAGAGAGCAGCGGTCATCAATGGACTCGCACTCAGGCACGCCCAGTTGTTCCCGGTTATTTTTGAGGCTGGGATTTCCTGCCCGGCGCGCGCCGGCGAGGCGCCGCCGCATTCCAACCCCCATCCCCCATCCGGCTTAAGGCCGGGCTTTCCAGCGGAAACGGCACGCTGCGCCACCTCGCGACGCTACAGACCCTCCCATGCCGGGGGTGAGAATTTTTTTTCGCAGCAAAATATGCCCAGGAAAAAAATTCTGCTAGCTAAAGTACCTGGTCCTGAGACCTTACATCATAATTTTTTACATGAACATAATAATATCAAAACCCTATCTAGTCAAAATTTGTTAAATAAATCTGTGGGCTGCCCCCCTTTTTTTACCTAACTATGTTGCCATTTACATTTAAACCTTACAATCTATTTACATACATAAATATTCTTGACGGCATCTTGAACTACATAAAATCCTGAAATACAAAACATTTACTTTACATAGAAATATTACATGATAATTCTTGACGCCTCTTGCATTACATGAAACCCCTTGAATTTATAAAATATTTACATAGAATTTCACCGACATTATACATGTCATGAACGTGTGTGTTCCCTACACTGGCCTGTGGATCAATTCACATCATCAAACATGCGACCTAAGCGCATCTGCATTAACATATTTCTGAGCCCTTTTTGTGCATGATGCGTAAATCGAGGTGCTGAATTAAAAGGGACCAGCGTAATAATCTGGGGTTTTTGCCAGACGTATTACGCAACCAGACCAACGGGTTGTGGTCGGTTTTCGACCTGAATTGTGGCCTGCCCGTCGAGATAAATCTTAAGTTTATCCAACCCCCAAATAAGAGCCAAACACTCAAGTTCTGAGGTGCCATAATGAGTTTCGTATCACTTAATTTACGGCTTAGAAAAACAACTGGTTGTCTACTCCCTCGTCATTTACTTGGTAGAGAACCACGCCTAAGCCTCTCTGAGATGCATCTGCCTGAACTCGAAATTCCTTGCTATAATCAGGAGCATATACCGCTGTTTTTTCGCTAAGAGCTTGTCGCAACTCATTGAAAGACTTTTCACATGCCTCTGTCCAGACGACTTTACCCTTGGCGCTCGCGTCCCCGACAGCGCATCTGTCAGTGCCGCCGCTTTCTCCGCAAACCGGGTATCAAGCGTCGATAATATCCTACCAATCCGAGCAAAGAACGCATTGTTTCTTTGATTCTGGTCTAGGAAGTTCTGGATTGCTTGTATCTTGGCTTCGGCCGGCGCAATTTCCCGTTACCGACGACGTAACCAAGCTATTTACGTTAGCCCGCGCAAACAAGCACTTCGCGCGGCTGCCCTGTCAATTGGCGGATTTCAATATACTAAAGACCGTATCTAGGTGCCGAATGTGTTCTTGCCAAGTGTTACTGAAAACCGCGATGTCATCAAGGTACGGTACCGCGAATTCTTGGCAGTTTTTTAGCAAAGTGCCCATGATTTTACAGCAATTGATAAGGGCCGTTCTTTATCCCCGAAGGGTAACCTAAGCGGTCGATACGTGCCGAAACTTGGTCACGAACGCCGAATATCTCTGCGCCCTATCCGTAAGACCTATCTGCCAGAAAACACTTACTTAAATTCTAACACACTAATGATTTTAGCTGCAGCTACCTGTTCAATCCGTTCTTCGAGATTGGGTAACGGAAAGTAATCTGTTTTTAATAATCTCGTTGAGGCGCCTAAAATCTATGCAGGGCCGTGGAGACTTGCCCGGGGCCTCGATCAGGATCATAGGAGACGTATAATCACTCTCCCGCCTCCACAATGATGTTGTCGCGAAGCATTTTGTCCACCTCTTCCCGCAATATCTTAGTTTGTCTCGGCGACATGCGGTAGGGTACACTTCGGACTACTTTATCAGTGTCAGTTAATTCAATGTCCATGGTCGTTACATCTGTAAGACCAGGTTTCTCACTAAAATACACCTGTATTTACAAATGACATTTTTAAGTGCTTCGCGGAACTCGGGTTCAACCTTAGTATCGTTTAGCATTTCTTCCGCGTCAAAGTCGTCGGAATCTAATCTTAACGCGTAGCGGTCTAACGCGTCTTCCTCGCCTGCGGCAGTGACCGTCGCAGAACCGAGAAAGTTCACGTATTCAGTACGTTGGTGATACCTTTTCATCATGTTGATGTGATACACGCGTGGTTCTTTCCGCCCCGGCATCTGAACTACGTAATTGTGTTCGGACATTTTCTCCCGAACTTCGCCTGGCCCGACCCACTGCACCGCGAGTTTCCGCGTTCTGTTAGGCGCCAAAACCAGCACCTTCGCGCCTATTTCAAAACTGCGCGAGATCGCCTTGCGGTCGTACCACACCTTACGCTTGCGTTGTTCTTCCGCCATTTTGGTATGGGCAAGTTCACGCGAACGCTTCAGTCTATTAATCAACTTGAACACGTGCTCAACCACCGTGCTCTCTTCGCTTTCAGCAGCACCCGCAAGCTTTTCGTAAAGCAGCGTCATGGGTGTGCGGAGATTTTTCCCATAGACTAATTCGTCTGGAGAAAAACCTATCGATTCGTGCACACTCGTGCGTAACGCGAACATAATTGCAGGAAGCTGGCACTCCCAGTCTGTCCTTGCCTCTAAACAAAGAACCTTCATCAACCGGTTCATGGTTCTGTGCATCCGTTCTACGGCATTAGATTGCGGATGATAAGGCGAACTTCTAATTAATCTAATGCAAAATCTCTCGGCGAATTCCGCCATCAGAGTGCTAGTAAAACAAGTTCCCTGATTTGTTTGAAGCTCTCGCGGAAATCCAATCCGATTGAACAGATCTAATAACGCTTCAATGACCGTGACCGTCGTCAGATCACGTATGGGAATAGCCTCGGGATATTTTGTTGCTAAACACATTGCAGTTAGTATGAACTTGTTTCCTGACTCAGACTCGGGAAAAGGGCCACAAGCATCTACATTTACTTTCTCAAACGCCTCACCCGTTATAGGTACAATTTTTAAAGGCGCGCGAAGCTTCTCGCCGCCGTTACCTACGCGCTGGCAACTATCGCAGCTACGTACGTAATTTTCCATATCTTTGTAACAGTTCGGCCAGAAGAAATACTTGGCCATTGCGTCTTTACTTTTTGTGACACCTAAATGACCGTGGGCGACTTCATGGCAAAGCTTCAATATAGTGCCACGATACACCCGCGGAGTCACAAGCATGGAGAATTGCTCACCGCGCTTGCTCTGCCGTTTCCGGAACAAAAGGCCGCGTTCTATAAAATAATCGCGCCGTTCCGTTTCTGGGCCTTCGGCTAGCTCGAATAGCGGTAAGAGCTCTTCATCCTGTCTCTGAGCTTTCTCAAATTCGGACGGGTCTAAACGGGCCAATGCAACGCTCCCGGAATCTACTTCAAATTCCCCGTTGTTTTCAAAAACATTGCCCGGGTCACTTACCTCGCCTAACAAGACACAAGTTTCCTCGTCGGGAGCTTTCGCAGGTGTTTGGGTTGCGTCGCGCGCCCGGCCAGTTCCTACGACCACGCCTAGCTCGACCGCCCCTTCCCCCAAAGCCTCGTTCACGACCGCAACCGGTGCGTCACCAGGGCGCTTGGCGGCCGGCGCGTTGCCTGGCGCCGCCGCCATCGCCTCCGGCCCCACCCCGTCGCCCTGCCCGGCCGCCGTCTGGGCACGGGTTCGCACCGCACAAAGAAACTGCGGTTCTAAAAACCCTTGCCTGATTCGGAGAGAAGCGTGGCAGATCGATTACTCAGAATGTAATATTCTAAATCGCAATTTTTCGCGACTGCGGCCTCGGTAACAAGCTTACCGAACGGGCCTACAATTTCTACCTTAGCTACCGGTAGATTTTTCGGCGCCTCGTCCAAGGGCTGCTTAACCCATACGGATTCGCCGGTATATTGATTCGGCCTGACGTATTTGCTGTTGATCAGATCAACCGTCGCCCCAGAATCTCGTAAGAAGCTAATAGGATTTCCGCAAACCGTGCCAAAAAATGTGTGTGGGAGCAACAATTCCTGCGCACTGGTGTCGACAACGTGACACATTTTCTCGCTTGATTTGAGCTGAGGGCAGTATTTCTTAATGTGCCCCGGTTTTTTACATAAATAGCACGTGCGTTCCTGCGGCTTGTCGAATTCCGCGTTCCTATCTGCCTTGGGCGCTGCGGGCTTAGAAGTGGAGGGCACGCTCTCCGTCACCTTTTTCCACTTTTGTTCCCCCACACGCTCCTTGTGATTAACCTTAGAAAAATCTTTCCTATACGCACTAGACCTATTGTTTTCGTAGGTGTCCAGCCTACGCGCCAGATCTTGGGACTGCGAAACCTCGCCCCAAACATCTACGAAATGGGCACGTATGTCCGCCGGCACCTTCCGTTTCATCTGATCGGTGACAATCAAATCTAATAATTGATCATAAGTTTCAACTTTCAACCCTGAAATCCATTTCTGGCAATAGTTTGTCAGTTCGCGAGCATAAACATTCCATGTAGTTTTCGCACCCTTTGCATGACTGCAAAACATCTGACGACATTTTTCAGGCGTGAATTTGTACATATCCAAAAGCTGCGTTTTGATTTGATTATAATCCTGCTCTGAAGAATCTGATCCTACAACTAACCATGTATTTATTTCATTGGGAAGCAATCCCATTAATTGACTGACCCATTCTACCGGCGCAATGTCGAGCTGACGAGCATGCGCCTCAAATACACTTAAAAACAAGGTAATATCCTCACCTTCGCCTTTGAATTTATCCATAACATGGCTGATACGGATACTACTTCTGTTTCCCGAATCTCTACTACCTAAGGATTCGCGCGAGGTACCCTGATTAGCTAATTTCAGCCGTTCGAGTTCGTACTGCCGTTGTTCGAGTTCGTGTAATCTTTCCTGCTCTTTTAATTCAAGTTCGCGTGCTTCTGCGACCTGTTCTTTCTCCTGATCAGCAAGTTGTTTCACGAATATTTCATCGTACTGCTCGCTTCCCGTGATGATAGATTTTAATCTAACTATCGTCTCGTTCCCTTCCAACGTTTCCCCCATCTCCGTCGCGACCCTAACAAGCACCTCTTTCCTATAACCCGCTAGGAAAGACATTTTGCCTGAATTGATCCCCGGCCAGTACAAAAAACACACTTACGTTCAGTTGACTTCGGTGTCGCGTGAGCGCCTTCTGGATCCGGTGTTCTGGCCTCCTTCCTTCCACTCGTTCTGGTCCGTCCGGGATGTCTCCTTCCAGTGCCAGTACCAATACCAGCTCCAGTTCCAGTACCAGTTCCAGCTCCAGTTCCAGTACCAATACCAATTCCAGTTCCAGTACCAATACCAATTCCAGTTCCAAGTTTTAGAAAAGAAAGGTTCCGAGTCGGATTGTACCGCCCCGAAACTACCGTACCGAATTACCGCACTTTCGGTTTCTCGTGGCGTGCACGACTCTGCCGGCGCCACGTAATTACGACGCGTGTGCACCTTTAACTGCGGTACACTGTCTTTACGCGTACTATTCTAATTGATCAGCGTGCACCGATGGCTCTGATGCCGCGCTAATGTTCCCGCGGATGCTGTTGCAGGCTTCCGCGTTCCCCGTTCGTTACGAACGTAGTAATTGCTTCCACGAAGCTGACTGCTACTAATGAGCCCAGACGTGAGTCTTTAATCTGCTGTAACTCCAGCGTGCATGTACTATAACCGCTGCTACCAGTTTTAGACAAAAAACTGTGGCACTCCGGCGTGAGTTTACAATAACCGCTGCTACCAGTTTTAGACAAAAACTGCGGCACTCCGGCGTGAGTTTACGATAACCGCTGCCACCAGTTTTAGAAAAAAAATGCGGCACCCCGGCGTGAATTTACGATAACCGCTGCCACCAGTTTTAGAAAAAAAAACTGCGGCACTCCGGCGTGAATTTACGATAACCGCTGCCACCAGTTTTAGAAAAAAAACTGCGGTAGCCTGGCGTGAATTTACGATAACCGCTGCCACCAGTTTTAGAAAAGAAAGGTTCCGAGTCTGTGGCGTACTGGACATGAAAAGCACAGACGACAGATTCTGAATAGTATGTACAGTATATTTACAGTAATAAATTACAAGATAATGTTACAAAATTGAAAACCTTAGGCAACCTTTCTATTCTCTAAGCCGCGAAACCCCGCGACCGTCCCTAGGCTGAGCCCAGTGCCTCTGCTCGAGAGCATGAGAAGCTGCGCGAAGTGCGAGCTGTCGGACATTTAGTCCCCGTAACTAGATGTTACATGGCCGGATGCCAAAACGTGCAAGGTTGCACGGAGATACCTCACGTCTTTCGACTCACTAGCGTATCCCGCGAGCGCATGTCGGCGCCGCAATAAATACCCCACGGCTCGTCCCCCACTCTACCAGCGGCGGGCGTCATACGGCTCGCAAGCCAGCCCTCAGCAGAGAGCAGCGGTCATCAATGGACTCGCACTCAGGCACGCCCAGTTGTCCCGGTTATTTTGAGGCTGGGATTTCCTGCCCGGCGCGCGCCGGCGAGGCGCCGCCGCATTCCACCCCCATCCCCCATCCGGCTTAAGGCCGGGCTTTCCAGCGAAACGGCACGTGCGCCACCTCGCGACGCTACAGTGGTTACGCTACTCTATATATACAGGGACTCTAGACGCTCACGTCTCACGGCGCCACTGGCGGCGGAGCGAGGAACACGGTGTAAGAGATAGCACATAGCACAGTGTCTCGTCCCTCGGGTGATGCTGAAGAGTAATGGCTCATCCCCCGTAAAAAAAAAAAGTTTTTTGAACTGTGCGCATAATTTGGTTATTGCCACTACTACGATTTTCGTAACTTTGCCCCAGACAGGAATCAGCTGTTAACGGTTTCATCCAATCGGGAGCTTGAATGCCACCATCGTGACGTCACTTTAGCGAAATAGGAGCTCCCGTTTGGATGGCAGCGAAACAGCTAATTCCTGTCAGGGGCAAAGTTTAAGAAAAATCGCAGTATAGGTACTCGTAAACATGAGAATTGTTTTGTTTTTTTACTGCTGTATTACTATCTTTCAAAGAATTTCAGAATTAATATCCTGGTACCGTTTCTTAAAAATAAAATTATAATACAATGCAAATAAAATATAGCTTATTCATTAGTAATTTGAAAACTAAGATTGTACTAAATGCACCGTTACTTTAAATAGCATGTTAACCTTCAGGTATTCATGCATTAACAGTCTGTCTGTCTGTCTGGACTGAGGCCCACAGCCGCCTCTAAGAGCACTGAAGATGGCCGCAATGCGGCCGAAAAAGCTTTATGCCAAAATAAACTATTACGATGAGGAGCCTACATCAAATATTGATTTCATGCATTAACATTCGAACTTTTAGATACACAAAATTTAAAGAGTTATTTCCGTGCCTCGGGCTTGTATTTGTCTTCTCTATACAGTCTCACATCTTTATCTCTCGCATTCCATCGTATTAATCAATTACCTCGCTTATGATAGAAAAATATCCAAATTTTTGGCATGGTGAGCCTCCTCCGGAGCAACAAGACCTTGCATACATTAAAAATGCGTTTGATGCCTGGTCCGTAGAAAATTGCAAAAGCACTTATGGTAGTCGTAAAAGCAATGTTGTAGTAACTGTTCCTTGAATACCTCCCTGTCCATAATAAAACATCAATTATTCCTTCGAGACTGGAACTTTGGAGCTGAATGTTTCACAGCTCTAAATATATCGTCACTCTTGACATTTCTCCCTCAAAATTGCTGCCATTCCGTAGTCTCTCTCTTTCTGCTTTCTCTCTGAGAGACTTCTGTAACCCGGTGACGTAAAAATGAACAACTTTACTTCCAAGCCAAATTTCTTCACGAAATGCTGCTCTTGGCACAGCAGCATTTTGTTGAGTGAAAAGAGCACTTAGTTCAGCAATATTCACCTGCGATATTTTGAACCTGACGCTACTTCTCAATGTCAAGATATCATGTATCATGTTACGAAATCTATACTACGAGTAATAAAAGTAAATTCAATGACATGCAACCGACATCGATACCAAAAAATGGTGGGTGAATAGATAAGAAAAATTTTACAGACTCTTCTTCATGACTGTGGCAGTGTCCTTGTAAAGTTTGGTAACGATAATCTATACCTATATCTATATTCTATATTCTATTCTATATCTATATACTAATATATAAAGACGGACGTGCCTTGACTTACAGCGCGATAATCTCTGAATCTAGTGAACCAATACTGACGAAACTTTTGTAAAAACTTTTGTACTGACGAAGCTTTCTTTAAAGGTCAGGAGTACTATAGGCTATGATTTACAACCATAAACCTTAACATATTCACAAAATAATTACTTTTCTGGACACGTTTCGGCTAGCATTACATCATAGATTCAAGAGTGGATCAATGTCCATAGTTAAGCTACGCGCCACCGGAGGATGACAACTGAACTCTACGATTTGAGTTCTTCAGTGTACAGAAATGCGTATATTTGCAGGTGAAGACTGTCAATTGTTTAATGCGATATGTTTACATTTAAGAATGTTTCGGTTTTTCTTCACTCTATAAAAGTAACTTGGATATTGATTTTTATTGCGTTTAGGCGTAAATGTATTATGTGAACAAGAGAGAAGTATACTTAGTCGTATACGGAATGTTTGGAAAACGACATTTTGCTGATGAATGTTTCATATTTAAAATAAAATTCACGCAGGTATTCTATATGAAACAGTTATTGGATTATTTGTAGTACATTATGTATGATTATTACGTATTTGCGAGTTCGAGTCAAATGAAAGTTATTGTGAATGATTTACGTTTTAGGCTGAAACTATTGACAGAAGGATGAATTTTTGTAGGGAAGTATTTTATTGCAGTATAGAAAGGAAACCCTTGGCTGGTGAAGGAATGTTTTAAATTGATGAGAGTAAGTTCGGTAAGTTCTGTTCGGTTTAACTGAAGTAAGAGTAAAGAGAAATGGAAGGAATTGAATGTGTGTCAAACACTGTTTTTCAAGGTTGTTGAAAGTGGAACAAAAGAGGCTTTGTTTTAGGTAGCTGAAAAACTTTGGTCAAGCCGGGATCTACAGTGTGTTACCAAATCTTTATAGATATTATAGTTGTCTAAGTGGTTAATGGCACACTTACGTGAGCCACAAGGACCCTAAAACGCATACTCAAGTTCAATTAAAAGCACATTTGCATTTCAATTGCCTCGGCGTGGGGTCAACGATTAATTGTCAGAATTTTCTTTATAAACGCTGTTTATAAAGAAATAAGAAACAATATGAAAAAATGTTTTACGATGTGACAACTGATTAAAAGTATGGGAATGAAACCTCAAATTGCACAAAAATTACATGTGAGTGAATGTATTTAATTTTTTTCATTAATTTGATTATTTTTATTATAAAGTGAGTGAAATTTGGGGGCGGGAACCTAAATTTAAAAAATATAAACATTTTTATTGAGAAAGGGAGAAATACAAAGTATTTCCACGTGGGAACAAGACAGAGAGAGGTTGGGCAAGATGGAACGAGGATAAAATAGAATGGATACAAGTAGGCTCCGAGGCAGGGCGGGAAAGGATGGAATGCCTCTTCCTGTCTAATAACTTATTGTGACAAATAGAGACCGGATTTTTATGTAATTACATATTTTTTGTCTTTCTAGTTACCGTTCTCAAAATTTTAATCTTGACGAATTGTCGCCGTCCTAACACAATATCCAACTTTTTCGTAACATATTTTTACATATTTTACGTGCAGCAGAACGGGTTCCTAATATAACGTTTTCTTCTTCTTATGAATGTCTATACAACTATTATTAAAAAAAGTTCATTTTTTAATTAAAGACATTATCTTTTTCTGTATATAACTGTGATTTATTGTTTCAATCAATTATTAAAAGTTGGCACCGTTTCGGCTAACATTTTTTAACCATCTTCAGACCTCTGGTTTAAAGAGAAATATGAGTTTTAATTTCCAATTATGAGTGATACAGAAGTATTTTTAAATTACATCTAACTATAGACGAAATGTTATTAAAGTTTAGAAAACCTTATTAGTAATTAAGTTGAAATGTAACAATTGTAAAACTAGAATAAAACTGTTTACAATAACTTGAATAGCTACGAGAAGTGTGTATATTCAAGCTCTTTCTTCTTTCAAACATAACTGTGCAAGACAACTCCAGTTGACTGACTACAGTTGACTCCAGGTGACGTCTGTAATTGGAAGAAAATGCTAGCCCCACGTAGATTTGCCCACCTGCTTAGGGATCGTTGCTCGTCGTAATCACTTTCGTGTCCTATCCCAACGTCGCACGCGGAGGTCGGTGGGCGGCGGTGATGCATGCACGGCGGTTGGCAGCGGGCATGGGGAGTGCTCAGTACACGACGGACAGTGAGTGGCGAGCAGTGGATAGAGGGTAGTGAATGGGGGGGTGCATGGACGTCAGTGGGTGGAGGGGTGTGGGAGTGAGTGGGAGGGAAAATAGGTCTCGCAGTGGGAAGAGGGACTGTGGGTTCAGGATGAGGTAAATAGACGGTGCAGTGGGTAGAGGGAGCGGTGTGGGCGGTGGGTGGGTGTGGGTTTGTGGGCGGAGGATGAAGACTGCCGTTGCGCATAATTCTCCGCGGCGGGGGCGGAGGCGGATGAGGTAAACTTAGCGCAGCTATTTGGGGCGCGCGCCTCGTCTCCTCGCGCGCTGGAGACGGCGGAGGCAGCTCGAGGCGGCGGGAGCACAGCTGAGAAGGGACATAAGGAGGAATGGAGAGAGAGAGAAAAGAGCAAAAACGAATTTAAAAGAATGAAATCGTCATATACAGTCATATACGTCATATACAGTTTTTACTGTTTTTTGACCAAATAAATAAATAAAAGTCAGTGGCCAGGAGAGCGGCGCGGAAAATGTGTTGATGTAACTGACACAATACCGACAAAAAGAGGTGAAAGTGCGTATGATGGCAGGGAAAAAAGCGTACAGAGTACTAGTGAGGGCAGGGGCGAAGAAGCAATTTAGAGAGGCGCATTTGACGTCTGGGAGTGGCCAAAAAGAACGGGATCAAAGACCCTACAACAGCGCGTAGGCACTAGCAATTCATGCCTTTCCATTTGTCTGTTAACTAAAAATTTTAAATAAAAGTTTCTTGCTCTAAAAATAATACTCTGGTGCTGATTTTCTGATCGTTTTAATCAACAAAAGGTTTAAGTCATCGTGTACCACTGTTACCTGATCGCCCTCCGAACTGTCGCTGCCTTCCCATCATGATCGACACTTCTATCACATAATTCCTCCATGTTCTCTTACATGTCGGCTTAACATTCCGACTATGAAATGAATCTCTCTTATGATCAATTGATGATAGCGGCGGTATTAATTATCACGACCTTCAATTGGCGCCTTCTTTTAACTGTTTGCAGTTCCTGTTTTTACTTTCCCGCATACGTACGTATAGACGGATTGATATACGTAGTGATATACATAGTATAGGGAAAGTTATGTAATGCTGCGCGAAAAAAATGGCAAATTTTTGCGAGAAAAAAATTCGTTGCCGGGCGCTGATTAGGAAAAAGTGTATAAAACCACTTGCTAAATTAAGAAAAAAAAAACATAACACGTGGTGTAGCCAGAATCCCTCTTTTGTGGGTCTTTGATACCAAAAAAAAAATTGAAAGGAAAACGTCCATCTGTCCTTTTTTTTTTTTGAGGGGAGGGGGTCGACGGGCTCTCACGCTTCTGGCGGAAATGACGAGGCGACCAGCCGCCCGCAACACAGGCGGAAATGGAAACCAGGAGACACGCCGTCACTTCTCGCTTGCGTGGCACCTTGTTCAAAGTGCGTTACTCGGCGAGAAGTTGTCTGCTCTGTGACGTAGGTCTGAAAATACGATACGTATGTGTTTTCCTTTCGTGTATCATTTCGAGTGGAGAGGAGAGCGTGTGCTAGCGGCAAGGAAGATAAATTTCTACTCTAGGAAAGGTTGGAAATGCTGTTTAATGAACTTTATAGAGAACCCCGAAGTGGTAGGTATACGAAGAAACAAACAAGATAGTTTATTTCAAATCATAATTATCACAGTCATTTAAACAAAATAGCCTAATTATTACATTATGTGTATTAGTAGTTCGTAAATGTTAATCCTTGTATTTTCTTAAAAGCGATGTTTTCTGAACAGAGAGTGGATGGTATGTCTCTTTGAAAAACAAATAAACAACGATAACATTCGAAATTCGGCAATTTCTAAATACTACGATACTTTAACCACAATTTTAAGTATGGTCATCTTAAAATCGAATCGACTTACGAATCGAAATTTTATAAAGTTCACATCAGAGAAACAAAGAGTAATAAGAGTTACCTCTCACTCGAATGTGATTCGTCCCTTCTGAATAATATTGATATGACGTGATGAGGTGAATGGCGAATGTCTATTGATCCAAGCGTCTCGCTGCGAATATAAATTTTTTTTTAAATGTTTTTAATTTGCTTTCGACGGAAGGCGTGGGCGGGCGGAAGCGTCTGGTTCCGAGGTGTCAATGGGGGCGAGCGGCGCACGTCACGCCGCCTTTTAAACTTAGCGGCGCGGGGCGGGCGGGGCGGGGTGGGGCGAGACGGAACGGGACGGGGCGGGGCGGCGTGGCGTGGCGTGGGGCGGGGCGGGGCGGGGCGGGCGGGGCGGGGCGGGCGGGTGGGATGGGGAGGGGCGGGGCGGGGCGGGGGTGGGTGGGCGAAGCGGGGTATTGGGAGGCGTGGCGGCGCGGAGCGTCAAAGCACGAGCCGGGGCTTCCTCCGAAGGCAGCGTCGCCGCGTGCGCCTCCGAAATAGCGCGCCACTCACTCGCGCACGTTGAGCCGCGGTGTATTTTATGACAGCAGCGGAACGGCACAGCCTTTCTCGGCTCAAGGGGCTTCTCGCGTCAGTGCGGAATATTTTCAGCCTTCGTAATCCACGGATTCGCTTTTATTTTTCTTCCCGTGAAGTACTAGTTCATATGACAGGTACTAATTCATATGAATATTAATGGAATAACTAGTGTTGTTTTGTTTTCGGTGTAATATATATTAATCATATTTTTTGTAAAAATATAGAATCCGTGATGTTCAAGATATTAATAAGTTGGTTTTCAATATTATTTTAATTTGTAATTCGTAAATAAAATTATAGAACAGGTAATTGAAGAACGAACATTTATTACTACATTCTCAGGCTTGGTATGCCTTACATTTCGTAGAAAATGTGATCTATTAATATCCAAGACTAATATTTAGAAATACTGTTTCTTTCTGTTACTTTTACAAGTAATAATATTTTCAAGAACCATTTTACAGAATCGTTTTTAAGTACAGTAGAGTTGTGATTCTCCTATTTCTTTGGGAAAAATATTATTTACGTAACGAACATACGTAAAATAAATAGCGTTTAATAAATAATTAAAATGTATTATTTAACGTACTGAATTATATATTTCTTGACAATGCAACGGTAGGAGCGGAGTCCGAAATTTTGAAATGATTATATTCTGATGATACTTTGGTATGTGTCACGTACTTTTTTAAGTTCGAATTCATGGAAACTTACAGGTATATACTTTTGGAATCAATTACGATACGCGAACAACAGTCACGTTCACTCATTTCCCTCGTACCCTCCCTCAAAGGTACGCGCCTCTCAAAGCGCAATTTTCTATCAATAAATAGTAAACGGAAACTAATGTTTTCCCTGCATGTGTGCCGAAAAATTGACTTTTACCCCAAATTGTGTATTTGAGTAACATTATTCTCGAGTAATCACTTCAATGAGTGAAATTGCGTATCAGCTTAGCTGGTCATACAAAGAGAGCTGTAACAACCTGGCCACGGACCGGTGGTGATATTTCCTCCCTCTTTTTTTTGTCCTACCCAATTTTCTTACACAAATACATTTTCACATTTATGCACTACACTACCACGTGCCAGGAAGCCGGTCGGGAGCTTAGAGCTTGTCCAGGTTGCGGGAGAGGGAACTTGTAATAGTAGTAGCGTACAGCTGGCTTTGAAACTGCTTTACGCAGATGTTAAATCCCGAAGGCATCGGACTCTCAGCAAGCCAAGTGTAGGGCGGCGCCGGATCTCACCAGCCGGCGGGGAGGGACACAACCACCTCCCGAAGAAAAAGCATCCGCTACACTGACGGTACTAACGATAAAAACAGTTGACATGCCCGAAAAAATCAATCAATCCATATGTTCGGGCATTTTAAGCGTAGGGGGCTTGGGGTGGGGTAGTTGTAAGACGTCACGCACACACACACACGCACACACACACACACACACACACACACACACACACATACATAATAGCAATCGCAAAAGGGAACATTCCTAGTGAAAGCGGATCGCGCTGCGAGTGCAGGGAGCGCACAGGCGGGTGGTGTTGAGAAGGACCTCCCGGTGCGATTTCGCAGGCGCAAGTGCTGCCAACTCCCTCCCTTCCCGTGCGTGGGCGCTCGCGAACTAATAATAGCAAACTGATCGGTGGAAGCCGTCCTGGAAGAAGCGTCCTCGCGGGAGGGCGACGAACGATTGAAGAGGGCCGTCCAGAAAGCTGCCAGGAAGGTTAAGAACGAAATAAAGGACAGGGGCGACATTAAAGTTTCCTCCACTCTTGAATGACTTGATTATTTTCAGGTAGTTATATTTATAATTTTAATTAACGTATATTTTTTTTACATTTTTTATCATTATGAGGAGATATATAGATAATATAAAATGCATAGGGCTGTTTATATTTTTTAATATTTATTCACTCTCTTCTTTATCATATTTCTGCATACATTTTGGAAGATCACTTTCGCCTTTGTTTCTTCAGAGATCTCGCTGAAAAACAAGAAGACATTTACTTCATTACTTCACATTATATTATAAATATCTCGATTTTATTAGTTACAATTTCTTCCGTTGTGAACCCTGACTATCACATATTTTGATTTCACCTAGCGTTTCAACAGTCATACATTATCCTACAGTCCATATTTCAAATAATGTTGCCAATCGGAATTATACACAATTGAGGTGACCAGTGTGCGAATCAGCCTAACCCACAAGGGTATGGAACTGGGATAAAATGAATTTTGCTTTCGGTTTTTAATCAATTTTTTGTACAATAAAGTAGATAATTTTCCTTATTTTCTTGAAGGTAACAAATTTGTTTAATCGAAAAAATATGATTTAGCAATTCTTGAAGCATTTTTTAGATGTTTTATTACCGTAAAGGTAAGGTTATTTCGTCATTCTATAGAGTGATTACTTTTGTACGAGTACATCAACAACTACTCGAACACATTGTTCTAGTAATTGTTTGACTGCGTTCTTTTCCGGCAATGAGACCATGCAGGTTGCAGTTCTGCAGTTGCATATGAGTCCTGCAGGTTGCAGTTCTTGAGTTTGTAAAATTCAAGGTGAAATTGCTTGTTTTTCATTAACGTTAGTGTGGTTTCGGCATTTGAGGACGTAACAGAGAAGTGAAGCGCATTCACTGACACTCGATATTGTTTCCTCTGATTTGCCACTAAAATTTTCTTCCTCACTGCTCCTCTTTCTATTTGTATTTTTTCTCCATTTCATATCTTTGTGAACTGCTGTTTCAGATACTATTGTTGATCCAATATGTTTCCCATTCTGTTTGGTTGTAATGATTCTGCTTGTAATGGTAGGAGTAGAACTGATGTTCATTACTATTTTGTTAGCAATGCAGAATAATCAAATCAGCTGTTCATTTACCGTTGAAATTGATTTTCTATAACTCGGGAACAAACATTTTTCAAATTTTTATTTTTCTAAAATCATAATTATTTTCTAAATTCTTGTTTCTAGTTGTAGTTTTTTTATTCTGGACCTTAAGAAAATGTGCGCAGATAATCTCTTTCCCCACACGTCGTATACAGTTTTTACTATTTTTTTAGACCAAATAAATAAATGTGAAAATTACTTTCATTTAAGCGTGCAGGGTTTGAATAGTCTGGTTTCTGTATTTCAATCTGTTGAGCGACAAGACTGGAAAATAGCTGTGGTTGGAAGATGGTGTTGTAGGAAATCTTTAATTATTTCTGAAGAGCGATTTCTCTTCTTAGGTTGGAGGAGGGATGTGACTTTCGGTGGGAAGCCAATGCGTTGGATTCATCTGAATACATCCGGTGATCATGCACATAATATTATTTAATTGGGTATCAATTAAGTGGACATGGTAATTGTTTAACCATAATGTAGCTCCCAATTCTGCTACACTATACACATAAGTCTCAAAGCTTAGTACTGAAGTAAAATATTGAAAACCACTTATTTATTCAAGAGTTTTGTGTTCCAAAGACTATACTTATCATATCACGTTATGTTCGCTATATTTTTCGAGGGAAGCTGTGTGTGTGTGTGTGTGTGTTGTGTTTGTGAGAGAGTGGGGGAGGGAGGGGCAGGAGTTGGTAAGCCTGCCATCTAACATGATTATACATTAAAAAACGCGATTTAATATTCACGATCATATGAATAATTCGATCATTATTATAAAATGTAACTTTAACCTCCTGATAACCTTGTGTTTGTAGGAAAACTGTTTATCTCCCCAGTTTTGGTTCGGGGTCCTCCAGCCGTGAGCTCGAGAGGCAGGGAGGGGCGGTGAGTCACGTTCTTCCTCGAGGGGCGCCCGCGGGGGCGGCGAGAGAGTTACCTCTTCCGGGGTGCGAGGGAGGGGGGACTCCTCGGCTGTTCATCACTCGCGCTCAGCCACGTGACCAACACAGAACTCCCAAATTGCGGCAGCGCCCCTCAACAGAAGAGAGTAGGGAGTTTTTGCACCCTCGAACGTAAAGTACTATCGATCTTCTGCTCATGCGCAGTTTCAGTTGCGCATCACTAATGCATCTGCGCTATACGCAGAAGATCGATAGTGCTTAACGTTGGAGGTGGCAAAAAGTCCCTAATGTTGATGTTTAGAGTCCCTAGGGATGCCCGCTCGCAGCGCTCCAACTGGCCTGCCAAAGAACGTCAACATGCACGCCTCCCATAATATTACGCCTAGGAATGTAATTGCTGTGAACTCTTTCCGCAATGTAAACTGTTCGATATATTTAGGCAATATTGCAATAAAATTTCAAGGAAGTATATTCTTGAGAAAAGAACTCCTCGAGGAGTATTCATTTTCTTGATGCATCTGATGTCAGTATAACTTAGGCAGGCAAGTCATTTAATTAAAACATGAGAAATTAAAGATGTACATGATGAAAATCGATCACAAATAATTCTTAACCTTTAGAATTCAATTTTTTGTAATAAACTTGCTTTTCCATTATTATGAACCAAACACAATATTTTGAAGAAATACTGAAAAACACGAAATAACTTTCATTCGACTCGTGGATTCCGTAGGGACAACATCGTTCTCGTTGCGTGTCCGCACCGAAGTCTGTGATACGAGTTTTGAAGTGTAAAGTGTAAAGTGTCAAGGTATCTATTTATACGGAAAATCTACTGTACTAACTACAAGAATACAGTCAAGCCGCCTGCGTGTGCAGCTGGCTGGACTTATTATGCCAAATGGTGACTACAACAGCAACATAACCAAAGAATCTACCAACATGATGAACAACCAAGAAGGTAAGAAGTCATATGCTAGTGTAGCTACAAGAGATGTATTCCCCAACAAGGATCAAGCTATAGTAATAGAATCAAAAGAAGGACTTACTATAAAAGACTATTTAAATAAGCTATCCACAATTGTTGACTCTACGAATATAAGGTTTATATCAAGGATTTATAACAACAGAGTATGTGTTTTCTTAAGCAGTAAGGAAATTGCTGACTATATAACTGATAATCATAGTAATATTAATATCCAAAACCATATCTTAACAGTCAGGCCCCTAATAAGTAAACAAAAGAGAATTATCATCTCAAATGTCTGTCCTATCATACCTCACGATGTAATTGAAAGAGAGCTAATCAAGAGAAACATACAAAATCACTCTAACATTTCTTTCATCAAAGCAGGAGTTACAGAACCTGGTTTCTCACACATTATGAGTTTTAGGAGGCAGATTTTTATTGATCCAGAGGACATTAACAAGGTACCAGATTCAATGACAATATTTTATGACAATACAACATATAGAATTTACTTTACAAGTGACACCATGGCATGCTTCAATTGTAAACAAGCTGGTCATCTTGCCAACCAGTGCCCTACCAAGATCTCCACTTTAAATGCTCACTATGTTAACCAAGAATTAAAAGAAAGTCATGAACAGGAGTCAGTGATAACACAAGAACTGTCACAAAACACACTGAACCAAAAAGAAGAACATAGTATGGTTAATAACAAGAACTTACCAATTATCAATAAAGGAACTTTAACATCTGAATCTCCCTCTCAAGCTGATGATGATAACTGCACACCCAAAACTACTAATAATGACACTTCAAAACAATGTCAAGAACAGGAGGCAATGATAACACAAGAAGTGTCACAACACAACTTGAACCAGATAGATGAGCAGAGTATGGTTAATAGCAGTAACTTACCAATTGTGAATAAAAGATCTTTAACAAGTGAATCTTCCTCTCAACCTGATACTGATAATTGCACATCCAAAACTACTAATAATGACATCCCAAAACAACCAATCAAGAAAAAGAAAAAAACTAAAAATGATAAAAGTGAAAATACAGTAACACAAGAAGACATTCAAATCAAATCTATTGATGAACTAATTAAGCCTATCCAGAAGATCATTGATGAAAAACCTGAACAATTTCCACTCAATTACATACAATTTAAAAATTTCCTTGAAAACTCCTTTGGAGCTAAAAACCCTATTATCATAGCTAAAGACTATCCCTGTGACACTCAGTCTATTATCCAGATGATGACTAATACATATCCTCTCCTGACAGAAAGATCCATTAAAAACAGGTTCACCAGAATTATAAACAAACTAAAAATCAATAACCCACTTAATGAAGACTCAGGAAGTGATACTTCTACTTCTGTTTAAATTTAATAAATAGAAATATATTTGATGAATATTCTACAGTGGAATACTAATGGTTTTCACCCTCGATAGAATACAGATTTTGTGTGAGAAATACAAACCTGAAATAGTATGTGTGCAGGAAACCAACTTCAAAGGAAATAAATCTGGTAAATTAAAAGGATTCAAGTGCTACAACAGAAATAGATCAACTTCTTCTATTGCAAGTGGAGGTGTTGCTATTTTTGTTAAAAATTATATAAAAGCAAACCACTTTTATATCGGATCCGATATTGAGGCAATAGCAATACAAATACAAGTTCCCTTTTCCATATGTATATGCAACATATATATACCCAACAGCTATCAATTTGAAAAGAATGAAGTGAAGGATATCATAAAACAATTACCTAAGCCCTTTATTCTATTAGGTTATGTTAATTGTCATAGTACCCTCTGGGGATCGTATAAAACCGACTCAAGAGGCATCAATATGGAAGATATTATTGAAGAATCTGATTTGGTAGTACTAAATAACGGGCAACCTACACACTTCAATATTAATAATGGACAGCTTAGTGCAATTGACCTCACACTCAGCTCCAGCAGCCTGGCCTCTAAATGCAATTGGTATGCACTGTATGAGCCTCACGACAGTGACCACTTTCCCATTTTCACGATTATCAGCGATTCTTCATGTATCTCGAATCCGCTGCAAGAGAATATTAAGTGGAACTACTCCAAAGCCAACTGGCTTAACTATCAGGAACAAATTAGAATGAAAACATCTCAAATGGATATGTTTCAAGAACACGACATTGACGTAATAATCAAATCGTTTACTTATGTCATAACAACAGCAGCTAATGACTCACTAGAAATTATCAAACCCACAAAAAGAAGAAACGTGGTACCATGGTGGAACGAAAAATGTAAAAATGCTCTTAAACAGTCCAAACATGGTACAAGAAACACCCAACAAATGAAAATAAAATCGAATATAAAAAACTAAGAGCTCTTACAAGAAGAATAATTAAAGAAAGCAAAGCCAACTCCTGGATAAGTTATGTATCCTCTATCAATGTGAATAATAACATTAAGGATTCTTGGAAAAAAATTAGTTCCATACAAGGTAACAAAAGATTTAATCAAATACATTTACTGCTGTCCGAAAATGCCCAAGTTATTAATGAACCCGCTGATATCGCAAATGAGCTCGCCAACAAATTTGCCAGCAACTCTAGCTCTCAAAATTACTCTCAAGCCTTCCAAACTTACAAAAGTGAGCAAGAAAGTGAACAGCTGATGGTGAACACAGAAGCGTGTCACATGCAAGAGCACCTTAACTTACCTATTTCAATGAAAGAACTTGTCACAACACTAGACGCCTCCAAAAACTCTTCTCCCGGACCAGACAACATTCCAAATATCCTGCTTAAAAATCTACCACAGGAAGGGAAAGATATACTACTAAAAATATACAACTGTATATGGATAGAAAAGACATTCCCAAAAGTGTGGAAAGCGGCTATTGTGATCCCCATTCCTAAACCCGGAAAAGACCCAACACTAAGTGGTAATTACAGGCCCATATCATTGACTTGCAATATGTGCAAGATTTTGGAAAAAATTGTTAATCGTCGGCTCAGATGGTATCTCGATTACAAGAATATAATATCTAGCAATCAGTTTGGATTTCGACCAGGACACTCAACGACCTCCCACCTGGTAAGCATAGATACCTATATTCAAGAAGCTTTTGCCAACAAACAACATGTGTTAGCAGTCAACTTGGACATTGAAAAGGCATACGATATGGTATGGATGCATCGAGTCCTACAGAAGCTGAGCGAAATTGGAGTTCGAGACAACAGGTTTCAGTTTATCAAACATTTCACGGAAGATCGAGTCATGCAAGTGAGAGCAAATGGAGCATTATCAATGAAGAAAAGAATAGAGAACGGTGTACCTCAAGGATCCATCCTAAGTGTTACACTTTTCCTACTAGCAATAAATGACGCGGACGAAAAAATCAAACCACCCACTATCATTAGGAAATACGCCGATGATATTACTATGCTTTGTAAAGGAAGAAATATTAACTCAAGCCAAGAAATTATGCAAATCGCATTAAATAGTATTTACGAATGGTCACTCAAATCAGGGTTTAAATTTGCACCTCAGAAAACGGAGTGTATTATATTTTCAAAGAAGAAAATTAACAACTTACCTACGCTAAAAATTGGTAATCAGATCCTGACCTTTGTCACCAGTACCAAAGTATTAGGAATGCACTTCGATACTAAACTGACCTGGAAGTTGCACATATTGAACACTATTAACGAATGTAAAAGGAGAATCAACATACTTAAATGCCTGGCACACAACAACTGGGGAGCACATAGACAATTGCTATTATTAACATACAAAGTACTTGTGAGATCCAAAATAGACTACGGATCAATAATATACAGATCTGCTTGTAAAAGTGACCTCAAAAAACTGGATACAGTCCATAATCAAGGTCTCCGAATATGCACCGGATGTTTCCATACCAGTCCCATCGGAAGCATACTGATTGAAGCAAATGAACCCACATTATCTCATCGGAGAGAGGAACTAATAATCAAATATGCTTTAAAAGCAGCGACGTCCATCAATCCAATCATAGTACAGGACATATATCCTAAACAACAAGAGTACTTAGAGCATTCGCGTTTTATACCTTTGTATGAAAACACTAGAAGAATACTTAGAGAACTTAATTTCGATCACAGAAAAGTAGAAAAGAAGAGAAATTACAAAATACCTCCTTGGATAATCTCGGATATCTCAGTAGACTTATCATCTGGCGCTCATCAAGGAAATGGAACATCTGAGATAAACTCTGCACCGACCAACAATTACAACATGTTTTATCCTGTTTATGCCAAAGCAATTAAAACTACACATGGAACAGAAGCAACAGTGGTAACGAAAGATGTATCGGTGAAACACCAACTTAACTACTATGCCAGCCATCTTACTGTCGAATTATGCGCCAACTTGACCGCCATGAAACTTATTAAAAATAGTAACCACTCAAAGTTTATTTTATACTCAAATTCCCGCACTGCAATAAAAAGCATCAACAACAACGAAACTTCTAGTGAAATGATTATTACAATTCAAGAACTGTATCATGGCATTACCACATTAGGTAAAGAAGTAATATTGGTATGGAATATGAATCAAGATACAGAAATGCAGACGGAAACTGACCGAGTAGTTAGTGGAAGTACAACTGATATCCCAAACACTGTACTGGCAATTTCGAATACACTCCAAGATCTAGTGAAACATATTGGAAAAATATTAGAAGAAAAATGGTTCTCCATATGGACTACGCTTAAAAGAAGCGACCTTCATAAAAACATAACCAATTTTCAAAGTCTGAAACATAATAAAAAGCTCATCAGAAAGGAACAAGTGGCCATAACGAGAACACGAACAGGTCACTGTAAGCTAAGCCATCTATAGATATAGATGCTTTCTGATTGACGGATCCAATTCTCCATCATGTGACCTGTGCAATACGGCTTGGTCCCTGTCTCACATAGTCAATTATTGCCCTACTTTCCAACATATCAGGCAGAGATATCTTCACAACACAAGTTTGGAATGTATACTTGAATCTGAGAAGTATCAAGAAAGAATTTTACAATTCTATAAGGAGAGTGGAATTTTCAGCCAAATTTGAACTTTGTTTTGATCATGGCTTTTTGTTTTTGTTTTTTTGTTTGCATGTCTCACTAAGTATTATTGTTACTACTCTTTCGTTTTTTGCAATCCTGTATACAATTATTGTGAATTACTGTATATTGTACTGAATTTGTAAACCTCATTTAATCATGTATGAATTACTGTTATAATGTATTTTTTCTGAGTCGCTAATGACCCAGTTGTCGATGCGACGTTAAATAAACAAACAAACAAACAAACGAAATAACTTTGATAAACGCGAAAGAGTTCGTCCACCCGAAGAGCCCATGAAGGAAGATAAACAAGACCAGTTGCGACATGTCGACGTCGGTAACTAATCATTAGGAAGAGGATTTTTATGCACTAAAAATCTTGAAATATGCTTTTAAAAAACTGCATTTACGACCTAAAAATTATCAAATGTGCACTTTAATATGAAATAAAAATTAACAATATATCATTTCCTGTATAAACCTTTCTTGTTGAAATTCAGGAGAAGCATCCTTGGAATAAAAAAATATATAGTTTAGTGCAAACATAATACAAACTACCGTCACGAAAGAAATAATTGAAGTAAAAATTCACCTTAGTGAAGTACATTCTTAGTCTTGTTGTATTTCTTCTGTCTGATTTCAAATATATATCGAGAAATATTTTACATTTTCACAGGTATTTTGTCATTTATAGAAAAGGAAAAAAAACAAATACCGTGACAAGCTCATGCTAATCAATGAAGGTTCACAAATAAATAGTAGATTCTATGAAAAGATGAAACGTTTTAGATATAAGTCTCTTTTTTTAACGAAATATGCAAAATAGGCTCATGTAATTACACGAATATGCACAAGCAGGAAAAATCGGCCTAATGTGCACCTACACACCTACCTTAGCATCGACTACAAACCGAATGGCAAGAAATTCACTTAGCTATGCCCTGAAGCAACGGACAGAAATCTGCTGCCTACTAATCATCGTATTCCCAAGTGACATAGGATATTGTTGCCTCACGAACCTTTCACCTCCGACATCGCCTCTGCCCGACTCGAACGTAAACAGAGTAAGGCTTTTCCCGCAGAAAGAAACGATCCATCTCGCGTTGGACTGTGTTCGCTACATTCGCTGCATTCCAACCAGTGATCTCAACATAATAACTTGATGCACAACTGCAATGCTTTGAAGTGCTGAAAATCGTGACAGTCGTTTTTCGTTAGGTTGGCTGCGGTGAACGTCTTCCTACAGACTTTCTTACGAGTGAAATGTGTTTTGTTTGTTGTTAGCGATGCTTACAATCGTCTCTGTCAAAGAAAATGCCAAAAGCAATCGGTTGTAAAGAACGCTAACAAACTGTAAACTAGATGTGAACTGTTATTAGATGAGATATTTAGCCTTTACTTTTATAACATTTTTTAGTTTTCGACGACTATTATTTGCTATAAGACGATCTAACAAAATTATTAAAGATACGCAAACCACTCCGCTCCGTTAATGTTAAAAAAGTTTCCAAGAAATAAAAGAATGGATTTTGTTTAAGTATTATAGTACATTGAAATTTCAAAATATTAAATTTTGATTACTTTAAACTTTTTAAGTTCTAGTGAAAGAGATTAATTGTTTAAAATTGGAATGATACACTTGGTAACTAAAACAGAACAGAGGTTCACCATCATGGTGGTCGGTCCCGATTTCTGAGCACAGAGTGTGGTCTCCAGTCAACTCTAGAGCTCACTGATTCCAACGTCCACCTGAGTTGCGCCTGCTACAACCAATGCTTTTTCTTCTCTCTTTTTCGTCCCATCTCCCTCTGCCATTTCCATCCATCCGGTTCGTCCAAACGCAACTCTGTTATGTCTATGATACTTACCGCCCTCTCCAAAATATGTCCGTTCCCACTCTATGACAATATGTCCTAAAACCGCTCTCTTTGTGGCCTGGGCACTACTGAAAGGAAAATAACAAATTTCATTTGAAGAGTCAAAACTCAAGTCATCCTTCTCCTCGGTAGATCCTGCATTCGATACTTGCGAATGATAAAAATAATCGCCCGAAATATCCGCATTTACTAGTTTATTGTTTCCATCCTTTCCATAAATCTACCCAAGACCGATTGCTTTTTCCCATCCGCTAAACTAAGGCTTTTTTCGCGTCTCCCGAAAACTCTGTCTCTACTAGTCTGGATCCCGTAAATTTCTTCCAAATATCCAAGCAACGAACGTACTGTCTAAACACTCTCTGCTGCAATTCGATACCGTCCTCCCCCATGGGTTTTGAGAACAGAGGATCGCCATGTACGAAAAAATAAACTGAATATTTACATTATCAGTGTACACACTTTTTTATATTATTACGACTTTATTTTCCACATTTTCTGGTCATATCTCGCCAGACGCATAGGCCGTTGAATTAGAAGATGCGTTTCATTTCCTTCTTTCAAAGGCTTTGAATTTATCTTTCATGCAAAAGCCTTGGACCGGCCGAGGCACCCGCGATGCAGCCCCCAAAGCCTCTGGTACTGAATCGCTCGCTTTGCTTATCGCTTCGTTTCTCGCCCTCCCCCCTTCCCCTTCCCCTCTCCTTCTCCAAACTCTACGCGCCACGAGTGCTTATATGTTCTCAATTATGAAAATAAATTCGACTGGTGTGTTTTGAAATGTCTGGAAGTGTATGTTTTTATAGTATTATTTGCGGCTCTATTAATATTTTTCTCCCCACTCTCTGCTAGAGGCATTCGTAACACATTTCGATAATCAGCATATTGGATTCAAAAATATATAAATTATTTTCTTCTTCCATCGTTTGTCGTACTTTTTTTCTAGTCGATGAATCCCAGCTGGTGCATTACCAATACCAGTACCCTAACAAACGGGCCACGGACCGTGTGCAATCATTCCTGCCTCTTCCTTGTCCTATCCTTTCCCCTTACACACACACATACACACACACACACACTAATATGCACTACACTACCACACATGACGGTAGGAGGCTTAGAGCTTGTCCCGGCCGAGAGAGTGCCCCGCTGGTAGGAGATTCTTGGTTAGGGAAAATCCCGCTAGCCGATGGCAGGTGAGCGCCGGATCTCGCCGGGGGAAGATCACCATCATCTCCCGAACAAAACAAGCACTACACTGACGGGACTAATGACCCTAGTAGTTGACGCGCCCGGAATCACAAATAATCAGTCACAAATATCCCTCTGCACAGCATACGCCGTAATTCGGCTGGAAGTCCCTCGCTGCCCTCTGCCCTCTCCACCCCATTCTCTATCATCCCTTTTCGTAGGAAGGAGAATTAAAGATGAAAAAATTGTCACCTAGCGGATTATGCAGACTCCTCAATGATAAAAGTCGCCGTGCGAAGAAAGTTATACTTCATATTATTACGGTTGGATTATCTTATTTTTTCTCGACATAACTGTCTACACTCGCACGAGTCCGCCAAATCTTCAAGTCGATTAAATAAGGAGCATCATATTAAAACGTGCTTACGCCTCAATTTATTTCAATTTTGTGTGAAGGGAATTTTAATCAATTTCAAACTGTCTGAAAGTCCCCGAAAGATATCCCAAACAACAAATTTCAAATTCACTTAAATGATGTATAAACTATAATTATCATCACATGAAACAGACGTTTCACTGACACACTTCAAATCGCATTGTATTTTTTCCTGCAATTATACGTTTCTATTACTGATCCTGAAATATTGATTTTTGTTTGTTGTCTTTTTACCATTAGTTTTTTAGCATTATACGTTTCCTTCATCGCCTCTCAGCAAGGCTCCATCGTTTGCATTGGGGAATTCAGAAAGAGTTCGGAAGGGGAGGAAGTTTCAAATTGGACCGCCCCCAAATATATTTTAAATTTTATGTCGAAAAAAAGGATATTTCTGAGAATGGGTCGCGATCAATATGTGGCAATTGTTTTGAATCAATTAAGTAAAATTATATATATGCTGCGAGATTTTTATCGGCTGTCGTCGCTTCTCGCTTCCCAGCCTCCATCTTTGAGGCCTCTTGCCTCCATTTCTTCTTGGATGTTCTTTCTCCAACATCTTGGTGGTCTTCCACGCTTCTTCCGCTCTGGAGGTGTCCATGCCCAGATCTTCTTAGGCCATCTATTACTTCCCACACGCTAGAGGTGCCAATACCAATTCAATCGTTTTGTTCCAATTGAATCCAAGATGCTGCTCTCATCTCTCTTATTGTTTCATTTCTAATATGATCCAACCTGGATACCCGGCAGAACCTTCTCCAGTAGCCCATTTCAAGGGCCATCAACCTGCATTTATCCCTTTTATTCAATGTCCATTAAGTAAAATTAAAAAAAACAAGAAAGTCGGCTCGGGCTCCGTGCTCGTAGCCGCCCTTCCGCTCGCCCCGTGCGCAGTCGTCGCTGCTGTGTGCGCCGCGTGCGGCGGCGCCGAGAGGGAGGCCGGAAGTTCACAGCACTCGGCGGCGCCGCCGGCGGTTAATTCGGGACAGAGGCGCCTTCTGCCTCGAGAGCCTCCGCGCTCCTCTCTCCGCGCCGCCATACGCGAACAGGAGGGAAGCAGAGTGGGAAGAGACGGCGGGGAAAATATGCCCGGTTGACGTAAATATTTTCGTTTCGGGGAATGAGAAACCCTTCAAATAACAAGTCTGAAAAGCTTTTCGAAGTTTCGAAAAAAATCAATCCAATAAATGGCAACTACGAATCTTCTTCGTGGCATAGAAAAAAATTCCAACCGAATTGTTAAAACAATGTTGCAAAAATTCAATATTAATTTATAAAATCAATGATATCGAATTTTCACAACCTGTAACCTTGATGGAAAGGGAACCAGGTGACAAAATCATTTACAATCGGTGAAAATTAAAAAGAAACGGAAAGCTTCTAGAATTGAGAAATTAGCCATAATGTGAACAATATTATTTTATATCTTATTTTTTTAATGTGTATCGCTGAACGGAATCTAAAGTGTTGAGATGTTAAATAATAGACCAATAATGTGTCGTAAACGTAAACAGGTGCAGAGACTGTAAAAAGAAGAGCATTCAATTGACGAGATAAAATACTTCAGATGAATGATATATCTAACAAGGATGTCCAAACGTTCAAATCAGGGACAAAAGAGAACAATACACATTTCAAAATAAATTGAAGACAAGTCATGACGAATAATATATGCACATTTCTAGGATGGATTTCTAGGATTGATAGAGTTAGCATTCTTGCGAACAAATCTCAGGGAGGAAGGAAAAGAAAGGATGGAAGGAAAAAATGAACAAGGAAAAGATTAGACGAATAATTTAGCTGAAAATAAATCATAGGGCTAAAAAGTAGGAAAAGTAGATGAAGTAGTAGTTCATCTTCTCAAGAGTCACTCGGCGTTCAAGCAGAAATCCAGGATATACATCAAGTCATTTGAATCATTCCACTTTATCTCGATGGTAAGGGAAATACTATTTTTACTTTCCCGTATACGTAAGTATACACGGAGTGATATAAGTAGTATAGGGAACGTTATGTAAAGCTGCGCGAAAAAATGGCCAATTTTCGGTGGAAAAAAATTAATTGCCGGGCCGTGAAAACGAATAGGTGGATAAAACCAGTTGCTAAATTAAGAAAAAAAAACCCTAACACGTGGTATAGCCAGAAACCCTGTTTTCTTGGTCCTTGATACCGAAAACCCAATTGAAAGGAAAACGTCCGTCTGTCTGTCCGTCTGTGAACACTGCTAACGCCTAAACCATGCGTACGATTTCTTCCAAACGAGATATTCCCCGATCGTCGATCTGATTCTAGTCGAAGCTTTGCGATTTTGAAAAAGATTCTTCAAAATTTGGGGGTACTTTATATGAAGCCCTCCGGGGACTTTCAAAATTTTCTCAAAAACGGCTCCAAATTTTTTCTTTAAATTTCTTGTACGAATAGACTAAAATACACTTATTAACATGGCATAGGTCCGATGTTCACGGATAACACTGTATTTTCGAAAATTTGAAAGTTTGAATTTTTTCGGCGTCTTTCTTCAGCTACAAAATTGAACATAGAGATTTTTTCTTCAAATAAAATTTGTTCTGCATATTGAGTTCTTCTTTCATAAAGGTCATTTAAATGTTTCTCAAAATTTTAGAGGTTTCGTGCAATATTGCGTGCAATATGTGCAACATTAAAAAATTACAAAAACAAGATTTTCTCAAAAACGGCTCCAAAGTTTTTCTTTAATATTTTGGTATGGATAGTGATAAATTTACTCTATCAGATGACATAAAAGCCATATTACTCTATCGGTTGGTTTTTTCAAAAATTACAAAAATGTAAATTTTTTTACTTGTCTCTCACGTCGTTAATATTTACATTATCGGCGATTTTTTTACATTATTATATTTACGAATATATATGCTTTAAATAATGTCAACTAAAGTTTCTCGAAAACACTACCGTTTTCTATGAAAAGTAGCTCAAATTTCGGCATTTTCAGAAATGCTCAAACGCCATTTTCTCATATACGGCTGCAAATTTTTTCTTGAAACTTTTGTAACAGATAGTGGTAATTACACTCTTTAGTATAGCGTAAAGTTTATTTAGAGTAATTTTTTTTGTTTTTTCAAAAATTACATAATTGTAATTTTTTTGAAAGATCTTTCACATCTTTAATATTCACATTACCAGCAATTTGTGAACATTATTATATTTGTGTGCGTAAGTGCTTCAAATAACTTCAAATAAAGTATTTTGAAAACTCAAAACTTTTCTGTGAAAATGAACTTCAAATTTCGCATTTTTAGTAGTGCTAAAACGCCATTTTCTCTTACACGGCACATAATTTTTAAAAGAAAATTGCCATTTATGACTAGGTGTTTGTGTTCTTTAATATTCTAAAATTAATGTTTCCGTTCTACCAATAGGAAACCGAAAAATTAAGAAAATGACAAAAAAATGTACTTTTGGCGGTGATAGATGACAGCTGGCAAGAACGAATTTGTGGCAATTCCGAATAGCTAGCGAAGACCCAAGGAAATAGAAAACTAATATGGGAAAGTCTGTGCCATTCTGTAGCACCACTATTACTGTTACTTTCCCGTATACGTACGTATACACAGATTGATATACGTAGTATAGGGAAAGTTATGTAATGCTGCGCAAAAAATGGCCAATTTTCGGCGGAAAAAAATTAATTGCCCGGCCGTGAAAACAAGTGGATAAAACCAGTTGCTAAATTAGGAAAAAAATCCCCTAACACGTAGTGTAGCCAGAAACCCTGTTTTCTAGGTCCTTGATACCGAAAACCCAATTGAAAGGAAAACGTCCGTCCGTCCGTCCGTCCGTCCGTCCGTCCGTCCGTCCGTCCGTCCGTCCGTCCGTCCGTCCGTCCGTCTGTCCATCTGTCCGTCTGTCCGTCTGTGAACACTGCTAGCTACTAAACCATACGTACGATTTCTTCCAAAATAGATATTCCCCGGTTGATCTGATTCTAGTCGAAGCTTTGAGATTTTGAAAAAGATTCTTCAAAATTTGGGGGTACTTTATATGAAGCCCCCTGGGGATTTTCAAAATTTTCTCAAAAACGGCTCCAATTTTTTTCTTTAAACTTTTGGTAGGGATAGTGGTAGTGTACTCTATCAGATGACATAAAAGCCATATTGGTCTATCGGTTGTTTTTTTTCAAAAATTACAAAAATATAAATTTTTTCACATGTTTCTCACGTCGCTAATATTTACATTAGCGGCGATTTTTTCACATTAGTATATTTGCGAGTATATATGCTTTAAATAATGTCAAGTAAAGTTTCTCGAAAACACTACCGTTTTCTGTGAAAAGTAGCTCAAATTTCAGCATTTTCAGAAATGCTCAAACGCCATTTTCTCATATATGGCTGCAAATTTTTTCTTGAAACTTTTGTAACATAGTTATAATTACACTCTTTAATATGGCGTAAAGTTTATTTTGAGTAATTTTTTGTTTTTTTCAAAAATTATATAAATGTGAATTTTTTGAAAGATCTCTCACATCTTTAATATGCACATTATCCGCAATTTGTAAAGATTATTATATTTGTGAGTGTAAGTGCTTCAAATAACTTCAAATAAAGTATGTTGAAAACTCAAACATTTTCTGTGAAAATAAGCTTCAAATTTCGCATTTTTTGTAGTGCTAAAACGCCATTTTCTCTTAAACGGCACATAATTTTCAAAAGAAAATTGCCATTTACGGCTAGGTTTTTCTGTTTTTTAATATTCTAAAATTAATATTTCCCTTCTACCAATAGGAAACCGAAATATTAAGAAAATGGTAATAGCTTATTATGCAATTAGTTTAAAACGTTATCCTTTTTTGCACGAAAAAGAAGATATTACCGAACGAACGACGTTAGAAGAGAGTTCTGTAATTTCTTCTTATGGGTGCAAAACAGTAACGTTATAAACGAGTATCATACACAATTTTTTTGTATAACAATATTATAAGGATTTAAGGAAGCGAAATTAATTGTGTTAAGTTGTAATTCGTAGTTGTAGAGGATTTCAAATTCATGTTTTGGCGTCATGAATGCTACCTAAGCGACAAATTTGTTTACAAATGGCAATTAGTTTGAAAGTCGCGATTCAAGCATAATGAATTTGTCTAGAGAAATTGTGGAAGAATCTGAAAAAGCAGAAAATGCTATGATACCGAAAAAGCCTTGCAAACTTTATGAGAAAGAGTACTTAAAGTTAAGGAAATTTATGGATAAAAAATATGTAAAATGCAAAGCTGCTGTTCTTTCGTATCTATCGGAGCAGTTCGGTTAAGTAAGTATAATGCACATGCTAGAATGAAGACGTTTGTTAATTTAATGCATGCTTCTTTAAACATTAAGTCCACAGCATGTAAAGCGTCGACACTATGGTGCACTTATTCCAAATTAAAGGAAATTCTAAAGATCAAAGAGAATAATGATATTGGAACTTTTCATAAAGTAAGTTTACTTATGAAACACGTAAATGTGGGATATCAACCTATAAAGGCAATGGTATTTTCCCAACAAGATGTAAACACACTTCTTACAAAAGCTGATGAAACTTTTCTTTAATGAAGGTATAATAATGACAGTGGCAATAATAGTTAAGTTTTATTTATTAACAGGTGTATTGTATTAATAACTGGTATGATTTTCAGGTTGTTGCTATTTTTGGCACATTTGGTGCTTGTAGACGTGTCGAATTGTACAATTTGTGCATCAACGATGTGAAAGAAGAAGGTTCTGTTTTGATAGTGAACAAAAAATGACAAGCCCGGAATATTTACTATCGTATCCAGTGAAGAATTTAATTATGTTGAGGTCTGTAAAAAATACATTTCCTTAAGACCCTTACATTAAACACAAAAAACTTGTTTGTTTTACAATCATGGCAAATGCAGCTGCAATCCAATTGGTATCAATACATTTGCGAAAATACCAAAAAATATTGCAAATTATTTAAAATTACCAAATGCATAAAAGTACTCTGGTCATTCGTTTAGGAGAACATCCGCGACGTTTCTCGCAGATAATGGTGGTGATACCACTACACTTAAACGTCATGGAGGATGGCGGACTACAAGTGTAGCCGAGTCATACATCGAAGAATCAGTGAATAACAAGATTCAAATAACTAACAAGATATTGGTTAGTGCAGAAAGCAAAGAAAAAACAAGCATTTTAGATATAAATGCATGTTCTGAAGTGTCACTGACCAATTTATCAAATCGTACACTTAATGTATATGTTCACAAGAATTAATTTGATGTTTTTTTTTGTTGTTCTTATTATGATCTTCTTGTTATATTACCAAATAAAAACAAAATATAATTTTAAAGAAGTAATAAATTAATAAATGAGTTTTTAAAAGTAAGTTTTTTCATAACGTATTTGATTTTACTGCGAACACTGCAATCTCTTTATATGGTACCACTGCCTTCTTTAAACTCCATAACTGAAAATATATAGGGGCCGTGACTATTACGTCAGTGATGGCTCATATATCGTGCAGAAATAGCGATGACTTAATGATTCGTGAAATAATATGCTATACTATGAACGATTTTGTTAATGTAAAAGGGTTGTTTATAATACTGGTATACAAAAAAATGTACTTTTGGCGATAGATGGCAGCTGGCAAGAAAGAGTATGTGGCAATTCCATATAGCTAGCGAAAACCCAAGGAAATAGAAAACTAATACGGGAAAGTCTGTGCCATTCTGTAGCACCACTAGTTAAGATTAAACACCCACATTTCTTGAAAACTAACTACAGTGTTTTCGGCTATGGCAATAACACACATATGTTCCAGTTTCCGGTGCGGATTTGTAACAGTCACTGAGTAATAGTTCCGCGAGGAAGAAAAATGTCTTTTAAAGTGTTCCATGATAAAAATAACCCGCTACCGCTGGGCAGAGGCCAGCCTTTCTCTCGACTCGCTCTCTGGACGTTGGTTTTCTTGGCTGAATTCTTAGACTTTTGAAAGTGGTTAGATCCCAAATGCTGCATGATATAAAGTTAATATTTGGCAACAATTACTTTCATTGGAAATGGAACTTGCTTCTCTCACGCAAGCATGCTAGCTTTGATATCGAGGAACAGATCTGTATCGACTGCACATGCATTAAAATTACTAATATTATATCCGGAGTCCAAATGGACATTATGGGATGTTCCATTCTGTAGCCAATTTCGATAGCAGGACTTTCCCAAATCATCAAAAATAAGATATGGAAACACTTAAAAGCCGAATATACTAAATTTACATTATAATAAATTTACATTAATTACAATGTGAGAACCGCCATTTTATGAATGCTAATGCGATGTTTTCATTGTCAATGGAAATCTCGACGTTCGTTCGAACTTTTTGACAGAAAAACTTCTGTTTAGTGGACGATTCAATATGATTTGTAAAACGAACACAAACAATGCAACAAAATTACCATTTGTGTTACTTTAATCTACATAATTCTTTAATTCAGCGTACTTACTCTGCTATTCCGGACCACATGTAATGCATTTTTAGCTCCCAAATAATGAAAAGAAAAATGTCACACATTGTTATGATAATAGTTATATTGCGTTGTTTGAATTGAGCATCGAACGTGCGAACTCGAATATGCGGAATTTGTCCGGTGAAATGTACATAGTTTGAGTTATCTGGAATATTGCTCAATGATGATTGGCTAGAGATGCCTGTTATCGATGCGAAATTAAAAGATTTATGTTGATCTCTTTGCTCGAGTGTTTTTCAAAAGGAATGAAGGTAGGAGATGACACCTCGTCCAGAGCCCTCAGCCTTTCACCCTCATTCGTCTAGAAGTCGTACGTGAAAGAGAACGAAAATGATTCGAGGTGTCTAGAGGCCATCGCGCTGTATATTGTTATGGTGAGCCAAACTGCACTTCTTAACGGTTCGATAAACCCTGAAGTCCAGGATAACTTAAAAAAATGTGAATGTAGCCTAACTCTAGATTGAAATTAATGTTTGTTGTTAACAACATTACACACACTATCCTTTGAGCATCTTAATCTTCAGCTCCTTTGAATGCGTGCAATTTGTTCAGTGGAATGGAATGCTCCTCACAAATGGTTTGTCATGTTCACTCAGGTCGTGGCGACGGCAGTGGCGGCAGCACAAGGTAATGAATATCGAAGCGCACATCCGCGGCCCGAAGGTTAACAAGTGTTGCGTTTTCGCAACACGGCGCAAGAAAGCATAAACAATTTAATATTAAACAATTTTGTTTGCTGCAACATTACATTCTTTGTTAAGTGCTTGAATTTAAAGGTTTGGAGAACAAATTGGTAAAGTGTGTTGGTCGTTATTCGTGTAATCGCTGCTTCAGGGTTAATTGTATTATTCGTGACTTTGAAGATGGAGGGAAAAAGACGCCATCCAAGTGAAAAAAGGTAGTATTTTCTAAATGTAATGACATATTTTTTATTAGCTAAATGGTTTGTGTGTTTTATTCTCTATTTTAACACATGAATATTGTTAGTTGCTCACATCTACACTTATATGGATATCATTGGTCTTGCATTTTGAAAGTTGCAAAAACTCAACACTGGTCATGTATGACACTGTTACCTGCAGTGATATTTTTTTCAAGAACCTTACTACTGACGAAATATTGGGGTATTCTGGAAGAGAATTTGAACGCATGTGAAAATTCTGATAACTTTGTTGAATGTTTTGCTCCTCTTGACGTTAGAATAGAGGACAGAGAAGAGTGCTGATAAGATCTTATTGGGACACTCAACAATTTGACAGGTAAACAGCTAATTGCAGAAGGGAACTGATGATAAAGAATAGAAAATACATAGAAATATAACATTGTTTTCACGTCATCGGCGCATCAGCTTCTCACAAAATGAAAATGAAGGAAGAGAAAACCAAATCAATGATTATGGTTGCAGAAAATCGAAGAAAAAAGATCTTGCAAATAAAAACGAAATGAATAATGGAAATAGGAAATTAGCCAATGATGTTGAGACCAATGTATTGAGTTCCCTCAAACTCTACTGAGCTCGTCAGTCTATTTTTTCAAATGATGAAATAGAATTTATGGTAAGTAATAGTTTAATATATGCTATTCCAAAAACAATCACTTTGTGATTCAGTTTTTGTACTATATGTAAGAAAGAGCCTTGTTGCTACGAAACGATGATACCCTACTACATGCGAAATAGTCTGAAACACATCAAGGGTAAAATAATTCGCTTCGGTTATACAATTTGGAGTCTTATTTTGAGATTAGATTGATTGATTGTTACTGATTCCGGGCGCGTCAACGGCTAAGGTCATTAGTTCAGTACGTGTAGGGCATGTTTTTTCCCTTGGGATGTGCTGATCTTCCCCCGCTGGATAGCGAAATCCGGTGCCGATCTAGAGGGGTTTTCCCAAGCAGGTATCTCCCACCAGGGGGCACCACCTCAGCCCAGGCAAGCTTTAACCTCCCGACCGGTGTCCCGGAATGTATGGTAGTGAAGTGCATGTTAGTGTGTGTGTGTGTGTGTGTGTGTATGTGTGTGTGTGTGTGTGTGTGCGCGTGAGCGTGCGTGTGTAAGCAGAGAGGATAGGCAAGGAAAGGGAAGGGAAGATAGCGCGCGGTCCGTGACCCGTTTGTTAGCTTACTGCTCCGGCATTCGCAGGGTGTTGATCGGAGAAACCACGGAAAAATACTGGTCAAAGCAGCCAGCCGCTAGAATTCTCCTCAAGACATCGAATGAATTTGACCTAGCTGACAAGCTAGTGTCGAAAATACTGCCGCCGACGGGGCTCAAATCTAGGACTTCCCGGTCAGAGGCACAGTTTGCTTATTATAACTTGTTTCCTACCATGTAATAATGTTGGAGTTAGTTAGTTATAGTTATTTCTAATGTCACAATAAAGATTCTACTACACGCAAGTGTTTATTTGCAGCAGCAGTCACTTTCTGAAATAAGTGTAAAAGTGGTGGTATCTGCCCAGTGTTGCTTTTTCGCAACACTAAATTTTTGACCAATAGAAGTACTGGTGACTTGTATATTGTTATCCTACACATTTATAGTAATTATAGTATCATGATCTGTAAATATGAAATATATTGGCAACAAAAAAGTTCTAGGGCATATATGGGTTAAGGTTCTACTCCGTCATCTATATTGAATTGATTCAGTGAACTTCCAGGAGCTCCCGATCAGAGCAACCGGCCTCTATAATCCTCATATAGGCAACGGTGTCGTTCCCTCATCACTTAGTCGCTGACGAATATGTACTGCCTTCAAGTCTCGAACCTAGAACATGTCGATCCAGGAACAATCCCTCACAACTCCGTACGCAAAAACTTCCAGGGATTTATACGCATTACTGCGAAGAACTACGAAGGTGAGATTAGAAGCCTTCTGTTTGTTTGCGAGATAAAAAGTGACAGCGCGCTCTTTATTGTATAGCGAGTTGTATACAGCGTCAGGCCGTTCCTCTTGATATTATATTTTGGCCCATCTGAACAATCGCACAAATTTGGTTTCCTCTTCACCATCTCTACATTCAGGGTTCATTTTCACCCTTGTGGCACCTTCAGTGTCGTTCTTTTTCATCATTGTTTTGTATTATATTTAATGTGTAATTTTCCTGATTAATACACAGATCAGTAAAGCTGTGTACTATACACGTGTTTTTTGTTGCATCCTAATAGCTTACATGCTATGCTTAAATCAAGCTGGGGGACCAAAGAGGCTCCTCTGTTAATTGACAATTTCGGTAATTTTTTCATAAATACGTCGAAGGGGAATTTGTTTTGAATTAGTGTTGGTTGCGTAGGATTTCGGTCGACGTTGTTTAATACGGTGATTTGTGGTATGAAGAAATAGATGTTGGAGGAAAGGTATTTAATATGGTTGCCTATGTGTTCGATGAATAGTTGTTTGTGAAATTTGACTTTGAAAACGAATAAGAGGCGTTGGTGTATGTACTTAGGTACTGGTTTTGGAAAACTTTTAATTTGTTATGGTTAGTTTTACTGCATTAATCCAGATGGGGCACACGTTTAAAAGGAGGGGTCTCAAGATGGTTGTGTCAATTATTATGGCTTGTGTTATATGGTAGCGCGGAATTTTTGTTGATAAGTTTCTATTGGAGTAATTTTATTTTGCTTGATTGTCTTGGTTTGTGTTTTTTCCGTGGTTTTGGGTTTACGTTGTGTCCAAGATATTTCATTGTGATGATCTGGAGGTGCCTGATGAGTGGTTTGTAGGGTAATGTTAAGGAGATGGTATAAGTAATCTGAGGGTGAATATTTTTGTAGCAGTTTTTGATGGTCGATTAGATTAAGGTATTGTAGCTTTACATTTTATATTTTGTATAAACGGGGCCTGAGGAAAATAGCGCCGTGTCGTCCACAAATTGGGAGATTTTTGTTGAATTTAGTGTGGATAAGTCTCCCATGTGGATAATGGAGAGTATCTGGGATAATGGTGATCCTTGAGGAAGACCTGCCTTGATTTATCAGGGGTTTGGGTGGTGGCTATTGACATTAACTGAAAAGGTTCTGTTGGACAGAAAGCTGTCGATTGTTGATCATCCTTGGTCTTCTTCGTTTTCTTCTTTTAGACAGCTGTCTATTAATTAATCTTTTTTCAGAATAAAAGGAGAAATATGGACTCGAATTCTTTCTTCCGATCCACAGGCGGCTCCAGACACTCTTTGTTCGGCGAACGGCGAGCAACCGCTCGCCCTATTCCGAGTGGTGTGGATGGGTCGCTTGCTATTTGCCGAGTGACGAAATTTCTGTGCTCGCCCTACCTGTCGGTCATTTGGACACATCAAGGAACCGAACATTCGCCGAAAACATCAGCTGTTGGGGATTGGGCGAACAGTAGCATGCTGCTCGTCAAATGCCAAATGTGTGGAACCGCCTTAATACACAGTTCATTCACCTTGGTGATAAAGACGGTCATTAAACTCATTCCCATAACTCACGGAAGGGGCAGAACCCCCTCCCCCCGCGCGAAAGACGGCAGCGCTTACCCCAGTTCGCTTGTGTCTGGTCGCGCCGACCCACGCAACACGCGGCGGTGGCACTTCGGCAGCCCATTTGCCAGAGGCCTTGGCAGCGGCGGCGGCGGCGACTGGCGCAACCCCCGAGGCGCCGCGGCCTCGAAACCTCTGGGGCTGGCCCCGAAATCCGCTTGGACAAGGGGCCGCCCCGTCACCACCCCCTCTCACTGTTAGGGACGTTGCATCGTCCCATCGCAGGCGCCCGAATTGTTGCTGAAGACGGTAGATGAACCCAGAAGGAAAGGGATAGATCATCAGAACATTTTTTTGTTTATTTGATTCTGGGGATGGAAAAGCGTCGAACTCAAGTCGTTATCTGAAGAGACATACGTTCTTCTGTACTGATATTACTCAAAACTACTTTTTCAGTCTTTCTTCGATAATATATGATGATCGATGGCTGATTTTGTATGTTCTCTAGATGATTTGACTTATCTCAGTGTCTTTGAGGCAATTCACTGCTTACAGTTGATTTATTGGAAATAATATACACTATTTCATTACCTTTTCCTGTTAATTTTCTCTTTCATATATTATTTAAAACAAGAGTGAATATTATTTACATGTGCTTCTATCCATTAGTTTAGTTCACGTCAAGTTCGGCACCTTCCACGTGATCTCCAAAGTGTCATTACATCTACAGCATTCCTACTACGGATACCTCAACACTACCACACTAGTCATCCACCTATCCTCATACTTTCAATCATCTGCTGTAACACACTGCCATCCAGTCATCCCAATTTAAAGATTTGATTCCCTATTTCAGCAACAACCTCGTCGCACCCCACCCAGGAGCACCGTCTCCATCTCATTTTGCGGGTCCGCCACGCCCAAATTGAACGTTCGCCACTTCCATTTTGGACAGTTTCCTCTTCACTCCACACATCTTTGGCTCCTATCCTTCAGCCCCACATCCTCCAAAACAAACCTCTCTCTCCATTTTCATCGTAACGGTTACCTCCATGACACTTCCATAGTCACCTCCTAGACCGCTCTCTTTCACCAACCCCTCCTCCATTTCTTCTCCTTTCCCTTCGCCGCCACCACCACCACCTCCCCAGTGTGGATCCCGCGCGGCGCCACCTCCACCGCCCCCGGCGCCGCCGCCGCCGCCGCCGCCGCCCCCTCCGCCGCCCCCGGGCGGCGCGTAAAGGCCCGCGGCCCGGCCCCGCGCGGCCAGCAGTGGCGCGGGACCCTCTCAGCGGACCACTCCTCCGACAGACGACGCAGCCGTCGCTCTCCCTCTCGAACGAGCCGCCCAGCAGCCCCGCAGCCCCGACATGCCAGGACCGGCGAGGCCTTTGTGGCAGGTGGGTCGCGGGGGCGGCGGCGCTGCTGCCATCTGCACTTGCGGCGCGGCGCCAGCTGCGCCAGTGGTGGGCGCGCCCGCCGGATGCGCTAGCGTCGGCCGCGCCACTGAACGAGCGCTGTTATCTGATGCATTTTAAAATTTACATTGATAGGCAGGAACATGAGGCTGGATGTTGTCGGTGTGTGCATGACTTTCGTGAGTAGGTTTTTCAGCTTAGATAATAAGAGAATGAAATCCAAATGAATTAATTGAGTGTGATTGACATACTATTCACGCAATTGCGAAATTATTTTCTTTTCATGTGAAATCAATGTAGCTCTTCACGTATTATGCTTCGTCCGACAGTGGCAATTGTCAAATCAGTCTTTATGATGAATGTAAGTTGCAGAATTCTTCCTCTATGATTTGCTTCAGTGAAACTGCTATACTGCTATTCTTTGCTTCCCAGCCAAAGGTGCAGTATCAACGGTGCAACGGTTGCAAAAATGTCTCTTGTACGTGTAGATACAAATTAGATCTATGAGTGATATTGAATATTACCATGGTAGGCAAGATTTTGAATTCAGTGGAATTGAGTTCAGAATACTATTAGCGAAATGAAGGCATGTTTCTATAAATTGGTAACATATTCAATCACTTCGAATTAATTAAATTTTAATAGCCATTTTGTTGGCGATGGTGGTGCTTTTCGTTCACTTCAAAAGATGAAAATGACATTGTTTACGCATGAGTAGTTAAGACGGATACAGGGATGACTTTTTCGATTGTGATGTACTGCACAAAATATCGTGTTCGAATACAATATTTTTTAAGATTATTCCGGAGATATATTTCGGAGAAATATGTTCAGCAAGAGTTTGCAGTATCTTTAACTTAATGTATGGAGATCTCAATGTAATTTTTCAAACTACAAAGCAATATTTTTGTCCATGCCTAAATCGAAACAGTGAAAATTACAAGAACAGTTTTAGTGAAAGCAAATTAATAATGTATTATTTGATTACTAGTATTTGACATACTTAAAAAATTAATGGAGCCTCATAAAAATGAATAAACTTTATAAATATAGTACTTAGAGGAAAATTCCGGTTAATGACCCCTTAAGCCCAACACAGAGATGTATATGTTAAGATTGAAGTATGAAATATGGCTAATTCGCGAATTAGTTGGTTAATTTGCCAGATGGTTAAAGTGAAGCAGCATGAATGACGGCAACCGGATCATTTCGGACCTCAAACGACTAATGCTGGCATTAGCCACAGGCCGAGGCCAAAAGCAAAGCGTCTGTCACGAGTGTGATGCAGTCTTGTTGTTCGCAATCAGTATTTAGGCATAAAATGTCCTGTAAATAATGCGTTGCACTCATTCAAGGTTGTTTTGAGTAAATCGCGAAGGTCGAAGACTGGAGCCTCGTCAACTTGAAAATTGAAAGCTAAGCGTCATCAGAAGACTGTAGTGAGTTTAGATTCAGTTAATTGTAATCGTGTGAATGGAAATTGTCTGACACAATGAAACTCGAAACTACGCACCTACGCACTTTGCCTCTCACTTGCCTTACAAACTTTCCACCAGCAGTCTGACTCCTGTTTAACTCCATTGATCGTCCGTGAAATGACTTAACTTGCCTTAATCATCTCGTGTGGGTAATGTGCACTTCATCCGGCTTATCAGAAGTATACTGTCCCTACCTCAGGTTTTATTCACTCGTTATGGATAAGGATTTCATAAATCGGTAAATTCGCGAATTAGTCAGATTCGCCCATAAGCTGTCTCATGTCTCTTTCATTCGTCTAGTTTCTAAGAATATCATAATAGTATCATTGTATTAATACTGAATCTTTGAGCTAATGAGAAGACCTCTGTTTACAACAAAATTCGGGAGTGTGAAATGAGACATCCTTGAGCGACATTTAGCGTAGTGATGAATCACACAAAGGTGGAACTTTCTGTGGTTCAATATAACTTATCGCATAGAAATAAACACTGCAAAGGCGTAAAGTTTGAAATACACAAAGTACAAGAAAACTGCGTACACATCATAAATGACCAATTACCTTTGTCAACAAGAAACGGTGAGTTCCATAACAATCAAATGTTACTGCTAGTTACTAGAATACAATGGTATATGATAAATTTAATCTCATCGTTACAATTGTGTAGGAGACTTGCTTGTTCGCATACATTTATTACTTGGGCGACACCGGCGTCCGCTACTTATGTGGTTTTCTGGCAGGGTCATTCACGTCAGTCATGGAACGTTGGCAAATACTAAAATGCACAAACCGTAACGCATTAAATCTCCGGTACCACGCTTAAAACCAAGATGCCAAAGATCATTTTGTGCAATAATAGGATTGCATAGAACTGAACTGTACCCATGTAGACGACGTTACACACCGGTGTCGGTGGTGGTCGCCGAGGACTATTTTGGCGGTTCGCGCGGTACGTGACGGAGGTTGGGATCGGTCGCGGCTCGCGCGTTGCCTCAGCTTAAAGGTCTTTTTGGCGCAGTTCGCCTCGGAATGACCCACTTTCCGCGGTGACGGACAACACGGCGTGACGCGGCGTCTGGGGGCACGCGGCCTATTTTTGCCCTCTTGACTCACTCCGAGGGGATTCTCGAAAGTCTCTGGAAGAATTCACGCGTGTGCGTACACTTCGGTGGTAACGCGTGACTTGTGATCAAAGGAAATTGTTGAAATGACGCAGCATGTGGGCCATGCTAATTATAGGCTGTTGAGCAAACTGTAAACTGGAGAATTAATGCACTATACATCACATATTTAATACGATTTTACGAATTGTTTGAAAGTTGGAAGACCGTTAATATGAGTTGTTAACACACGGTTGAAATTTAAACATGAACAGATACGATGAAATTTAAACACAAACCAGACACTGTAAAAATTCTTATATTGAAAACATTTTTGTAGGATATGGACAAAATATCATTATGTCAATATTACAGTTGATAAAGAACATTGCCGGCCTGGATAGCTGAGGTTGCTAAGACTGAAGGGTCTTAGATTCGTGTCTGAAGGGTCGCGAGTTCGAATTCCTCCCGGGGCATGGATGTTTGTGTGTGTCCGGAGACGAGTATGCGAGTTCCGCTTACCATTACTTTTACCCCCAAAGTTGCAAAACCAATGTCACTTACAGTGGTCGCTGTACGATCTTAGTAGTTGAAAAGCGACCTTAAATACCCAAGAAATCAAAACATTCTAGGATCTACTGTCGCAGTGTGTTTGGTCGAAAACTTGAATCACGTTCGCAAGACGTTATCTAATTATCGCTCTTTGACAAAATATTTAGAGAGCATCATGGGAATTTGCTTGCTGTGGCAGTGTAACAGCACGTGGGAGAAGTGTCAAGAAGTCCAAACGACGCATTCCAATGGACACTGGACTTTGGGTGGTAAATGTGATAGTATTATAGACTTGTCATCTTACTTGTTAATTTATTATTTTATTTCTTTTTCATCATAATAATTTCGTCGAGTGAATTTTAAATAATAATGCAGCAGACAAGTAAGGTTTCGCACGTTAATTTACTTGCATCCATGTATTCCTTCGTGGACAGTGGCCCAATACAGAACTTCAGCCACAAACCTGAAATCCATGTAGTTTTTATTCTTATCCATTTCATGTTGTCTTTCTGCTGAGTAACGTAAAAAAGAAGAATTCTAATAACAATGAACTCCAAAGTGTCTTTTCATCAACAGTCCGTGCCAGTGATATTTGCGAAGCACACGGTCAACTCTATCGAGATGTAGTCTGCTTCGGAGCTATTTATTGCTTCCTTAGTATCCATTCGTCTTTTCACTGCGCCTGCTCACTAGAATCAGGCGTTTAGCTCCACCACTGAGGAGCGAACTTAATGTTTCGGTATCGCGGTTCTAAAGCATCCCCCCCCCCGTCCCGATGAAGTACCTGAGCCCTTAGAAACATACGCGGCTCCGGGATATCTCCGCAACAGTCGTTGTAAATAATGTAATGAAATCGTCGCTTAAATTGTTACTGCTATCAAAAGGAACAAAACGCAAGATCATAATGTTACTGAATTCAGTGTTAAAAGTAACATTATTTGTAGTACATTTTATTCTTTACAAAAGAATGGCACTCAATACATACTCAAGTTTTGATATTTGTATTATTTCAATATCCTAATAACTATACCAGATTTTTAAGACTCTCATTAGCTTATTGAAAGAATAAAATATCGTGTTTTTTACATCTTGAGCTCTAATTGATAATGCAACGTTAGATATTCTTTATTTATTACATAAAAGTAATTACTTAATCGTGTCAATTCTCCCCTTTGAGTGTAGTCATGAATTCGCAGATACTAGTTACTTTAAAAAAATCATTATTCACATGTTATTTAGGAATGTGTTGGCAATTTTCAAAGGAATACCACCAGCAATTGCTTCTTCTTTATTTAACTTGCTTTGATGAAGTAAGTATATTAGTACTCGTTGAATTACTCGTATTTTAGTGTAGGTAAACTTTGATATGTAATGCCACTAGGTAATAAAAGAAACTATTCAATATTTGGAACGGGTATGAATATTTTAGAAAAGTGAATTTGGAAAACAGGTCTAGATATATTTCTATCTGTTTACGAAGTATTCCAGTCAAAATGTCAGTAGCTACAGATGTATAACATTCATAACGCGGGTTATGAATGCGAGCAGAACGCGGGTTTCAACATGAAGATCCTTGTTTATAGTGTCTCTGTCAGCGTTTTCATTAGATTATGCGAACGGTTGTTAAAATTAAAAAGGGTTACGTTGTGGATGCTTTTATTTCATGTTATGACATTACAAAAAAGTATGAGTATCAGGATGTTAGGCAATTGAATAGGCAACAGCGAAAATTCTGTGATAATGCTAAGTTCAAGTAACTTGAAACCTTCACAAACTACTCATTTGTCGCTCTCTTGTGGCAGAGAGTCAAAATACCTATTTAGCAACACGGCAGTCTACCTAGACAGATGGACTGTTTCGCAGCGGACGGACCGCTTGCCCATGACGCACCTGTCCCCACGCGGAGAAAAGCACCAGCGTCGTTGCCGAGGCACCGCCATTTCGCGAGCAGGTGCCAGTCAAAGCCACTACTGCGGTACTGCTAGTGCATTTACACTCCACAGATTTATCTTCTGCCGGAACTACAGAAAAACACAGCGTTTGGATTGCTGCTCGGGTTTTATTCCTAGTTCTACGCAGACGCATTTTTGGCACTTCTCTACGAGCAGTGTGACGTTCACACTTGATCTGTTAAATCCTGTTTAAACGTTCACGTGCAGAGAAGAGGTCTAGAATCGTCTTTCCTATATAAATACCGCATTGTTTTCTTTGGGGTGGTCCGCAAAACTGTGGAGGCCCTTCTACTTGCAAGAACTGTTTATGTTCAGTAATACATTACTGTTAGTAAAACATGTAACTTACTCTGCTCATATTGCATATTAAGAGACTCGAATAAATACCACCCCAGACCTCAGCACTTCTCAAAGAGCTGCCAGTTGATATCATAGAACATAATGCAGATGTCTTACGTCACAGATGCTGACACAGTAGTGTCAGAGGAAAGTGATTACACTTTGAGAAAGGAAAATAAATGATTTATTGCTATCGACAAAATTTCAGGTATTGTAAATTGTAGTAGTGTCTCGGCCAGGGCTTTCCAACGGGCGGCCCGCGGGCCGCATGCGACCCGCGAGATCTTTTTGTGCGGCCCACGACTGCTTTGAAACATTTCATTATATCAATCAAATACAATATAATTGCACAATTCATCTTCTTTTTATTTAATGATTTCTTAATTTTCTCGTATGTACATTAATAATTATGTTGAATAAAATTTGTACCTATTATATATATATATATATATATATATATATATATATATATATATATTGTTTTAGTATAATCTCAGTAGTTAGGGTAAAAACCATCTTAAATTATGGTGCGGCCCGCGGCTTAATTAGAATTGGATATGTAGCCCATAAACTCTTCGAAGTTGGTTTGCCCTGGTCTAGGCTATCTGGGATAAGCCGCGTCTCTGTCGTGGTGGCTGACGTTGCGGCCAACATCGTGTGCTGTGTAAATTGTAGACCTATTACATCGATTACAGTGCATCTTTTCGTTTTTCTAAATTTTATTTTTAAGTTAGTACTTACATTAAATTAAATGAATAAACGAATTGTAGTCAGCTCTGAATCAAGGTCCTTTTAAATGATTATTATTCGCAGTTGGAACGTCGCTTTGAAGAGTCGAGTCTCATCGAGTGTTTTGGGGGAAGTACTGGGGCATGTATGAGGCGCAAAGTATGAAACGGGGACGAAATGAGCTGGGCATGGCGTGGCGTGATGTGACGTGACGTGACGTGTCGTGGTGTGGTGTGATGGGCCGTGGAGGGTAGATCGGGGCAGAACGAGACCGAGAGGCATGGATTGACAAGAACTGGCTGCGAGCAACGATTCGAGACGAAATACGACGACATGGCACTGGGCAATAGTGGAGCAGAGGGACGAGTGAGGCGGGGCTTAACGCATCTTGGAAGGGCGCAAAGGGACTAGCGAATTGTAACGCGTATTGAGGCGGGACAGGGGAGCCGACAGGGAAAATGCGGCGGGATGTGGCAAGGCTTGGGAGCGTGGAGGGGAGCATCAGGACGAGACGTGTTTTTTGTTGGCTGACGGCGACAACGGCTGCCCAACCAGCCATCTCCCACCAGCGGAGCACCATCCCAGCTGAGACAAGGTCTAAGTTCACGACGGGTCTCCCGGCATATGTGGTAGTGTAGTGCATGCAAGTGTTGTGTGTGTGTGTAGGATAGGACAAGGAATGGGAAGAAGATATCGCGCGCGGTCCTTAGCCAGTTTGTTAGGGTACTACTACGGCATTCGCCTGGTGTTGATGGGAGAAACCACGGAAAACTACCGAGGAAGCAGCCGTCCTCTAGAATTCTCCTCCAGTCAGCGACCTATTTAATAGCTTTCAAGCTTGTGTCGAAAATCCTGCCACCGCCAGGGACCCGAGCGTAGGACTTCCCGATCAGAGGCACTGCAGTGACATTGCTTCGTGCCCTGAGCCAACTTTGCTGGTAAGAAGAGACGAATATGCGACGACGTGAGGCAAGGCGGAAGGGGAGCACCTGGGCGGAACATGACGAGACGAGACGTGGCGTGGCAGCACGTGCGGGGCTGCGTCGGGCAGGGCGGAGCGAGGCGGGGCGGGGCGGGTCGGGTCGGGTCGGAGCGGGGCGGAGCGGGGGCGGGTCGGAGCGGGGCGTGTCGGGTCGGAGCGGGTCGGGTCGGAGCGGGTCGGGTCGGAGCGGGGCGGGTCGGAGCGGGGCGGGTCGGAGCGGGGCGGGTCGGAGCGGGGCGGGTCGGAGCGGGGCGGGTCGGAGCGGGGCGGGCCGGAGCGGAGCGGGGCGGGCCGGAGCGGAGCGGGGCGGAGCGGGGCGGGGCGGCGTCTCGGCGCGTGTTTGTGTTGGAGCTAGGGGCGGAGTGGCCGGCGCGCGTTCGCCCTAACCTCGCTCGCACTGACGCACGCCGCCCGAGGCCGAAAGCGGCCGCGAAACGCGCGACTTAAAATAAGCGACGGCGCAAAAGCGGAATCGAGTGACGGCCCGTGCACACCGCCGCGCGAAAGTTTGCGTTCTGCGAACGGAGGCTGCGATCCAGCAAACCCTTGTTCCGAGGTCCTATTTCCGAGATCCATCTTAATTTGAATTCGCATTTTTTTATTTAATATTAATTTGACCGTACGTGTTCAACTAAAAAAGTATAAAATGGTAAATTTTAATACTTTAATGCTTTTCGAAACTTCAGAGAATTCAACTAAAATGATTCATGTATTTTATTTGCGCTTTTTTTGTTCGATGCAAGAAAAAATCGAACAAAAAAATTGGAATTTTTTAGATAGTTTTGAAAATGTTCAAGATTCCCCCAAAGTAGGGCACCCCCCCAAAAATATGCGTTTCTAACATAATGAACTGTGAAATTAACCAGATTGATTTGAGAATATAATTTTTGGGGGGAATCCTGTACATGGTTTAATCACTAGCGTTGTTCAGACCGAGGGATGGACGGACGTTTTGCCGTAAATCAAATTTTTAGTATCATGTGCCCACAAAACAATTTCAACTACAGAACGTGCTTGAGGAAATAATTTACCACTTAATATGTTTATTTCAGGAACAAAAAATATTCACTTTTTTGTATCAGGGAAATTCAATACAATTTTTTCTGCCGAAAAATCCCTGTTTTTTGCTACGTCACTACATAACTTAGCCGTATTGTCACACTGGAAATACATCGGTTTCCTTTGGAAATATTTCCCGTATATATAATATATATACACAGCGTTTGCATACTACTATGTGGTGCATTCAAATCAAATACCTACAGGTAAATAAATTGTGGACATGAGGACGGCCAAAACTTTGTAAAAAGTATCTATATATTTGTGTTTTTATATGCCACTTGCATACGATTACAAATAGTTTCTGTGTTTATTATTTTGTTGTTAAATATTACCATCGATTCTTAAGTTCTTTCGAGAGGCTGATTTGTAATTACGTGATCTTTCTCAGAGATGGAGCCCGTTTCTGGTCCAGTTTATCCCGCGATCTATTCGTCGCCGGGTGTCCAGTACGTAGTTCTTGGACTCACCGCTAGGCGCCTCTGAGCGCCACTGAGCGCATCTCGGAGATTGCGTTTGTGGGATCTTGTTCCGCACACATGCGTGAGCAAATGAGAGCAGACAGTGGTTGGTCGTGCAGAAGCCAAAACGGCCGCGTGTGTTAGCGAATGTTTTGCTTTGTGTATCTTCGCGTTGGCCGTTGAAATCCCAGAAGGAGAAAGTGATCCAGTAGTCAGTTCCCAGAAAATCGCGATTCGTCTCGCCACTGTTTATTCGGAGCTGTTGAAGCGATTCTGGTTGATTTTCAATTGTTTATACGATCTTTGTTTATTCCTTTCCTTCTTTTCGTGTTAACTGTCATCATAGAAAAGGCAGCCACAAGGCAAGATGTCCAAACGCCCCAGAGGGAGGACAATGTTGTGCATACATCTGTTTGCACTTTATTTCCACGATGTTATCGAATTTGTTCAAATATACATTCTTTGAAATAGAAGACTAATTTTGAATTCACAGTCCAATTTAATATCGGAATAATCACATGTTTTGCAAATCTGAATCAAGCATCATGTTTTGCAAATCTGAATCAAGGAAACTAACATAATTATAAAAGTCTGTGAAGTGTCATTTACAACAGGGATTGAGGCAGCGCCAAACCTCCCGCTATTCATAAATGTTAATATCTTTTTTTGTGAAAGTGACGCCTGTCTTTTTATTTTACACGTCTTGTTCATTCGTAAGAAAGGTTTGGGTTGGTAACCAGATGAAAAGCACTTCGAAGAAAATCGATATATTAATATCTATGGAGAGTGAAAGACTTGTTGTGCCGTAACTTAACTATGACAGACTCCATGAATCAATAAGGCAAAATATTTCTGCAAGGGATAAATACACAGGAATGTATTTAAGCAAGTTTTCAATGAATACATTTCTTTATTATGTTATTTATTAGAGATTTTTTTTTATTTTCCACACGTTTTCTTACAAATCTGTCTGTATGTCATCGAAATTATATTCTTCACCAAATAACCAGTACATGTGTTAATCATCTACTGTTACTCGCCCTTTGTTAAGTTATAAAAATTGCTTGAAATTGAAAGAGAACCCTGGAAGAGATAATTTGAAGGAAACTGTAATTCCTCGGATGCCGGAGTATTAGTAAAGGAAACTTGTTTAATAAATTATAAAAGAAGTAATGAGTATTGTACACAACGGCAGAGTAGATTTGGAAAATAGTAAACAAGGGAGGAAGATGTAAGCGGCAGTGGAAAAAAACTCGTTTACAGAGAGTTAAAAAAAATTAGAGCTATAAATGAGGAGGATAAAGAGAGGGGTCTAAAAATATGGGAAGTATGAACATCAGATTTGATTGGAATGGTTAATTGTTAGTCTATAAATGAAGTAATGGGGTGGCATCAAAACAAGAAAGGAAGTGTTCACAAGAGCGCCCGTTTAATGGAAATGATGGAAGATGAAATTGACTGGAATCGACTTTGAGAATAGATAATTAAAGAAGCGAAAGTTATACCTGTTACGTTAGTTAGATTAAAGGAAATAAATATTTATAAATTATGAATTGATTTTAATTAAATGAATAAATTGTTATTTGTTGTTGCAATTATAGAAATGCACTGCTTTGCAAATATGGGTGTTTCTCTATAACGCATGACTGGTCAGATCGATGATAAGCAAATCACAGATTTGTTACTGTAGTGTAAATAAATTTAAATAAACAACACGATCTTGTTCACATAATCAATATTTTGGGACGTCATGTACGCACTGATAGTTTGAGATCGAAAAAAAGTACAAATATGGAATGGCAAATATGGGATGGCCATGAAGAACCAAGTACAAATTCACCAGGCAAGGTGAATAACAATGATCAGGAATGTTAAAGTTACAAAAGGGGTAGCCACATATACGAATTTTCCCAGTGGACTACACAAACATACCCTCAAAGCCTTTTTCTGCATGAAGGCTGACAACGTCCTTGGCAAAACATTACACTCCCATTGAGAGAAAATAATGTTCAGACGATAAAATAGACAGAAATACGTGTAAGGAGCACACTTTGTTACAAATCGACATTTCTTACGGACATCAGAGAAAGAATATATTCACATACAACACTGGGGAATTCTTTTCTAATAGCCGCAGTTGGCAGAGATTTGGTGCTTACTTTACGTAATGTTTTCCTCTTTACCGCGAGTGTGGCTCAGCCAACACTTGGGCAAGGCCCTCGTATTTTCGTTTCTGGACGGCGCAACTGCCAATTTATGGAATCTTGCGTGGCACTATGCAACAAGGGGTTACGCCACATTTCACAATTGCATTCAATTTTTTTGTCAAATTTGAAAGTATGTGTTTTTATGATACCCGATCAAAAACTTAGTTCGTTTTTAAACAAATGTTCGTTTTATACATTAAAATATTTAATAAAAAAACTTTTGTAAACACAACTGAAAGTTTTGTCTCTCTTTAGAGTTTAGAATAAATTTCACTTTGTATGCGAGCAAATATTGAATTATTTTCTAGCTTTGTGTTAGCTGATCCTTTAATCCGTTAGAGCCAGATTTCGTTTTGGTGCTCTCCTCATGCTCACAGAACAGCAAAGGGCAAGGGCATTGCACGCTATTTAAAAGAACAGTGCCCTCGCCCTTCTCAGTCAATGCAATGCCCTCGCTCTTGGCTGTCTTGTCTGAACGGAGGACGACGGCCTCAGCCGCCTCAGAATCGGTATGTCAGTTTGTGCATCGAAATTTATTTATTTGTCTAGACTATTTGTTATTTTATTTTACTTCACTTTAGAAGAGTACGTTTGTTATTTCATATACTTTTGATTCAAAATTGTTTCCATTTTCGCATTTTATATTACATTTGTCTACTTCTCTTTAATTTTAATTGTATTGATAATAATATTCTATAATAGATTTTATTTTATTTGTACTTCAGATACATTGTTATTATTTTTGTAGCACTGAAGATGGCCGCAATGCGACCGAAAACTATTTATGCCAAAATAATCACGTACAACGAAAAAACAACACCTCATATATATTATTTCTATGATGCAAATGCACCATTCGCACCATTTCCTACCAAATAATAATATGTACGTATATTTCTATTTTGGAAGCGTTTAAGTTTAAGTATATTAGGTGCAAGAGATGACAGCTAGACGAAAACGTTCAATGTACTGAAGGTTACCCTGGGGGGGGGGGTGTCAGTGTCGTAGGTTGAAAACTTCGTCGATAACTCCAACGTCAATAACACCTCTAAATTACCATTCGTTAATCTATGAGTTATCATTAGCCAATCCAATTCTTACGCGACATCCAATCTGATGAATTGGATTGATTGGTACACATGTACAATGCAATTTATACACGACGCCTAAGGATCACATGTTTGAAATCTGTTTACAAAGATTGAATACCTTATATGTTTTGTTCCGTACAATGTCCCCTCATCATGAAATTTCTTTAAATGGCGCGTTTAAAATTTTTTGCTTTTTGCTTAAATTATTAATACATTTCTGATTAATTCGAAACGTATTTTAAAATTACACGAGCAAGGAAGAAACCCAATATCAATTTACTTCTTATGTAATTAATACGACCAACAAGTGGACCAACATTAACTTTCTTTCAAAATTATTTTCGAATCGTGATTCGAAGTCACAAATAAAATAGAAATTTCAATTTAGGACATTGAAATACTCAGAATGCTCAATTACGTGGTTAATTTCTTCTTCAAATTTTCCTATAGAGTAGTTCATTTGCCCCCGTATACGCCTATCTCTTTTTTCCGAGGGTTTGAATACCACCCTTTGAAAACCCCTGCTGTAAATCAATGTTCATTTTTTGTCAGACCCCCCAAAGCGGTGTGTCCGGCGTCGGCCTGCAGCACCTGGTTCGTCTCTCCGCCAGAGGCCAGGGCGGCGGGTCGCTGCCTCCGGAAGTGACGTAGACGGGCCCGCCGCATTTAGCCGCCCCCGGCAGGCGCCAGGCCGATTAGTTCGCGGCGCCACCACGGCGCGGCGCGACGCTTCGGCGTTTGACCGCATCGCCCCACCCTGCAAAGAAATGGCGACTCCAGGCGTTTATTCCAGAGCGCTTGGCCTGCCCGGCATCGTTTCGTCTAAATATACGCCTCCACTAAAATCTTTGACGTCAGGACACGGTTGCGTACACTTTGGCCGACTGGAGTTCTGAGAAAGCTTTCGTCAGCAAACGCTTGCAAAAGCAAAGAGTCTGCGGGTGACCCAGCCGATCGTAATAGCAAAGGCAGGAGGAAGATGGATCAAGTATTTTGGGATTTGTTGTTTGAATTTCCTTCATTTTGAGGCATTTAACAGGTTTTTTCAAAATTCTACTAGTAAAATAAATGATTTTTTTGGAAATGTAGCAGACGTAATTGACCGAACACAAATAATCCATCCTAATATGTTATCGTCCAGCAAGAGAAGTTAGGTGTAGTCGAGTCAAAATTTACTATTGTTGTGGGTCAAACTGGTCATCGATTTCTAAAGAAAAGTTAACATGAATAGGAAATATAAAGTATACATTCCTTCACACATATTGTTTTAATGTGTTGGCCTCTCCTTCTTGCGCAACTTCTCGTGGCTTTGGGCTTTCTGAGTACTGGCAGTTTGCCCACGACTGCCGAGTTTCTGAAGTCATCAGTAATTATTAATTAGCGGGGGAAATTATTTTGTAATCATGCGTCAAAATCAGAGCAATTGAAGGTAAGGGGCAGTACGTGCTTTAGGTTGCACGGTTGCACAGCCCCAGATAATCGAAAAATATTTTATGTGTTAGGAATATATATATCCTCGTTTTAATCACATTCAATATTGAAGATATTGCAGCAATATCGATGTATGTGAAATCATTTTGAGCCAAAGAGTGCCCAGTTGGCGTTCTCTCCGGCGTTTTGGGCCCTTCCAGATATTGAACCACACTCTAGGCTCTTGCTTCTAATACTGCGTTTACTGCATTTATTCTTTGGCTCTACGCTTTAACATCTTTCGACATAGAGGCTTCGGTTCGGCAACCAATGGGTGGAGGGTTTGCTCGCAGAACGCTGAGCGGCATCCAGAGAGAAATTTTCCAATTTTCTTTCTTCGTTTGACACCAGCTCTAACTTAATTTTACGAATTTCGTGTGTTATTGAAAGTACACAAGTTCAGTCAATTATTGACGGTACTGAATGCATTATTTATGATGTTTGGAGAATTAATTTTCTTTCGATGTTAGTCTTTTATTCAAAATGCACGTTTGACTGAGTCCGTTATATAAATGTGGCCGTCCTGAAAAAGAAGTCCCTTTCTGTCTCTCACAGTGGGTGCGTATATTCGGCTACAGTTACAGTTGAGCCACAGTCTGCGAGTGGTGATGTTTTTGTGGAATATCTTTATTACATGACATACTCGGAAAGTGAAAGTTTCGAAATGAAATAATTTTGTGAAAAACGTGTCCAAGCAATAGTGTTTGTTGCAAAGTGCTGGAGTGCGATTACCGTATTTTCGATCTTTTTTTGTTTTGTATGAATTCTATTACCGTCAATTGTTTCAATGCAGAACTGATTCAAAAAGTTAAGCGCCCAGCGGAAAGCAAAGCGAGAATTACGTGCGATGAAGGAGTATTTATCTGACTGGGACACTGCGCATAAAATTATTTAATGTTTAAATATATAAACTTTTGTTCAAATTAACTTTTTTGAATTAATGGACATGAACTGCTTACATTGTATTATATATCAGTGTTCTGAATTTTAAGAATTACATTTCTGTAATTCGACTGAGGTGCAACCTTCAGTCTGTTGGGCCATCAGTCACCACTGAGGTGTTAAATAGATTATCACTTTTTCTTTGGAATGTTTAAGGAGCGTTGACATAATCATTATCCAAAAGTGTCCCGAAACACAATGTTTTCTAATAAAATATGATGGATATGTAAATTGCACCAAGTGCACTAGATACGTAGCATTACACTACGAATCGAAGTTTTTTCTCTCTTTTTTAAAATTTCTCTTTCAATTTCTAACTCAAAAATATGAATCAAGAAATATAAAAGGGAAGAACACAATAAGAAGAAACAAAATGTGACAAAAAAGTCGTAGTAAATCTCAAGAAACATAATTCAAAAAAGACATAAGAGACATTCACACTTCACTTACAGGTGTCACTGGCACATCAAAAAACTACTGCTAATCCATTGTAGGCTGTCATCCTGTCTTATGTGTCGCTAAGGGAGAGAGGGATGAAAGAAGTACCCCTGTGCGATGTATTTCCAGCGGATACCACAAGTCCCCCTACGTCTACGCTGCATTCCGTTGGTGAAAGCCCATTTCTCATTCAAGAGTAAACTCATTTAGGAGCCGTTTTATTTTTACCCCTTTTCTCCGCATCTCCTTTTTGTAGCGAAGGGCCGCAAACTTGACCTAGTTACAGCGACGTTTTCCCCCCTGACCCCCGCCCCCCCCCCTGATCCACGCTGGCGCAGAGCGGCCCTGACCGCCCCAGAGAGGGAGAGAAGAGAGGAGGAGGCTGGCGGCGTGCCTGAGGCGGCGAGCGGCGCTTTGAAGTGCGGGGCAATCGTAGGTGCCGCGCAGCAGGGCGCGGGCGGGGGCGAGGGGGGCGTAGCGTCGTTTAGAGGGGCGATGGCGCGCGGCGGCGGCAGCGCACGCTGCCAGAGAACGCGCGGCTCCACGCCCACTGCCATGCCGCCCTTCCCCCCCCCCCCCAACGAAAAGACCTAGAGCTCTCGTTTGCTACCTTCCTTTATTTGGCAGAATTCATTTAAATATTTATTGATGTTCTAATTTTGTAATTATTTAAACAATTCAATTTAATAGTATCGTATCTATCAGTACATTAATAATATACAATATAATAACAAATATATTTATAATTTAACAAAATTCGCATGGTTTGTTATCAATGTCGCATCATCATGAGTCCGAATGCGATCGAATTGCTAGGTACAGAGAGGAGAAAATTCCTTTGCGACGATGGTTTTCATCCGGTTCCCAGGAGAGTTCCAAGTGTGTGGTATTGTGCCTGTACTAAATCCCAAACAAATATTAATAAAATATCTCCTAATATCAGAGGAAAAAATAAAGAAAAAATGGAGCCGTTTTTGAGAAAATTGTGTAAAAATTGTCTTATTTCACGAAAATTACGTGAAAACCATTCATGTATCCGAAAACGTCTAATTCAACATGATCGACTTGAAAAATCTGTCTTTTAAGGCTTCTTCTCAAGGAAAAATATTTTTCTTAGACTAGGGCTCGTTCAAAGAGATTAACGATGTGTTGTACTATGTACTTTTTACTCCATTCCTTGAAATTCTGAAATAAATTCTTACCTAATAGGTACTCGAAAATGAAAATTTGATCTCATAATTATCTATAGGAAGAATTAAAATTCAAAGTATTATTTAAAATGTTATTTCATAATTTTTAATTTAAAAAACGGACCATTGTTTCTGGCGGATCCGAGTAATAAGAAGAATGACTTTCCTGTAAAATATTTATCTCTGCTCCTTTCCAGAGGCGTCTCCAAACGCCAAAACTGATTTATCTGTCCACAGTTTTGAACCTTACATCATCTTTCAGTATATTTTTCCCTCCGTTACAAGCTCCTGGCTGCCTTCCAGATTAGGGGTTTCCAAAATAAGAGACGAGAGCCACGCGTTTCCCTCAAGATTTCTTTCCACCTTTCTTATTGTTTACTTTGAAGTATAAAATCCAAAAGTGAAAGCAGAAAATATGTTTAAAATTGAAAATATGCAGGTTAAATTAAATATTTCTTTCTACTTAAAAATTATTAAGAAAAATGGAAAATTTGCCTTGATAATAAGAGGCAATTATTAGCAATTACTTTTGACAATTAAAACAGCTATTATGGTTGTTTTTGGAGTTATTATTGTTGAGATTATGTCTGTTTCTAATACGGTGTTTGATGCTGCGTTAAAAGATGAATTAATATAGTTTTAGTTAAGAATTGCATCAATTAAAACTACAATGTGTCAAACACACTAAAAAAATTTTAATATATTTCTATGCACTCATTTGAAAGTTGAGAGCATAACGTGTTGCGCACTTTAAATTAAAAGTTTAAATGAATTGATTAAATTGCATAAAAGCAGATTTTTCAAGTAGTTCCTTTTCTTAGATGCTATTAGTATTATGTTCCTATCCCTTAATTTTTAATCCCTTGTCAACTATTTATAAAAGGAAACCTCAATCGACTATCTGTGTAAGGAAGTGTCATCTCTGCACATTGCACATAGGATCAAATGTTCTGTGTACGCTTACCGACAAGTAAGTACACTGGGCCGGATTAATATTATCAGGGGTCCTAATATGACCAAAGCATGAGGCCACATAACAATATTGAAATGCTGTAACATGTTTGTTCAAAATAAATATTAACTTGAACTTTATTATTGCAATTTAAAGAAAATATTTTTTTATAAATTGACGAAGCAATGAAAATTTAATTAAAATTTACTGGGGTCCCAAATCCTGAAAGGGCCAGGAGTACATGGTTGGTCTGATTAATCCTAGCTCCCCTACATGCATTCTCAGAGAAACACACCCTTTTTTTTCCCTTCTTGGCCACGCCTCTGTGATGAGGGCGAGCCCTCTCTCCGAAGCGCCTGCCAGGCCCACACGCAGCTCCAGGGGCCTTGCGGAGGAATTTCACGGCCCGTTAAACTGCTCCGTCCCTCCCCGGGCGCCAGGAGGCCGTGGCGGTTCGCGACCGGCAGATGTCGCGTGCAGGCGCCGATGACGCCCACTCCGCGTGCAGAGAGGCTCTGTTCGGAAGCGCTCCAGGCAGCCGCTCGCCGTGGCGCTGTGGATGTTCCGAGCAGGGATAGAGGAGACGTGAAGGATGTGCGTGAATAAAACGCTCGGTTAGTAGAAAAAAAGATATTTCTAACTTTAATAACAATGCAAATCTTGTGCAGATACATGAAAAACTTTGTTCTTTCATTTCATGAGGAGACAAATTTATTCAAGCTTTCGAATCTATTTAACTTCATCAAATTTCAATATTTCAGAGTAATGCAGTACCTTTTTTTATACAAAAAATGTTTGGTAATGATATGACTTTACTACATTACAATGAATGTTATTTATATATAAGAGTTTAGAAATTCAAACAGTAAGCGAAAGAAAAATAAGATGTGTTAATTCAATGTATTGTACATACTTTACACTTCAGATTGTTAGCTAATTTATTAGTGTAAATTAAAAAGATATAATGTGCCGATACGATGATGAAACAGAGGACGGCAAAATTATTATCTCACCACTCGATGTTTTTCTCACAAAAATGAGAAAGTGTTTACATTTAAGTACATATCTCAGGAACATAATGTCAATGGGACCTTCTTTGCGGATCTTGGTCCCAAAGGAAACAAACTAGTGAGAAAATGCAATTTGCAGAGAGCACATATTCTGTTTTTAATACCGCGACTACACTGTCAGCATAATGCGAAGAAAAAAATTTAGAGATGCTGGCTGATATCTGCAGCACCAATTTTCTTGGTAAATGTTTTAAAAGCCAGTGGATTCAAACGTTACAATTAAGTATTTATCTTACCATGCATCATTAAAACTAAACGTGCTCTCATTAGCGTCCCGGTCAACAACAAAGGCGCTTCTTTGGTATTTGCAATAGAAGAGACGAAGTTGGCAGGCTCTCTTAGAAATTATACATATTCTGCTTTCGAAACTAACTAGACAACAGAGTAATAAATCATGACTTAGAAGATTGTCTTATTTCATTCCCCTGGGATTTGCAAAGCGCGTCCGTAGTACCTGATGCGGCCAAAAGCAGAATTATAAATAAATGAGACATGACCCATACGCATATATTATAGCTCGAGAGTACTGAATGCCAATTTCAAATGAAACAGCAACTCACCACTAATAATTTTAGAACACATTTAGATATTATCTCAAAGCTTGTTGATATGTGTACGACTTCGTTAACAATACATAATTAAAGTAAGATATAAGTGAACAAACAGATCCCTGAAATAAATTCTTCTCCTTTGTTTCCTTGGTCAGTAATCTCGTGCTTTCGGATTGTCGCCGCAATAGATCAAGTGGCGCTTGGGAGCGCACGGGCTCACTATTTTCGGCCAGCCATGACGCTCTGGCGCCAGTCGCTCTGACGCCAGTGCTCCAAGCGGCTGAGCGGAGAGGCCCTAGATGCAGAGAGTAGCGCATTCCATTGTTCCACCGATCCCGACATTCCCGAGTACATCCAGTTGTCAGAAGAATTGGAACTGTGTAGTTTCTGTGTGTTGAGAACCATGAATCTATCCCAAACCAATATTAATATTCTTGAAAATCTCCATACTGTCACCCAATGCTATAATTTCCCTCCAGTTCCTGATCGGTGCGTGACGGGGTTGTCGGGCGGGTGGGTATTGAATGGGGACGGTGCGCTACTCTCTGTGTGTAGGGGCTGAGGGCACGGTGTAAGATATATAGGTGTGTTCACTCCCAGTCTAAAACTGAAGCTTATGTGAGGCTAGTTCTCACAGTTCTCGCATTTAAGCGCTGTGATCTTTGGGTCTCATTTGGCAAGGTCGTGATCCATTCGACAGCTCTGTGACCAGCTGATTACTTATTTCAAGTCAGCGATTTGTCGCTTCGCGGTGGAATTGGTAAAGTCTAGAGCGAACAGTTACGAAAATGGGTAGGAAATGTTTTGAAAACTGTGTAATAGCTACAGTTTAATATACCATCTTAGGATGTATATCTTACACCGTGACCCAAACCGATCGTTTTACGGACAAACGAGGAACTAGCCTCAAACTGACTTCAGGAAATTTGCTCCAAAGGAAGCTGGTTGACACACCTATATACTGCATCTTACACCGTGACAGAGGGCGCGCCACCGTTGAGGACCGGGGACAGCGGTCGCGGTCTTCGCCCTTCGCCCTTCCCCCCGCCTCCCCCCGCGCGCGCCACGCCCCGCCCACGCGCGCCTTGACTAGAGTCCACTGTTCCCCCCTCTTCTTGCTGGGCGCACACACGAAAATAGCGCAGAACGTTTGTTAAGGATGCTTGGAAATTGCTGCCGGATGGGCTAGCGTTAATCGAAGAAACACCATATATTTTTCAACGATCACAAGATAGATTTAGGGAACATTTCCAATGAAATGATACAACAAACCGAATTTTGAAGTGACGAAAAGAAATAGCCTTCCACAGTTGATGGGAAAGTATCATACAATAATACTTTTAATTATCGTATTTACTCCCTGCATTTTGTTTGCTAATGTGCACCCCTTAAAATGTTCACTATTCCCAGAAAAATGTAGTCATCTGGCAATTTATGTCATTGAATGGAATGCATTACACACTTTTAACAAAATTGAGCTTTTGTTGTGGGGGTTTTTGTATCGTCATACCAGCAGATATACAATTCATTGAGGAAAACAATTTTCTATCAAACCATCAGTTGGATTGAGTAGTGAAATTGATACTCTTTTTTTATTTTGTCATAAAGAATGCAATGAATCCCAAGTTCATTTGTTCAGACACACAAAAAAATAATCATGCATTGGAGAATAAGGAGTGCTGTTTCGTCATGGAATCAGTTGGTGAAAATCCGAACAGTGAACAGGTTGCCTTTCTATTACGAAAGGCTCTGTTGTGGCCGGAGCGCAGAGGCATTCCGTTTCGCCGCTCGGCGTGCGTGGGCGCGTGGTGGGGCGTGGGCGTGGGGCGGCGGGGGGTGGAGGTGGTGGCGCTCTACATGTGCCTGGTGTTGCCGAAGCCGCCGTGGCCCGACTGCGAGGCGCCCTTGTTGTAGCCCATCTGCAGGTTGAGCTCGCCCTCGTGCGCGCGCAGCTGCGCCTCCGAGAACTCGCGCTTGTTCTCGTCCGCCATCTTGGGGCCCAGGCGCGGCCCCGTGTATTCAGGGTGCTTTTGCGTCTGCGCACACACACACACATGCCTTCGTGAAGAAATAAGAATTACATTTCTAAGTGTACAAGTAAACAGAATCAAAAAGAGATAACGTTTGCCTAATGGTACAAATATTACCCTTTTTTTTATCTATAAAATATTTACAAATAATGTTCTTTAGGCAGAGAAGAACCTATGAATGCCTCTGAAATATTGATGTACATTCACAAATTGAATATAAAGGATATTTGAACATTTTTGATTCTGATGTACTTTCAGGTTATTTTGCCTAGGTTGTAGTAGTGTAGTTGTCGTGTAGTTGTGTAAGGGATGAAAAGTTGTTATGATAAATATGGGATAACCTGACGATGTGGAAAATGATGGGTTTTAGTTTTGTTGGTTTCTTTATGAAGTTGTTTGTTCTGAAGAACCTGGGGCGTAATTTATCAATCGAAGTAATTTGTTTCGAATTCCTATCTGTATTTTATGAGTTTCTTCACTGATCTAGACAAAGGAGGGCATATAATATTAGGGATTAATTATTGCTATGGGTTTAGTTTGGCCTTTTCAATTATTGCTGTAGGTGTTTATTAGGGAGAGTCAATGGATATTTTAATTTTTAATTGATAATTAAGTGTTTATGTGGTCTTTATAGACATCTATCTGGTCATTCCAGTTGAGGGTGGGGTCCAGATGTTCAGCGCAAATAGCGATGCTGCATATTGTAAAACCCACAGCAGATTTCACTTTGGCCATAAAAAATGTTCTCTGATTGGTTATTAGTGATGATTATCTCGAATTCGTTTATAGCGATCCGTACAATTGATCCATTTAGTCGGAATGACCTACTAACCTGACCGAGACTGACATAACTGTTGCTATAATATTATGATGATATAATTATCAATAATTGAAGATCTTATTGTCTAGAAGCTGATGAAGCGAAATGTGATGATCAGATTTGATATTATCTCGGGGTACATGCAGTGGCTTAAATATTCAGTATTTGCGATAAACTTCAGAATGAATCAAATTTTGTAAGCCTTTTTTATATAATCTATGGTTGTCTTATTTATTTGGAGGTTGGAAAATGTGTTGAAAATTATTTGTTGCAGAGATTAAAGTTTGATTTGTGTAAATCGCTTAAGCTGCGAGCCAGAGAATCGCCGCAAATTCGGAAACAGGTAGCGAAGTGTCACGTGAACTCTGAAACTATTTTGGTATGAATGCATTGCAACTTCGCGGTGGCGCTTTGTGGGGCCGGCCGAAACGAAAAAAACTCTGGTGGGAAAGAATTATGCCAACTACAAATAGTAAGTGAAACTTTTATATAGGCGTTGGGGGCAATTCCGAGGTCCCTACAACAATAACCAATCAGAGGACAGTATTTGTGAAATCTCGGGTGTAGAATTTAGCAAGGGTTTTACATATACGTGACGTGCTCTTCAGATCTGGCCTGGACTACGAGAAGTGCAGAGGAACGCTATAGTAGGAAGGAACAGGCGATGCGCAATCTAGATCGGGGATAACTAGGCTATTGGTGTATTACGAGACGCGCAAACACGGACGGGCAAAACTGCCGTGACTTGAGCGTGCGTGGGCCGCGTTAAGTGAAATCCTACTGTACTTACGATGCTTCTAGGGGCTTACGACCCAAATATTGCAAAGGAAATTTCCGAGAGGGATAACTGCGTTCCTGCGAGATCCGGATACCAATAGCCCAAAGCCGCGGGGAGTGAGAATAAAGGCAAAAAGTCTAGGTGTCCCCTCAGGGGATTTGGGGTCATCCATAAATTAAGTAACGCTAAAGGGGGAGGGAGGGGGTCTGAGACAGCGTTACGCTGCGTTACATGTAGGGAATTGTGTTACGAGGGGGGGAGGGGGTACTGAAAATACTCGAAATTTGCGTTACATGATTTATGAACGGTCCCTTTATCCTCCTGGTGAAAGTTAAAGGTGCTTGGGGTGGCAGCCCTCGCGGGGTTGGGTACTTACGATGCGCCCGAGGGCGTAGATGCACAGCGTCACCTGCGGGATGTTGCGCTTCTCGAAGAGGTCGGCGGTCTGGAAGATCTCCTCGTCGGGGACGCCGTACTTGCGGATGGCCTGCTGGAACCTGCGCGCGACACCTCACGTTAGGGACATTTGAAGTGCAAGAAGTTATTGGACTACGGACTATCCACGAGAAAATGTTTTAATATAATAAAAAAATAGAACACAAAATTGAGAAAAATTAAGAAAGTAGTGCAAATTGTTGTGCCTACAAATTAAAATTCGCTTCTTATAGTTTATAGTTACATATCAACATGGAGTTCGTGACATTGTTGTAGTAAATTCTCCTAGTTATCTTGCTCTGTTCGGTTTTCACGTGAATATTTGCAAAAGAACGCAATGAGTAAAACTTTGACATCAATTGCTTAACATTTGGCGTCGAGTAATTGCTGAGAAATCTGAACAAAGCAGAAAATGTTGTTCAGTTTTGAAGCATTCAGGGTAATAATGAAAATTACTCTAACTAGGAGAGATTAAGAGAAACGTTGCATCCTAAATTTTAGTTTGTGTTGGTGAATCAATATTATGCACCATTAAAGTAAAGCGGCTGATTTTCTTCGTACTGAAGTAACACGTGTAACGGATTCTATGTAACCTGTTACATTTGTGTGTGGAGCGCGTGGTCAATTTTTTAACAAGGAAAAACATTTACTAATTTGAAATTACTTTCTCTATGATCATGTTAAAGAAGACTCTAAGAAGGATGTCTCCGAATAACAATTCCCATTTGTCCTACTCGTCTTATTTTTCTGCGCCGGAATTTTACTTTAAGAACGGTGGTACTTGGATGTGTATGATGTTAGTTAACATTTAAATAAATATATTATTTTAATTAATAATTGTAATTGTAAACGTGCGTGCAAGACTACATTATATTCCTATATTTTAAAAAATTGCCTTTTCTAGAAAGATATCGGCCATAGCTCTAAAGTACGACCTTCATTACACTAATTAGAGACCAAATTTATGTGCACTAATAATCTACGAAAGACGTATGTTCGCATTTATACAGTAAAAACATGGAAATCATGAACAAAAAAATACTTAACCTATTTAACCTAGCAGCCATCGTCATACTTTGAAAAGGGACTTTCGTTTCCTTTTCGCATCCTGATTCATTCATATTTGTAAGAGAAACCCCCTCTGTAAGTTCTGAGAGTTCAAGTCACGTGTTAGTTCATCAGCAATATCAATTTTTAAGGTGTACGTAATACATGTACAATATTTAGGTCGACACGTAATACTCAAAACGGCCTTTATTGTCCTGTTAAATATCATGCATAATTCAGAGACAGGGTTATTAGCTGTAATAAACCACGTAACACAAAACAAAAAATTAAATTAATTGAATTAAGTATAATAGATATTCATAAGAACCCATGAACTTCTTAAATAAAATATGCATAATAATTAGCAATATGCTTATTAAGAAAACTTGCCAAATTTGCAGAATTCGCATCATAAAATCATGATCAAGATATTGCATATATATTTGCAAATCATATATTGCAAATTTGGCAAGTTTTCTTAATAAGCATATTGTTAATTATTATGCATATTTTATTTAAGAAGTTAATGGTTTCTTATGAATATCTATTATACTTAATTTTTTGTTTTGTCATGCACATTAGAGAGCATTCTTTCTACTACTGGGGAAAAATATCAATTCGCATTGAAATTGGGTCTCTAATGAAACGCTTGTGAGTCGGCTGGCGCGCACCTCTGGATGTTCTCCATGAGCTGGAAGTTGGTGCCTTTGGTCTGGATCTTCTTGACGGAGCCCGGCGCGATCTTGTTGATGAGGTTGCACAGCACCACGCCGTCCTTGAGCACGTCGTCGTACTGCTGGCTGGGCAGCTTCTCGCCCAGCACGTCCTCGATCCACTGCATGATCTCGGCCTCCTGCTCCTTGTTGCGGGCCTGCGCCAGAAGACATTTCCACTCTAGAACTTAAATTTCTTTGCCACGGAAATGTCTAATGAAACGGTGCACTCAGAAGATGGCGTAGATGAATCAAAATATTACAAGTTTTCGCAATTCTCAGTGTCGGGTGTATGCGATCAAAGAGAATGGCTATAAAGTTCATGAAAACCGTAGATCCCAATAGTGTGTTGTAATAGGAAAGATTCCTCTTAAGTATAGTTGTTGAAACAATTACCCTTATTCATATGTAAAACTAATCTTATTCAAGTAGTGAAATGAAACAAGGTGAATGATAACAGAAATTATAAATGATCGTGAATAACTGAAATAAAAACTGAAAAAGACTTAGCAACTATGGTCCAAAAAACTCAACTAAAAGTACTCACATAAATAAAAAAAGTACATTGTAAAGTAAATGCACATTTGCATATATATGAATTACATCCGTTTGCATTTACGAGATGCATATGAAGTATTGGCATTTAAAGGTACCAAATGCCACGCATGCCAGTGCATCAAATGCTTGTTAAATAAAGATCTCGCCGAAAATGTTAAACATATTTTCTTGTAACTTTGAGTTCACTCACGGATCAGACTGATACAAAAAGGGTACTGAATGACATGAAAATAGTTACTTTCAAAAGTGATCAACTAAAAAAAACGTCGCTGTACATTGTGCCAAATATCCTTCTCATCGAATTTTGTTAAGAACACGTGTTTCCACTGTTAGCGTAGATTTAACTTAAGACTGACAACGTAATTCATTGCACCAGCATGACAAAAGGCTTAGCGTCAGTGCCAGACTATTGCTGTCGACACTAGTATTTGGCTGCTCGATGGAAAACGACGTCTGTGTGTTTTCCCCGGGGTAATAAAAATCAGATACTGGAATCGAGTGGGTCTTAAACAGAGACATTGCGTGAAAGAATTGAAAGTAGTCAGTGTCTACCCGTTGAAAGAAAAATAGAAACAATATATTAGTAGAATGCGTCATGTATTGTTAGTATATAATTGTGAAATACATATCATTCTTCAATTTTTAGATCGTTTCCAGAATAGAGCTTATGCAGGCCTCTGACAGCAATGATAAGGAAAATCCAAGATTGCTGCATCAGGAAAGATATATATCCAAATCTGCGTTCCCGGGCTTAATTTTCTGTTAGGAAATTCTGCGTGGCATCTGGGATACGGAGACACAAACCAAAGCGTGGAACTTTTTACTGGTATATGGCACTTCATTTAAAGCCCTGGGGTAGACGTATTTCTCGCCGGGACTTTTTAATACGTTGTAATTCGACTGTACCTTAGAGATTTTTCAAGTGTAGTTGTGATTTAACTCTTTTGAGTTGTTTAGCGAATGAATGTTAGAACGTTTTGAGTTATTTCTCCATTACATGTTTTTTCTTACTGCTTTTATCCATCCAAGAGCCTGTTACCTTTTACGTTCGGATGGGACGCATATTCGATCGTGTACTAGACATCAATACACTTGCGGGCTCCTCCGACCTGGGGGTCAGCCGAACGCCAAGCCCTCCGCGGCAACACATACATAAGATACAAGGGACAACCAATTATTAGATTAGTTTTAATTTGGTTGTCACGTTAATTCTATTTAATGTTGTTGTTCAGTCCCTTGTTGAATTTTGGAGAACCACAAAAATACTTAAAATCTTATCAAAATTTATTAATTCGTGATAACCCGAACAACACAAATTAATAAATTTTGATAAGAAGATTTTATTATTTTGTAGTTGTCCAAAATGCAACAAGGGACTGAACAACAACAGTAAAGGGACAAACAACTATGCCCAAGGCGGGATTCGAATTCGCGACCCTTCGAAAAGAAGCTCTGAGTCGGTACAAGCTCTTAGCCACCGCGGCCATCCAGTTCGGGCAATAAATGTTTATGCCGTTCAAATGTTTGAACATGGGATAACTATATTTGGGTATTGCCATTGGAGGTTACTGCTTGGAGCTGCCGCCCGCTGGTGTGCTTTTGTCGCACGCGCGTGGGCGTTGCCTCGCGCTGACGCGATGCGCGCGTTTCTGTCGAGGAATCTCGAGTCAAGTGCCGCAGTCGGTCGTTAGTTCCTTGGCGCTAGACGCCGCTCTAAAAATATTAACTGTTTGTTTTGCTTGGATCTTCCTGCACCGAGAAGTTGTTTGCTTTGTTCCGGTGCGCAGTCATTCATTTTCTGTGTGTGATTGGGACCTGCGTTTACTCGGTTTTGATTTTTCAAGATTCTGACTTTTCGAAAGGAAAAAGTGCGTGTCATCAGTTAGTTTATCTTAAGGGGCAGAAAGTGAGAACGAACTTCACAGACGATGAAAAATTGTTCATTGACAGATACAGGTACACAGGAAAGTGACTTCGCTATTATTCTGAGCAAGAGGAGTGATTTAAGTTCGGTTTTCCATAGAGTACATTATTATTTTTCCTATTATAACAACAGGGATCCTATAGAGAGAACTAATTAGGTATTAGTTACATTATAACAATAGGTTTTAGTTGTATTGCTATATTAAAATTGATGTATATAATTATATTAATATATAGCTCAGTAGATTATACGAATATCCGAGATTTATATAAAAACCATCCATTTTACACTCCATTCGATAACTAGATGCTGTTGTAAAGTACTATGTAAGCTCTCAGACGATCATAAATTTTCAAATAGTTTTTACAGAAAAGAAGTTCCTTCATTGTCCCTGAACACATTTCATATGGCGTTTTCTACTTATCAACATCACACAAACATTGTTTTGTGATCGTTAACCTTACAGAAAAAATTGTTCATTAATATTAAAATATTTATGCATTGATGGATTTAGTAGAGAAGGTGTTGGTGTGATTGTCATCGTGTTGCGTAGTACTTGTGAGAGCGAGCTCAATGAGGGCTTGCGGGGTCCGGTGCGGCCGCCTCATTCATGGCCCCTGGGGCGCCCCAGCGCAGCGGACGCGGCGTCGCTTCACCGTCCGAAATACAGCCGGCGCCGCGCCAGGGCGGGCGGCGGGGCGTGGCTGGGGGCGGGGGGGGGGCGCCGCTGCGCTGCCCCCCCCCGCTCTCCCCACGAGAAATAATGGTGATATCGTCGTTTTGTAAGCGTACTTAATTTTAAGGTCGTAGTGATTTTATTTTCAAATTACAAGCTTTTGTATTAATTTATACATATTATATAAGTTTATATATTATTAAAAAAGAGATATTTTATCATTAATGTAAAGTATTATATTAAATTCAAATATTTGTTAAATTAATTAATTTATTAAATATTATTTAAGGCGCTCCTCATCTCTAATGCAAGTTGTTTCACATCTGATTTCTAGTCCCAAGGAAATCAAAACTGCTCGGAGTGAAACAAAACGTTTCAATTTCATATCATACACTTACTGAACTTACTTACTGCGTGAAAACTTTTATCTCCCTTTGATGTTCAACGCCCCTTGCAAAGGCCAACTCTCAGAATATGCTGTCATTTTCAATTTTGCCATCCCACAAAAACTCGATTATTATCATCCCTCGTAATTTCTTGCTCGTGGAAAAGAGTCGCCACCTTGAAATTCATTATTGGACCTCTACCGCCTGCGGGCTACTGGATCTAAGTGTAGTATGGATAAAGTAGGCCTCCCAAGACGAACATTACGCGTACACGATCCCGCCTCTGGTCATATCGGCGGCGGCAGTAGAGTTGCTTGCGGGCGTGTTATTTCGGTCTGGCTGCGGGCGGGGGGGGGGCGAGCAATGGCTTTTACTGCGCCATAACTCTGGCGAGCGCCGCGGCGGCGGCAGCGGGGCAGCCAGACGCGCGTTGGTGGCGTTACATCACGAGCAACACGCGCACGCGTGCGCGCACGCTCCTCCGCCGCCGCCACCGCTGCCCGGCGAGTTGGCAGCGCCCGCGGCCGCACCAGACGCCAAGTGGCGTGCCCCGCCCCGCCCCTCCCCGCCCCGCCCCGCCCCGCCCCGCCCTGCCCTGCCCTGCCTCGCCCCTGTCGCCGCCCCGGGCGGGGCTGATTGCCGTCGGGCGGAAGTCGCCAGCCGCCCCGGCGCTGAACGCGCGATAGCGACGCGACTCGAAGAGGGCGACTGGCGCTGGGCGCAGATCTGCCCAAGGTTCCAGCCTCCAGCGAGCTCCCTCCAGCGAGCGGAACGCACAACGCCCCTGAGACACGGTGGACAACGCCAGGCCGAAGGATGCGAGAGCAGCGGAGAGAACCACGAGTAGATGGTCGTGTTGGCTGACCTATCTTCGTTCGCTGAGCGGATGTCATTGGCTAGCAAATGTGATCTCGCGATGATGTAGAAAGGAGCCGTGATGATGAGGATATGCATGCATGTTCTAAAGGGGGCTCCACACTTTCGCTATTCGGCCAATAGCGAGCAACCGCTCACCAAATCCCGAATAGTGTGGATGGGTCGCTTGCTATTTGCCGAATGACGAACATTCAGCGCTCGCCCTACCCACCGCGTGTCGCTCTTTTTGGCACATCAAAGGAAGCGAACAAACGCCGAACACATCACCTGGTGGGGATCGGGCGAGCAGTAGCTCGCTGCTTGGCGAATGCCAAATGTGTGGAGTCACCTTAACACTGACTCTTAGACTCCTAAGCTCAAACAATATTTTAAATGAATGAATAAATATGGAATATAGAAATGTTAAAAGATAAAATTATCGATTTAGAAGAGATTCGATTAGAAATCGATTTAGAAATCGATATCGATTTAGAAGAGAAGAGAAAATTCTCGAGGCTGATGCATTTTCTGAACATCGGATAATGTTTTCAGTTTGTTTGAAATGAAACGATTCATTCGAGAATGAGTAAGGAAGGAATTCATTATCAACTTACTTTGCATAGTTTATATATTTTGCAGCGCGCACGTCCTTCTACGTTCCGTTATTATATCAATGAATTGTACTCGTATGTTCCTGAAGTAAATATTTCAGAAATGCAAAGGAAGCTATAACACACCCATTTCTCAGTATATTTGTGGCTGAAATGATCAGTATGAGTTGGTCCAGATTACAGTGACTTAAAAAAGCAAACTCTTGCTTCTCGGCCAACTTAGTCTCACTGACGTCATTCGAAATTTACATTGGTTCAGTAAAATGTACTCGTGAAAAATATTGAGAGATAAGTAATAGAAACAACATTTTTCAAACTGAGTTGTATTCTGTTAATGTATTGTTACCATAAAATTACGTCGTCATTATAGATGAACTTTAGTGACCTTTTGTCTTGATTGAAGTGTAAACTCCATTCCAAACCGACAGAGAAATGTTTGTTTCTGTTGCACAAAAGAAACACACGACTCCTCTTTCGATGGTACAAGAGTAGAAAATGCACGTTTTTCTAAATATAAAGAAAGGTCTTGTTGTAACGAACTGTCAAGAATGAACGAATGGAATTGCACATCGTATACTGTTTAGAAAAGCTCTGCTCATCAGCGAAAAAAGTAGAAAATAGCTACACTAGGAGGAATCTCCGCTCTTGAATTGCATTCTTATATTCCTTTTCAATAATTCATTGTTTCTCGTAGAGTGATCTTGTATAAAAATATATTTCTTGCAATTTAACAGACTATGTATGTTTCAATTTTGCTTCTTTTTTAATGTAATTGGAGACGAGACGAAGTGTCGGAAACGTGGATTCCCCTTGCACATATGATCTGATAGGATTATTTAGACGATTATGTGGGATATGAGGTGATTCGTCACTGTCTTCCCCACTAGAATAACGTTCTGAAAATCTATGACCTAGGTGAAATTCAAACCCATAATCAAGGTTGTGCGATTTACTCGTCATACCATCCGGGCTGGTAGCATTTTCATGGAGGGAGCGAAATTGCTTTGGAATTCACAGGCCCGACGTCCTATCTCTACGTGCGTCGACGTGGTGGGTGCAAGGGTCTGCCGGGCGTCTGCCGCAGAGGCTAAATCCGGAAGGGCCGTCTATATCCGACAGCGCAGTCTGCGTCCTGGAGCTCTCCCTTCGCACTCCCCATCTCGCCCGCCCTCCAGTCTGCAGCCGCTCTCTGCGGCGTCCTCTCGAGTCTCTCTTTCTGGGACGAAGAAGCGACGGGAGAACCGTTCCAAGGAGGGGACCCTGCGGCACACCCAAAGACGAGAGCGAAGGTCAAAAGAGCGGGGCGTGTTTTCTCTCAAAAAAGGTCAGGTCGAATTTTGTGTCGTAACTAGTTAAATACTGGAACGTCCCGCGGCAAAGTTATCAAATCGGTAATATCGATTTCATAATAACATTATTATTGGTTTCCGCAAGTTAAAGAAATCTTAAATTGAATAGTCAGAAATGTCTCGAAAAACTAGATTGACGTGCGGTTATTTCGAGCTCGCGCCCCCTTGCACGGGGGCGAGAGCTTGGGCTTGTGTGCGTCGAGGGGGGGCAAGGGGAGGAGAAGCGCGCTGATCCGCTTGGCCCACCCCTCGAACGCCCCTCGAGCGCTGCTTCAACGCCCCCAAGACTGTCGCGGACGCAGCGGGGTATTTTTGGAAAACCGGAGAGATTCCTAGAAGAATATAGCGAGGGAATATGAGTTCAAACTTGTTTTCTGAAAGATGTAAGGTTTTAATGGTTTTAAACTGTCGATTTTATTTCGTAATTTATTTTTTTAATTTGAATTCATCTGACCGTTTGCAATAAGAAGTTGTTTTTTTAATTCTGGCCCTCAAGAAAATGTGCGCAGATAAATCTCTTTCCCCACACGTCATATACAGTTTTTACTGTTTTTTGACAAATAAATAAATAAATATAATGTGATAGACTCCCGTGGTACTTATTCATGGTCAATGAATGTCCCGAAATACTTATTCATGGTCAATGAATCTTAGGAACATCTACGACTATTTAACATGCCACGCTCTGAGTCAAAAATAGAAGCGATGATCACATTGAACCAGTTGGCGAGGGGGGTTGAAACATTTTAAAGAGATGAAAGACGAAAAAGAAATCTTCAGAAGTTCCAGAACTCAGATTAAATGCGATTACATAATATGAAGTGCTTTTTTTCTCTTTTTGGATTTGTTCTTTGCTTTTTGATTGTTTCAGTTTATCCAGTGATGTGTCTTTCAAAACGCCGATTTTGAAGACCGAAATTTCTCGTTCATGATGAATCGTTTATTTCTTGAGATCTTTAAGATCCTGCAATGATCATACTTGATATTCTGAACCTCAGAATATTTGAAACTATTATCAATGTGACATTCAAGAAATGGATTAAATTGAATGTTTTTCATAGACGATTGAAGAACTACTTAATCACGAATTTTGACGAATGTTCGGTGTAGTAGTTTTACCCTTCATCGACCCATTTTTTAAACGAATAACGTAGAATCTGCCCGCGTGACAGCTGTCATCTGGGACGTGGGACAAGCGGCGGACGAGGGCTAGTGACGGAAATGGCGGCGACGAGAGATGCCAGCGGGCGCGTTGCCGCTTCGTGAGCAAGAAATGTCATATCGGATGATCACACCCGGAGCTCAAGCGGCCAGACTGCTTGCCTCATTTTCCGTCGCTTCATTCCAGGCTTCACATCTCTGTCGTTCCATCCAGTGGACAAAGGCACCGTAGTTCCATCATCATTCGAATCACGACTGTAACCTATCCATCAAATTATTCAACTCAAGATATGACCGAAAAAGTACCGCGACATAACAATGTATATGCGTTATTACGATGTACAAAGTGTATGATGATCACGACACACGACAACATGTTACACTTTGTTTCCATGTTTTGTGTTGACTTTGTGGTGAACCCTAGAAGTTACTGTTGGCCATTTTTGGCTCTGCATTTATATTCGCTATTGCTAAGTTCACAAATGATGCTGTGACATCTTCACAGTCGTATTACCCCGTCGTTATACACGTTCAGCAAACAATCCCAAGGAAGACATATTTATCTTCCCAGTGAAGTAATGTCGCCGCAACCGTTTGACACCAGCGCTGGAAATTCCTCGCGGGGGCGTGTGTGGGGGCGGGGGCGGGGGCGACGCTGAGCGACGCGGCCAGCGGGCGCGTCGCCGCGTGTGGGCCGTAGGTCAGGAGCGCGAGCGCGCGCGGGGCGGCTATCTTGGGCGCGCGAGTGGCAGGTGCGCATTCCGAGCCCACTCTAATTAGACGCGCGCGGCGCGGCGTGGCGCGGCGCGTGTCATAACGCGCGGAGTGCGGCGCGCGGACGTTTTTATTGGACGCGCTCGCGGCTTTTTCCGGAGAAGTCGCGGGCGGGACGGAGAGAAATATGAATGCGGCCGCCGTTGCACAACGTTTTGGGAACGTTCAGATGAGTGAGATTTAGATTCGCCGGCGTCGCTCTGCCAAGCTGGGCCATTCGTCTGGTGATGACCGAATAGGCGATGCGCTTCGTTTGTTTTCTTGAAATATCTGTAGATGAGAGTTTGTTTACCAAGGGATATTATGCAAATTTCAACAGATTGCATTACTGCGCTATAAATTGATTTCTTGGAGATGTTCCAGAATCAAAGATATACTGGAGCTCTTTCGGAGTAAGTTTGTAGGGCTGCATCCTATGGACGCTTCTCCCCAGGAAACGTCTCTCTTATCCCAAGATTCGGACTCTGATTCTAGCATACGAATGTTGAAATTGTTTTCTGTAGACGACAATGGCAAACATCATAGTTCCTACTTAATCTAAGAACCAAATTTCGTTCATGATTTTCGTTCAGTTTCCTCAATGTGATTATTGGGATGGACTTTGACTTAAGAGATTGAATATGGATTATCTCCACAAACGTAACAGAAGAAATTATTTGTTGACTTTGTTAGTAATTGTTATTATACTGTTTTCATTTTATAGCATTAATTCGTGTTGGGTATCTGTTCATTTGATAGAATTGGATTATGAAGCAGGCCTTCATGCCAACGATTGAGAAATGACGCCTGAAAGGACGACCACCAATATAATGACAAGATATCCAAAACCCTTTTAACTCTCCCGCTTTTCATGTAAATGCGTACGTCAGAATACTGAAGTGTGAATTCCGTACATCTTTCAACATCAGTTTCTCTTTGATGGGACATAGCGTTCTTTCGTTTCACGTCGGTTCTTAAGTTCGTTAATTTCAAAATCAGTTATTGATATTTTCGTTTTGTGTACTTTTTACAGTAAGGCAACGCGCAGCCATTTTCAGTTTTTTCTCCCATTTTTCAAGTCGATGACAGTGACTTGCCACTGAAGATAAAAGATAAATCATTGCTAGCACCTTTCCATACAAATATCGTGTTCCCAAAGCAAATACCTGTACCATTTGCGTAGAATCCATTTCGAAGCGAGCTTCCAGCCTAATGAATTCCACCCCCGCCCAGGGATCCGAAGCCTCATCAGGGCCTTTGGGGCTGGAGGTGCGTGACGAGGGTTGCTGCTCTGTCTCTCCCCGCGTGTCTTCCAAGAAGGGGCGGAGCCGCGTCGCGTGTTTGCGCGAGGGGGAGGCGTCGAATCGAACGAGCCGCTCACAGTAGTCCGAAAGCGCGGATAACATTTCTTCGGATTTCGAAGCATTAAACAGGGGATACATCTTTTAAAAGGTTAACTTGTTTGGTTAAAACTTTTAGAAAATGAAAGGAAACAGCTTCGATTTTCGTTAAAGTTTTCTTGAATGACCGTTTGTTTTATATGACAAGTGTCCTGCAGTCTCTTGGAAGTTGTATTGAAAAGCTTGCCGGTCACTGCCGCCGGAAGTTGTATTGCGTGCCGGTCACTTTTTTTAAAAAAAACGTAGTTCTTTTAGAAATTTGTCTTCAGTGTTCATCGTCAGTCCGTGATCTTCATATGCCAGCATTATTTTATAACCCGTGTGATAAACAGCACCGTCTCGGAAAACCTTCATTTGGAATACATTTATATTTTCAAAAGAAATCGAATTCTGATTTATCAACCTTTAGCTATCTTTACAACTTTTAGCTATCTTTACACATCTCTTTGTCTTCTCTTCTACATCTTACACATCTCTTCCTATTTTCTTCCCCCTCTTTCTTTTCCCCCCTCTTTCTTTATCCTATGGAACGCACTCGTTTCTGCCCCTTTGGGACCGGAGTGCACACTCGCCAGCAGGGATGAGGGTGAGGGGCGAGGGGTGGGGGCGAGCGGTTGGTGAGTCACGCCTCGAGGGAGCGTCTGGAGAAAGGGCCAGTGAGGGAGGCGTGAGGGAGAGGCACCCGCCGAGGTGGCACTGGGGCAGAGACAGATTGAGGCGGAAGCCAGTTACGTAGAACGCGTTTTGCTACTTACAGGGATATGAGTGTTGCATGCTCAAAAATATTTCATCGAGAACTCTAGCCGTGGTCTTTTTACTACCTTTGCTGTTTTGTGAGTATTTTCTGATTTAAAGAAAATCGATTTCTTGTTTGGAACAATGTTCCGTAGCCTTATTAGGCATGAGTTCAGTCATAAGGAGTTATTCTCCTTGAATATAGTCTCTTTTCTGTCACGTCATTGCTTTTATTCCTATCAATTAGGTGCTCAATGTCGTCAGTATCCCGCATTTCCAAAAGGTCGCCCATCAGAAACCCCTCTGTCTCGAGTTGCTTAGCCTCCGTGACTTCACGAAGCGAGGGTAAGTAGTTCGGGCACCAAAGTCCTCGACTCATTTAAAATGGTCTTTAAATATTGCAAAATTAAAATCTGTGAAAAAATGTTAATTTGTCTACAGCATGACACAAATTGAATTCTATTGGAGAATACAGACGCAGTTATGTTCTTTCCTTGTCGTCCGATCATATTGTACTTGATATTCCACGAAACCAGATGTTGCATAGGCACAATTACAGTTTATAAGAAATACACTATAGTATACCTTGATTATTTAGAAGCACAACTCGCTACATAGATCATTGAAATTTACGCTCGTTGAAGCGATAGAAAATGAAAGGAAAAGCACACAGATGTGCACACCTATTAAATAACTTAGGTTTGTAATGAAAACAATGGTTGCTTGAATGTGACACAGTGAAGGGAATACACGAGCAACAGACGGCGAATTTCAAGAGGGGAGAAACTGCGGGCGATCGGCGGTGAGCGGGCGGAGGGCAACAAAGCGCGGAGAAGCGAAAACAAGCGAGCGCGGACGGACGGCGCTGTCGTAACGCCGCTGCGCCGCCTGCGCCAATGCAAACATTCTAAATTTGCTGCGACGCCCGCGGCGGCGGCGGCCTGCGACGGGCAGGGCGGGGCGGGCGGGGCGGGCGGGGGCGAGTGGGCGGGGGCGGGGGCGTGGGTGGGCGGAAGCGAGCAATGGTGGGAAGGTGGGGGTGAGGAGTGAGGGATGTTGATGTTTTCAAAACATCGATGTTTCTATAAAAATATCGATGTTTTAAACATCGCTGTGTTGAAGTCGATGTTAATTGATCATAGATGTTTTATGCTCGATGTTTTTACGGTTTCGATGTTTTGTTCGTAGATGAAAAATTCCCATAATCACAATTTTGTAAAAGTGAAGAGATGAAACAATAACTGATAGTACCACTGTTTTCGAACGCATATGTACTACTTTCATTACAGGGACAGTTATTCCTCGCACGAGATGATCACGATGCCCTGATATTTCCTTCGTCTTTCCTCGCATTTCGGACGTGGAGAGGTGTTTTTTATATTTTGTTTTCAGTTGAATTATAAAATAAGATTCACGATAAATTTTGTTGCGTACGAATTTAGTGTTAGAGATTACTAAACATAGCTAATTTATACATCGATGTTCAAAAACATCGATGGTTTTTGGTAGATGTATTTTTAACATCGGTGTTTCAATTTTCATCATCGATGGTAGGCAACATCGATGTTTTTGTCGAAGTCGTGTCACTAATGAGCAGGTGGGAGAATTGGGCATGGGTGAGAGGCGACGAGGGGTAAGGTGTAAGCGCGGGGCGAGGGTGAAGGCGTGGGCCTTTGCGAGGGGGTGGGTGGGGGTGGCGGGGCGTTCGACTCTCGCCACCGGATGTGGCCTCCCCTCCCCTCCCGCCGCGCCAATTGTGCGCGATTGCGTCGAAGCCGCAGTGCCGCTGGGACTCCTTTGTACTCGCGTTCCGCCCCGCCTCCCGCCAGATGAACCGTGGGAAGCATCTGGAAGCCAGGTGCTTGGGAGTTGTCCCAGACCAGAGCAGAATCTTTGCTCCGACGGGCGAATCCAAGCCCACTGGTCAAAAGTAAAGCAATGAAAATTAACGTAAATAGCTTAAATTTAAAAAAAAATGAAAAAATGTCGGTGATGTGTGTAATGCTAGATAGTTTTGGAGCAAGTAGGCAGGAAAAAAATAATCACTTTCAAACAATAAAGAATAAAAATAATTCAAAAGAGTCAATATTTGAAGACTACGATTCCATTTGAAAACAAGGGTAACCTATGAATTGAATTACAACCATAAAACATCATTCCGGTTCCTATTTTACGTTTTTACCGTCTTGTTCTCCGATTTGAAATAAAAACGCGGTAAAAACGCAGAATGGTCACGATGTGTCTATAAGGGTATCAGTTTTGTCGCGATTACTACATATATTCTTCACTATCTAGGAAAACTTTTCGAAGATTAAGATTTGTATACTTCATTAGAAAAATTACATCCTGCTCTATTACATTTTTTTTGGTAAGTAAAAGTTCATTTCTCAATGTTCACGTACATGTCAAAATATCTGGGTATTCGCATATTCCCAAAACAAAAAGCGATGTTTTATATTGTCTACTGTTTTTCACTTGAATGTAATTTATAGTTCTCACTGGACGCCTGTTATTTAATAATGAACTTGTTATTTCCCATTTCTACCTCAGAACGTCGCCTGTAACATGATATACACGGCTTTGAAGAAGGAATTCCGTGTGAAAGGAGGGCGTAGTTTAGTTGAGTGTCGTTCGCTTATTTATAGTGGAGCATGGCCACCTGTGCTGTGAGGAGGGAGAGGAGCGTGCAACAAAGCCGGTGGGCGGGCGGGACGGCTTTTTGGAGGGCAGGGCATTCCAGTGAACGCGGCGACGCGCAAATCGATAATGTAGCACGTGCGTACACGCGGCGTTCGCAAGATTGTGGGCGATTAGGCTAACGCGCGAATCTGGGAATGTAGTGTGTACTTTGTAAATGGTATTGATATTTTTTAATTATCGAAAACATAACAGATTGTATGTGATTATTATTTCTAGAAATCAATCGGTCTGTTGTTCTTAGTATTACGATACGAACGCGTTATTGATGTCATTCGCTCACTTTGCTGTTTAGATAACCGATTTAAATAGAATTATTGGATGGTATAAATACTAATCCCACATTATAAGATTACAAAATCAAACAATCTGTACTCAACACTTCTTATCTGAAAACTAGAATTCGATAAAAAACGAATTGAGTTATTATTAAGATTACATTGTTCGAAATCGTACACATTTGGTGATAAGCTGTTAAGCTATAAACCGTGTTATCTCTTGTACGTAGTTAAGATTTTGGTGAGGAAATAAGCGTTTATTCACCCCATTTTCTTTTGGTGTCTCTTCCGTTAGTGTCTTTCTGTCACGTACACACTTATCGGTCTACGTCAATCTTTTATCTTTATTTTCTCGCAAAGTATCATTGCACAATACTCGAACTTTCCATTTCAAAAATAATTTATAAATATTATTATAAATCTAACTGATGATATTTTGCGTAAACAGAATGGGAAGGTTGGGATCAAGTGCAATGAACGTGTGTGTCCCTTTAAGGCGGCTCTTAAGTCCTCCACCTGCTGTACGTTCTGTGCCTCATGGGGAAATCCACCACAGTTTTACTTAGGTCGATACGTAAAGTGAACATGATCCTATGAATTTAATCACGATATACGATTTAGTGAAATTTAAAGACAACTTCTCAATTATAGACTATGAAAACACATGACAGTGAAATACGTTTGTTTCAAAAATGTTTTGAGATATTAATATTACGTTTTGAGATATTGATATATTAAAGATTAGGCTTAATTATATTTTTACATGTTTCCTACTATCGTTTTAAAGATAGATAATACGAAATCATTTATTTATAATTACCTTTTATTCCTGAAAAGTATATAATAAATACTTTTGTAGAGGGTTAGTCTTTGATTCATGGTTCTCAATGAAGACGTGGTCAAGGTTCACAACGTAGTCTTCCTTGTCAATAACCGCAACATTAAAACAGATATTTTATGTTTCATATTATTTTTCTTAAAAGATTTTATTTATTTAGACTCTTTTTAAATTTTCTAAGAACATGAGATCTTTGAATAATATAAATAATGATTATAATAAACTCTGTAACAGATAATTATTTTATCCCATTCTCGATACAATCGTGTCCATGGAGAAACCGTATTACATTGTAAATTTAATAAAATTTAAAGCAATAAAATGTTTTGTTTCCTTAAATATGTTCATTCCCCCCCCGTTTAACCTGATAATTTGGGAAATTATTATAATTGGAGAAGAGACTCCTCAAGCCATGTGGCAAATGTAAATGGTTAAATATAAAATCACTTGTAATTATTAACTAAAACATGTAGTATAATAGTAATAATATGGACGTACTTATTTACTGCAAGAAAAAATATTTTTTATTAAATGACACAGTATTTGTAATGATATAATTATTGTATCACTAAATAAATAAATAAATAGTTCTTGTGTGTTTTATTATTGCACCTGTAAAATAAATGAAAATAAAAAGTGTTCAGAGGAAAAGGGGGCCAGAAATGTAGTTGGCTGCGCCTAGTGTATTAGGCTGCGCCCGCCTATGATTAATTTTCTGAGCGTGAGTTCCTCTGCAGGGCGCCGTCTTCTCTTGCGCACGACAGCTCCGCCCCGACGCGACCCCCCCCCCCCTCATTTCGAGGACTGCCCTCTGCCCCAGCGACAGAACGGCACGGCGCGCCTGTCACTCGCAGCGGACAGCCCTTCACAATCGCACTCACACACACACACACACACACACACACGCGCGTGCGCGCGCTCGCATGCACACGCACATACACATTAGGAGTTCCGCACCTATGTGTATGTTTTCTGTTGTTTTCATGAAAATGTCAATGTTTCTAACATAGATTTATTGAAGCCATTTTCCCCGATGTCCTGTGCTCAGTGTTTGTTTTTTTTTTTTTTTGGAAAATGTTATTTTTATTTAAATAAATGTAACGTAATAAAAATCGTAATTTCCATCTAACAGCAATAGTCAATCGAACATTCTTTTAAACCAAAATGACCAAAGCTGTTTGTCTTATTCAATCTGACAATAAATGTAATTGTTAGAAAAAGTGTAACTGCTCTTACTATTGTTGAATTTGTTCTCTCAGTGATTTTTTAATTTTACATCAGTAAACAAGAATTCTGTAATATTAAATATCCCTTCCGCGCCCCAACATTCATGTTAGAGGTTGCTATATCATAAAAACATCAAAGAAGTGTTGGCGATTTCATTTCCTTAACAAGCGTCCGGATGCGCGCACGCACACACGCGCGCGCGCACGCACACACACACACACACACACACACACACACCACACATACACAAACACACACGCAAAGGCGCTCGCAAGGGGCGTTGGTGACCTCTCCAAACAACGGAGTGTCGCTCGGCGCCCGCGCCCTCAGCAGCTACGAACTCCCTGTCGCGGAGCGGTGGCTGTCAGCGCGCGGCGCCATTCACGCGACACCGCACGACGATCAACAGCACGGGCCGCCGACGCTCGGCGCTACAAGCTGTCGGCACGGAATTGCTTTGCGGTCGTTGACATGCTAGTGCCAGAAACTCAGATGAGAACTTGTCGCACTGTTACGTCCATTATTAATACAGACGCTAGTACTGTACTGGATGCGAAAATATTTGTGCATGTGAATGCGTTGTGAATGTTGTGTGAATGCGCCGGGTAGATGACAATGCGTTTGAAACATATGTGTTTGTGTGAGATGAAAATGTGTGAGAAGGCGCCTGAGCTTTTAGTTATTAGGCTGGTGTGGGTCGTGTGATAATATATACATGCGTTGTTTGCAATCGTAGGCCTCCGCGGCCAGAGTCCTGTGATGGCTCTCGGCTGTCCGGGTGACGCCACGTCAAGACGACGACATGATCGTCGAAATGTCGCCATCACGACGCGGCGTCACCCGGACAGCCGAGAGCCTTCACATACGCCCTTCGCCAGCGCGAAATCGGTGATTAGAACGCGCGCAGCCAGACGAACGAGGGAGCTGGAGGTGGTGATGGGAAGGCGCGCTTACCGGCATCTTGGAAGGAAGCGAAGCGGCGAAGTGATAACTAAACACGAGCGCTGGGCGCTGGACGGCTGCGACCGCGTCGAGTCGAGTGGAGTCGAACGCCGACGGCGACCACCAAGCGACTGTTGGCGACCGCGCGCGCGCCGCCGGCTTTTAGGCGGGAGCGGGGAGCCTGGCGGCGCGGGGCGGCGCGGGGCGGGGCGGGGGCGGCGCCGACGCGCACGCCGACGCGACGCCCGCGCCGCTGGGGAAAACCCCGCCCCGCGCCCACCCCACGCGCAGTGAGGAATTTTCCACATCTGGAAGGCCCAAATTCGACTTTCCGTTCACGAGATTTCTTGGGATTGAAAATACAGTGAGCGCACAATATGTCAAAGTATTAATTCAGCTGAAAGACTTGTTGGTATTCAATGAAAAATACTTGTGTTTACAAACTAGACGCGTTGTGCAAACTACACATACGATCTATTCGTGTGTACTTCCTTCTTACAATTCATTTATATGGATTTTATTCTAATTTTCGTAACAATTCATAAAACATAGCTAGTGAAAGGGGGGTTGCATAATGATTATCTTGCTGCTTAACTAAAAGTCAAATATTTCTCGAATTATGTTCTTGTACAGACTTCTTGTTGTTTAAATCACCATATCTCTTTGATTCTTGCTCTTGGATAATTTGTGACGTCATTTTTATAAATAAATATGTGTAAAATATTCTTATACTAGTTCGATATATATCAATATATCTCCTCCGCTCAGTACACGTTTTCAGTCAGATGATAGTGTATAATGGACATCTTACAAAGCGCTTTCTCTGTCAAGTATCCGAAATGCAATTTTCCTCAGGTGTACATTGCTATAATGCTGATATGTAAAGTCACTCTTAATCTATATTACTGTGCAAGCAACACTTTTGTGGTAGTAAAATTAATTCAGCATTTGTTTTGGAATTTCTCTGCAATGTTTTCGCAACCTCTTTCGATAAATTTATACGTGTGGATTGTTCCTTTAAATTTAATGAGAAATCATGTTTACAGCTATTTAAAGACGTATGAAAGGGAACAAATAAACGCAAATTCATTCACACAAAAAGTTCTCCGCATTCTTTTAGAATGAGGTTCAACCAATCTTTTGTACAATGTTTACTTTCTCCACTTGGCAAGAGTTTAAAAATTTTATTCTCAATTGTTCTCTAAAGATACCCAATTCCCGATTTACCAGGAAAGTGGTCAGGGAGTAAAAGGAGTCATGAAGAAATGTCTTCTAGCTTTTTTAATGATAAAGGGCACTTCCAAGAAAATGTTCTGAAACTCAGATTGTGAAATTTAATTGAAAACTTAGTTATATTAATTTTTGATCTTGTGTATAAAAAGTATTAAATTATTTCCCAACAACCTCACTTGCAACAGCAATGAAAACTGATTGTAAAAATTACTGATTGACATAATTTTGATAGTGTGAATGTGGTTATCAGTATATGGATTTTAAGTTAAAATGAATAAAAATGAAGTTATGAATTTGATTCCTTGTCGTTCTTCTCGGCATTCAAATGCTCATTTGAATTCATCCAAAACAATAGTATTAGTAGTTCGCAAGGATACACCGCTATTAGATCAATCGACCAACGCCACTATTAGAAACATTCAGAATATGAAATATCGGCCAAAAAAGGTATTTTGAATATAATTTTTAGTCTGGAGCGGCAAATGAAATTTCCCATCCACAACTTTCTTGGAAGCTTTGTGACGTGTGTGGTGGGTTGCCTAGAGTCTCAGGCGTCACCCTCAGATTATTCAGTCGAATCTCTGTTCGGTGCATGCAAATAATAAATATTCGAGAAACCGACGTTCTTTTAAACAATTTTAATAGAAGTTTTTAATGTAATAGTTTATAAAATCCTTCTATTTTAGAGACTAAATAACGCGCGTAGTTGTGAACAATGCTTCACAAAATGTCACTTTATTACCCCAAAACAAATTTTCATTGAAGTATTGCCTCAGAATGTCAAGATTTTATCGGACTGTGAGGAAATTTGACAGAAAAGCATTTTGAAAATTTGTGTCTAATAACGATATGCAAAATCTGATGTCCTCTTGATCGCAGATTTTCTACATGACTGATTTGACAGCAGATTGCTGTAGACAATAGGAGAGTCGTTCGAATATGTGAAAACATTATTTTTCATAAAAACTGCCCAATATCACTTGTCATTTTGGCTCTGCTCCATCTCGATAAGTCTCTGAAAATATTAGAGTTTAAAGCTTTTTGACGAAATTTAGGAATTTTTGAAGGCAATTTACGAGTATTAAATTAAACATACAAAATTTTAAAGTCTACGCTTTCTCAAAAAGAAGTCCATTGCGAAACGCGTGTTTGCTGCCTGAGTTTGAAACGGGCGAGCGCGAAAGGGCTTCGGCCGCTGAGATCGGGGGTTTGGGCCAGTGCGCGGTGGCGCTTGCAGCGAGAGGAGCGGCCGCGGGCGGCGCCTAAAGTTAGCTCTGACTTCCTCTCGCTTCCTCCGGCGCCCTGCTCTTCCTGCCTTCCATCTGCTACTCGCACCCCCTCCACTTATCCGCTCTTGCGGCCGCCGACGAACGGCGGTGGGGTGGGGGCAGAGAGCGAGGGCAGTGGAACCACGAGGAAAGTTGCAGGGCTTTGGAATTAGGGGTCGAATGTTTTAGCAGAGTGTGAATGGAAATCCGAGATTACTAAGTATACTACTTTAGGAGCTTTGGAGTGATAACTTCGTGTGATATCTTGATTACGATTACTGGAAGATAGACAATTTGTTTAAAGCATTTTGCTAGGAAATGTAAATTAATTAACAACTGACGACTGCAGTGGACAGAAAACTGAAACATTTTTTAAAAGTCAAGTACGTGGGGCGGGTTATTTTCTACGCTTTGGTATTTCTCAACGCGACAGTTGTAGAAAAAGGCGGGTTTTGAAGTGAACATATTGAAGAAGAAATTAGAAATGAAAAATCATATGGGTGAACGAGCTTAAAATGAGACCACCTAATAAAAAAATTGTATTCATTTACATTTGTTTGTTTGTTTGTTTGAAAAGCAGAGTTGCAGGATTAGCCAATTCGTCTGTAGTTAGCTCCTTAGAAAAAGGAGTTTAACAATTTAATGAATTATAATAACAATAAACAGTTAATCTTAAGATAATAAATACGATCTAATGAGTTATCTACTAATATAAATGTGTGCGACGATAACGAACACAAATCATTAAAAAAGAGACGGAAAGAACAGTTCCCTAATTGATATCCTTGGTATTGCTTGTTTGATTATGATTGCACCAGAAGGCATATAACATTCGTTACTGTTACACTATTTGTTAGGAAATAATTTATTATTAGAAATAATTTTGTATTAAGCTTTTAAACATGACCTAACAATAATTTTTACAATTCTCTCTCTCCCTCCTTCCTCTCCATCCTCTCTCTTCCTCTCTTCTCTCTCTCTCTCTCTTTCTCTCATTCTGACGAAATGATTATACTAGTGCAGTTTTTAACATGATAGTGTTTCGGTTCAGAGATAGCCATTGAGATGGTGATCCGAATCCTTAGTGTAGTGGCCGTGATCTATATAGCAAATGCTGCGATGATCATAAAAGAATAAACATAGTTTTATTTGCTTTTAAATGTCAGGCAGAGTTGTTTTATTGTCATTGACAAAATAAAAATAGATAAACGAGAGTCCCAACGTGAACAGACGATGTGGCTGTATTAAGCGAAATACACTCGGAGACTCCTGCATCATCTCGATGATGTGGAATTGAACTGGGATATGCGTGGGGTCACATGGTATCTTAAGAAACGTATAAGTCAAACCGGATGTTTCTACGGACAGAAAAATCGAATATCGTATGTAAACATGTATCTGTAAAGTTCAGAGAGGACTCTACTCTTTCTATTGACGCCGACTACGTATGAGCTATACGTGTCATAAGGCTTTTAGAGGCAACCATGTAGGTCCGGCTTTATGTACGGCCCCATTAAATAGGAGCCAAGGCACTCAAATTCATAGAGAGAGAGAGAGAGAGAGAGAGAGGGATCAGAAGAGTTGTCTCATATCAACTTTAAGTTCAATGTAACAATAATGTCACGTTACAGTCTCCTAATATTGGACACATCAAATATTGCAGTACCCTACACTTGTCATCCATGTTTTAAATGAGTGGATAAGCTGCATTCGACCCGTACCACGAAGGGTAGTGGAACTAGTCTCACGTGGCTAAAGCTCTCCCCTCTATTTCATCACGTCTCTCGAGTCGAACGTGTCTTTCATCACGCGGGGGGGGAGGGGATGTTGACATCTGTCACGTGTGTTGCGCACTATTAACTTTGCTGAAGGAGGAGGCCGAAGTTCGCATGACCTAGGGCGACCTGCCACTAAATCACAATGTGCTATTGAGTAGAAGTCCACTGCCGTTGGGTTGGCACTTGCCACTGCAGGCGCGGAATGCGTCGTCCCGCGCACCGAGCTAGAGACAGACGGCGGCGCCTGAGACCCTCACGGCACCCGCCACGCTAATTGGCCATTTACCCGCCACGCAGCCTCCAACCGCATTCCTTCTTTAATTATGGCCTCGCTTTGCTTCACGTTGGCCCAAGAAGCGTGTATTAATTCTTAATCTCTGGATAGAAAAAAAAACAGAATCTGTGATATAGCGTTGCGAGGGATGAGTAAGTTATAAATACTGTCAGGGCTTATAAAACATCAGAATAAATTTTTTTAATGAAGTTGTTGATTTTTTAAAACTAACTTTGAAAATGAAAATGATGATAGGCTGTAATTTATTAACGGGGTTGCAATTTATAAAGTAATAAGTAAATACCAACAGTAGCGTCGTCAAGCTTAGTGACATTCAGAGTGTAAATTCTTTGTGGTCTCAACACCTTCTTTTGTAACTTGAACTCATCTTCATATCCTCAAAGCTTCAACGTTGGGCCCCTGCTAATATTTATAAAAGAATTCAAAGGCTGTGTGAAATGTTTCAGAAATCTCAGGAAATAGGTGGGGCTGTGCAGGGATTACTGGGGGGAGGAAGAACAAGTCGCCGATGAAAATTAAGGACGATCAGGGAGGGAGACGAATCTACACACAAGCACACATACCATATTTTCAATGATTAAAAAAAAACAACAACAACAACTTTAACCCACAGAAAATTTGAATCATGTGCGTTGTAAGTGGTAATTAAACATTATAAAGTGAATTATGAGTAGACATGCCCTCGCATTTCTTTATAGTGAATCGACTTTTCAGCTATTGGTTGCAACCATATGTGTGCAGACAGAGGGGGGAGGCAGGGGGTCATGGCCTCCCATAAAACATCGGAAGGGGGCCCGGTTACCCTAAATATATCATGTATTTCCGAAAATAAGATCAATTCCTGATTTTGCCTTCTTAAGTTGACAATTGGGGGAATTGATTTACGGCCTTAGGGGAAGGGATCCACCGAAGTATCTGGCAAACTTTTAAATGGTTTTAAATGGTAAAATAAATTATTAATTAGTTCATTAAAGTTGCTCCCTGAAGTTTGTTTTATTTATTTACTTTAAAAATGTCATATTTAAATAAAAGCCTTAATACAAAGGAGGAGTCCATAAATGTTGTTGTCTTCCCTCTTGTTTTAGACTGTGCCCGCTAAACATTGCAACCCTTGTTCGTCCGTCATTGATTTATTTTTAAATTTCTCTCTTCTGGAGAGCAGCCTTTAATGTATCTAAAAATCTTCATTTTTGAGGCTTGAAATTGTTTTAGGACACATCTCTCAGCATTCAGGCTCTCGTTCCACGTACAGGAAATTGAGGAATTTAATGTCCATATAGAAATTGTAAAAGAAAAAAGTAAACATAATCAGCTAGTTATGATAGACTAAAAGGTGTAATTTCCTCTTACTTATTTAATTTTATATTATTTACTTTTTATTTATTAATTTCCTACTCAATTAAACCGGTCTACAACATTAACGAACATATTTTCCGTTGCTTGTTCCGATTGCATACTGCGATTTTTTCAACCCTGCCCGTGGTAGGTATCAGCTGTTGACGGTTTCTTCCAAACGGGAGCTTGAACGTCACCATAGTGATGACACTAGCGACATATAAGCTCCCGGTTGGATGAACCCGTCAACACCTGATACCTTCCAGGGGACAGAGTTGAATAAATGGACAGCGCAGTCGGGTGGCGAGAGTGCGCTAGTGGGCGGGGAGGGCGGCGTGGCGGGAACGCGTTGAGAGGCAGGTGTACTCCCACAGGGGCGACAGGCGCTTCGTCCGTGGGCGCCGCCCACAACGCCCCCAGCCCCTCCCACGCTTCCCATCCTCCCTGCCGCCCCCACCCCTCCCACGCCTACCATCCTCCCTTCCGCCCCCACCCCCTCCCACGCATCCCATCCTCTCTGCCGTCCCAACCCCTCCCACGCCTCCCATCCTCCCTGCCGCCCCCTCCCACGCCTCCCATCCTCCCTGCCGCCCCACCCCTCCACGCCCCCCATCCTCCTTACCGCCCCCACCCCTCCCACGCCTCCCATCCTCCCTTCCGCCCCACCCCTCCCACGTCTCCCATCCTCCCTGCCGCCCCCACCCCTCCCACGCCTCCCATCCTCCTGCCGCCCCACCACTCCCACGCCACCCCCTCCAATGCTTTCTCAACGATCCGCCGCCGCCGCCTCCGCCGCCCTCACCGCCACCCGCCGCCCCCTGTAGCCCAACGCCACCCCCGCCGTCGCCGGCGCAAGTCCCCAAAACGCGCCTCGTGGTTCACGCGTCATGCGCTGGCGCGCGAAGCACTGATTCGTTGGGCGAAATATGAAGAATGTGGGCGGGTGGGAACGAGTCAGCAGCAACTTCTCTCTCTAGCAGGGAAAGAGAGTTCAAATAAAATGCACACTAGAAATTGGTTGGGTAAAATTTTGTCCCTGCCCGTCAAGGTAATCCTCAACTCTTCATTGATTTCGAGACGGAAGACATTTTCGCCACAATAATAACATTGTAACCGATAGACAAGCTACGAGAGCCCCTTTTCCGTAGTCAAGCAATGTTAGGAAATTTAGTTATTTATTATTATATTTAGTATTGCATTAGTATACCGTACCGTAGTTACTGTATACCGAAGGAATTGAAACACATCAGAGAACTGACATTAACGTGATACTATGAATACAATTGAATACAGTAGTGTGATATTTATTGGAAGTTAAACGCAACTCCTTTTGAATTTGATTCACTGCATGAAATCTAAATGTATTAGATGTATCTGGTTAGTTCCCTAGTTACATTCACCATTAATGGTCAACATTAAATTGAAACCTTCATACGGAATCGAACCCGAAGATCAAGGAAGGAGAGAAATGTGAATATTGTGGCATGGAACTGCCGCAGGGCTCTCATTAGCGATATCTGATCAAGAAGGTTACAGGATGATACAGAGATTGCACTGATGTTCGATTAACATATTCGTATTAGCCTTTTACATTGCATGGACACTTGAAAACAAAACTCTTGCAAGTAGATTGCTTCTCTAGAATTTGTACTTTTCTTCCAAAAGAGAATAAACTGAAAGACCAAAACTAAAATAAATATAAAAGGAAATAATTGAAATTGATCCCAAAAATTCGAGGTCGGGATTTCGGTGGAAATGTCCGTATTTGAGGGCACCCCGAGTACAAAATAAACATTTACTATGATGACTGTATGGGAAGTGAAATGTTGTGAGAGGTATGGGTATGAGAAGTGTTTGCTATGCACTACTCGGACAGTCGAGTTTTAACTCGATGCTCAGGTCAGGAGTAAGGGCTGTCATGGCTGTTCCAACGATTTTAAATATTAGTTAGAGCAGTGGCCAGGCATAAATCGTGACGTTGCCACTAATAACGGTAACAAATAATTTCCTTGTACAGGTATATAACTTTGAAACAGTCCTGTAAAATGTAAACATATATTTGTGTACGATTTTCCACCATTACACTCACGTCTGATGAGATTGAACCGCTACCCTGGTGATGAGCGAGAAAGTAAATTCTAAACCCCTAACCATGGAGTTGTGCATATGGGAATAGCATTTCACAACATGGATAATGAATTACATAAATAAATTAACTCCAGAAGATGAAAAAATTGTGGTACAAATATAAATTGTAACGAACATAATAAATTAATAGAATTGTCTTCATATTTTCAACAGAGAATGGAGGAACGCCAACAAGAAAACAGTAATGTTTAAACTGGAAAACTGAAGTACTTGCAAAATGTAAAACATTATTCAAATAAAATGATATGAAATCAAAAACCAAACTAACAAAGGCCAAACATGACAGGGAGTACGAAGTTTTCATTGTATGATACTGGAGTTCTTTGCTTGTTAATATTTTCAATATTGCAACCCATTGCATCTTGGGTTTTTATATTTTCAACTAGGTCATCTTTTTCCCTGGCACAACCTGGAGGAGAGAGACAATTTTCAACAAATGAATATGCTATAACCTTCACGAAATATATGATACTGTAGCTGGTGACAGAAGTATACTCCTGGCTCCCATTCAAAAACAACCTCCAATTCCGCCTTCTGGAACCAGTCGCGGTAGTGACGCGCGTATTCACGTTGACATTGAGACAAGTGACGAGGCATGAGTCCAACGCGTCGCTGCGAACACAAACCTCGATCGACGGCGTTTGCCCCAGCCAAGAGGGCAATGGACCATCCAAGAAAGATAAAGAAGCTGACGGTGTGCTGCTTCGCCGTCCGAGACTGGAGGCGAACGCTAATGAGTTTGCACTAATTGCTGTAGCTCAAAGGGCGGGACACAAAAGCAAAAGACGGGGCTTATCTGCCATCTCGCGGGCCTCTGCCAGTGGGCGCCTCCCATCTCCCTTCTGCCCTTGGCCGCCAAACGGATTCTCTCGCCCAATGGGCATTCGTCTTCGGCTCCTCAATGACGTCACGCCAACACGCGAGTCACCGCCCACAAAATGTACTTCATTACTTCGGTGGGCTGTGACGCAACAACGATTTTTCCATGGAAGGGTGAGAGGGCTATTAGCGTACTACTGTCCAGTCAACTTGAATTTTTCCTCTTCTTACAATAAATTTAGCATATAAGTTGAAAATAACGTTTACGTTCGCGTATACGTACGTATTTACGGATTAATGTAAGTAGTAAATAAATAATTGCTTGTGATGTACAGAAAATCAATTTCAAGATTTTAACGAAAAATAAAAACTTTAGGGAGAGCCCTGTTAGAGAAAAAGGTTATTTTTTTTCAAAACGTCCGTCCGTCTGTGAACGTATTAGTTCCTGAATTATTCGTAAGATTTTTCCAAAATTAATATTTCCCAATATATTCCTGGCCCTGCGGATTTGAAATGAGTTCTTTGAATTTTGGGGGTTCTTCACATGAAGACCATGTGACATTTTCTAAATTTTCTCAAAAATGGCGCGAAATGTTTTTTTAAATTCTTCTGAGAATAGTGATACACACTTATAAAGATGGGACATTTCCGATTTTATTCTGTTCTAACTCTGAAATTTAGAAAATTGATAAAGTTGCAAAGTTGCAATGTTAGATAGAGGAAGTAGTTAGAGGAAGGAACAAGAGTTATCCACTTTTTCGGTTTCAGGGATCTAAAGTAGGAAGCCGAAATATTGCTGTGTTTGCTGCAAGCATTACTTAACTTCCTCTATATTACGTATAAAGTACGCACGAAAGCAAAATGTAAACAATGTACATGTTTTTTAAGAAAACACTATTTCTTTAATATAAATATTACACGTAAGTAAAGTAAACCTTTTAAAACTGTAAATATTATGTTCTACATGTAGCGCACTGTCAATTAATTTTTAGAATTTGTGGTTATTTATAATATAAGCAAGTGGTTTATTGAATGTTGTATAGTATCTCTCCACAACCGTTACCTTTTTTGCGTGAAAATATCTTTCGTTCGTCATTGGACATAACTTGCAGTTTCATGAAGGACTCATGTGAGAAATGAATGCATCATATGTCATTGCTTTATATGCGAACCCTCAGGAAATTTAAAGCAACCTTTTGATATTGCTTGAAATATCTTTGATGTTTAATCTTATTTTCCACAATCATATCACTGACATAGCTGAGATATATGGTTTACATATTGGAAATATGTAAACCAACGCTTACTCACAGAAATACGGCCAAAATACGAAGAAAATTATTTAATCGTAGACCTGGTCGAGCTAATAAGTTGATTGATTTGTTTTAGTTAATTTATTCATAAGTAATATCACGAGAAGTGCTGTGCTAGCCGGTAAATTCACGACTCGCGTAGCGAGGAGTGCATTTACCGGCTAGCACAGCACTTCGAGTGATATTTAGTGTGACTATTTCACGAATAAACACATTACATGATTTGAAAGGATAATTTAAATCACAGGAGTTACGAAAAAGGGAAATATTACTCAAAATTACAACCGGAAAAATGAAAACGATAGGTTCCGACTTATCACTGCCTCCTGGAATAACTTATAATCAAGTAACATTTGAAATAACAGTTTAATGCAGAAAATGATTTCAAATATGTTTATGGTAATAAAACTTTCGAAAAAACAATAATAACAAGGCTACTTAAAAGAACATTCATTAAAAGCACAATCATTAAAGTTGTAGGAAGTTGTTTTCCAAGTCTTGCCCTTCCGTGCAAGTATTTGAAATGGAAGGTGTTCAAGATGAATTAGCAGCTGAATTCTCGATTTCGAATGGATTGAACACATGTGTGCACTCATTAAAGTATTTTCCTGAATAATTTTTGATGTAATTGTTCCACATTGTTTTGGTAGCATATTCTTTGTACTCTTCACCATCTAATCTTCTTATATTAATTACCTAAAATATGTGTAAATTCCTCATTTGTAGTTTGTGCTGTCCATTTGTATTTCTTTCTTCACAAAATTATTGAAATTGCTTCCACACGCTTTCTTTGTTCCTTTCGCTGTTTTTCGGCACTGAATTTTTTAATAATATATTAAATTTCAGAGTTTTTAAACATAACCAAAACGACACATTTTAAAATTATATTGATGCACACAAGCTATTTTCGAGGTGAAACAATTGCTATCGTTGTCTTAAAAAGGTAAACAAAGGTTTTACAGCGATAAAAAAGGTAAACAAACTAATGGCGATAACATTTGGCATTGGTTTAATTTGAATATATCCTTGCTTACCATTGGCTACTTACGACGCGGACAGACACGAGTGAAATAGTCACCAAAAAACAGTAAAACCTCAATGTGACGTGCGGGCGAAAAGCATAATCTCCACAGATTTTCTTGAATTCCAGAATTCCTTCTCCCTCCTTTTACTATAAACAGTTGATTGATTAATAAAGTACCATTATAAAAAGTTATAAAAATCATTCTCAACAATTTCAAGCACATTAGATGAAAATCAAGGATGAGGATTCGGCGACTATTGAGAATTGATGAACAACAAACTCCACAATGCACCCAACACCCCTGACATTGGCTCCGTTGGAGATGGCCGTTGCTTCTATTAAAAGATGCAGTACTTGCGTCGTCCTCGGAGCAAGGGACAACGAGGTCTTGCACTTGCTTCTCCTTTACTCGTGCTTAATGACCCCGTCCGAGTATTACGCAGTTACTGGATTAAAGCCATTGCGTTGTGTGGTATTTTAAGACGGCCGCCAGGAACGACTGCCCCCTACGCAAGAGGAAGAGGCCCCTCGGTTCAGTCTTGACTCGAATCCAGGAAGTACTTGCAGAATGTCGTAAACACAGGAGGATGGAGTACGCGAGTGCAACCTATATTCGCAAAGGATCATGTCATCAAACAGTTCCCTCGTTTTCTATATTTATGCTCAGATATATGATATTGATACTAAACAGAAAGAAAACTTGATACACTTCAAACTCTTCACGAACTATACGTAAGTCTTCGCTGAAGAAAAATGTGAAAATTATACAAAGCAATAAATAACAATCTCTATTCTCCGTTGCAAGTCAAAATCTGGGGTGAACATTGGGAACACCTTAAAAATACAGACAACCGAAATGAAATTTTAATATTATCACCCACTAGTTAGGTAAAAAAGGTTATACTAGTGAAAAAGAATTTGGTGTGAAAATATCGGAGAGCTTAATTTTATTTCAGAAGAAATTAGTGTGCAAAGATGTGCCTGAGAAACAACTACGAACAATCCTGAAGAACGACTTCCAAAACTAATTCTTGAGTGCATATCGTATGGGAAGGAAAGGATTTAGAAGACAACGCAGGGTCTGAAAAGCCCTTGCAGCCGGAATTGGTGAAATCACCTAATCCTGGAAAAGAGAAAGATGAGAATAAGAACGATGATCACTGCGATTTACGAAAATGGCAATATTGGCCTCTCGTTACGATGGTGCACCTCGCAGATAGTATCTCCCAGTTCGTTAACATTCTCAAGTTCCTTTTGGAGTAATGGATTGGTACCTTTAACTCTTACATCCCTTTCTGTCAAAGAGCGGGGAAATGCTCGAAGTTCAGGAGAATTCTTCTTTTGGAAGTAAACGCAAGATATTAATTTTAGGTAAATGTATTCAGAGATATAAATTTATTATTTCAAAATTAATTAGTGCACGGCGACATGTTTCCTACCCTGATAGTTTTTAACTTGTTCGAAATTATTGAGATTTGATTTAACGAATAAAATATTTAACAATTTTGAATTAAGCGCCTATTTACCAAATATATCTCACTTTTTATCCTACGAGACTTTCGAATATTAATTTAGTTCCCACTTTTCCGCTGACGTTCCTGTAAACTAAAAGCGAAAAAGACATTTCTACACACAAAGATCTTTTTGAGTAATTCAGCATAAATGTTCTCTATTGAAAGACCACGCCTACTTTCCTTCTGTCAAACGCACATGACCATGACAACGATGGGGCACCGGTGCCAATTTATCGTGAAATTTGGACCGTCCGTCGCTCGAAGGTCGCGGTGGAGGTTGGCGGGGCGGGGGCGTACAGAAAACAGTGGTGGCCTTATTCAGGTGGCGCATGTTGTTGTGTCAGTAATGTGGTACATATACTTCACGCCCGACAGTAGCAGGGCCTTGGACACACTGTTATACAGTATTTAACATTCTTATTCGTACACTCAGATTCAGCAACAAAACGTTATATCTCATCGTAAAATATTTTAAAATAATGTTTTTGTTGAAATTATGCACCAATTGCATTAGAATCAAATATGTAATATTAATAAAAATTATTACATGAATTTATTTTAATATAAAATTAATATTGAATAAAACAAATCTCTTTCCTTACAACTTTGCTATTCGTACAGTCGAAGTGAGTGGCAATATGCAGTTCTCCTGTTTCGAGTTACTCGACCCTTAACTGTTTTCCTAGGTCTCAATGCGCTCTGTAGGGATAGTTCCGCCAGTAGGCAACAGTCAGCATCGAAATAGTCAAGCAGAAGGAGCCAATGAGGAAGAAGTAATTGTCAATTTAGCACTTAAGGGCTATTCCTTGTGAGAAATAGGTCGAATAGTTAACAAAAATCACTCCACTGTGCAGTACATTGTCAGAAAATTGAGAGAGGAAGGTTCTACGAAAAATTTGTCCCGAAAACCAAAGGAACGTAGGCTGAATGATCGCGAGGAACGATTTGTACTTCAGCAAGTTCGTAAAAACCTTCGCTTAAGTGCTCGTCAATTACATGTCTCAGTGGAAAATGTATCTAAAAATATCTATCTAATAATAACATGCATTCACCAAGGAAACTGGGCGATAATTCTGCATGTAGCTGCGAAAAATGTTCAACGCCACGTGCGGCTTCCAGCCGGCCACTGGTCCAAGTACTACCCGCGCCCAATGCTGCTTAATATAACTTCGAACTGAGGATCGGACGGGAACCAAGAGAGCTTTCAAGGATGCAATGGTCATTCAATATCAACGAACCAATCTCGAAAAATTTGAATTTTATTTAGTTAGATTACCAAAACTTTAGACAAAAAAATCATAGATTCCAAAGGATCTATCCGCTGAGAATCTTTTGCGTTTTTAGTGTTTTGCGTTTCCTTTTGACGGAATCTTATACCTCACTAACAAGTAATTCTCGGGAATTCAATCTCTAGAGATAACGGGAAGATCGCGGCACTTGCTTGTAAATTTTTATTAGTCACTTATCTCAAAAACGTCTTCCACACTTCACACGCTGTCAAAAATTGCCTTTCGTAATCTACGATATTTGATAAGATGAGCACTTTCCTTGATTACGAGAATATCCCTAAAGTGAATTTAGATTTATAAAACGCTTCGTTCTGATAGACGCGCCACATTTTTGCTGCCAGTCACATTGATCATTAAATGCGTCAATGCAGTGTGTACCATTTCAGTCTAAATTATACAAAAGTCCTGGGTGCTATTCACCCTTCCAAACTAGAGGGTTTTGATGTCCTCTGCTGGAGACGAATGAATTTGTTCGGGTCGTGGATATAACTACCGTAGTCCATTTCTAGATGCCTCATTTACGATTTCAGTACTTTGAAAAGAAATCCAAATGAGGTAAATAGGCATAGAAAATTTAGATTTGTAATTTTGGCAATGGTTTCAGCAGATGCGTTGAGCATCGGGCCGTCTTTCAAGATAAGTCAGGCATGAGTTCATTGATTACTTACTTCGAAATAAGCTTAAATAATAGTCAACATGGATATTGTGAGATCTCCTTGGATTTCACAATAATTTATATTTCGAATAGACCGTTCGCTTCTCCAATGATGCATTTTCCTGCCGTGTCAGGAGATTAAATAAATATATGGCCACATGTCAATTAGTAAATATTTATGAAACAGTGCTTTTCCAGGTTTCCAGTGAATAATGATGCATTTGGAGAAAATTGTGTTTTTACATTTAATTTTATTTTGATATGTTCCATTATCATAGGAATTATTAGGAAGAAACAAATATAATTTACGGTAATACAATATTAAACCAATGTTAAACGACATGTTTACTTGCATACTTTTTGGTACTATACCAACTAATGGTCACGGAAGTGAAACAGGGGCAGTAAATGTCAGAACACGAGGAAGGATTCAAACTTCGTAAATGAGGTTTTTTGGGGGGGTATGGGGTTCGAGTAGAATATTGTCTCCTAATGGTGCATCTGGAGATATACTTTCTTCCTCGCAAATCAATTCTTGTTTTAGACTCGGGTAACATCATGTCCATTACCTAGCAAGTAAATAAGAGCGGGCGTGTCAAAATGAAATATCTAAATGTAACAAGAATGCTCAAGCGGAACGTGTCTGTTATTTAATTATTTTTTATTACCCGAAGACAACGCAAACTAAGGTCTCGTTTGCAATATACTTTAAATGTTTTAACAATGAAACATTATTTATAATGATTTATGTCCGATACGACCAGTGTCACTCCAGAGATCAGGTGACTAGAAAGTTCACACGATGTTTCTGAGTGTAGAAGATAAATGAATACGCATACGAACAAATTCCAAAAGCGATATGGTTTCTTGTACATGGGGGACGGGTAATAAAAGTAAAAATACTTGATTGATTGGAAGTTGGCGGTCGCACGGTTCCTTTGTATTCTTCTTGTCATTATTGTTTCATTGTTCATTATTGGTGTTCGTTTTAGTATTAATCAATAGGTATTTTTAAATTGATAATACTATGATACCATTCCCTTTAAAAGAAATTCTCTTGAAAATCAGGGCCGGAGCGAGAGCGGAGGCGCGGAAGAGCTGGCGAGGGCTGAACGTGAGCACATCACGTGGGATTCGTCGGGTAGCAATGCGCATCATCGCGTCGCGGACCACTTGGTGTCAAAATGCTTTCGTTATAAGATCGCGTTGGCTATAAAATTTATTTCTAGGATCAACAATACAAATTGAAATGCAGCTTCGTTCATGTCGTTGAGAACCGACTCCTTACTGGTGAACGAAATTTGTCGTGTCAAAAGAACCGTGCCACCGTCAACTTCCGATTTACCAAATACATTCATATTAAAACATCTCCTTCTTGTTGACATAGTCATCAGTAGACATCGGGTGTTCAGGCACTAAAATATCGCTCTTTGGCGCCTAAAAAGGCACTGAAATTGTCAAGAAAAAGGAGAAAAAAGGCACTGTCATAAATTACATTCACAATAAAATTAAAAATTATTTGTAAAACTCCATACATATTTGCAACTCTTCTACATTTTATTCTTAATAGTTTCCATTGCAATATATTACCAATAACTTTTCAAGAATCGCAATTTCAAATTTGCAATGATTGGGAGACAAAATCATTTTGAATACAGAGGAGGATTTGTGAACATGTACTGATGTGTCTGGCATATATTTATTTCCACTCAAACCGTGCTCTCGGTTTATTGTCAATCGATCATTTTCTCAGAACATGGCCAATATTTATAAAATAGGGAAACGGAGGAAAATATGTTGGTATACTTTCAGGAATTCTCTCGTTCAAAATACAAATACGTAAATTGAAGGTTTCGTTATGAATGGTCAAGTTGGACCATGGCCATGATTTTCAGATATCTTGTGAGCATATGAGCATTGTATATAAGAATAATACATAAAAAGCAAAAACGAGCAATAATTCTAAAGAAAAGGCATTTATGCAACAAAAAAGGTATTTATGCTAAAAAAAAAGCAAAAATAAGCATTATAAAACTTCGTCATATGTCATCATTTGTCCTGATACTTGCAAAATATATTATCAGCCTTTAAATAAGTTCGCTAGAAAAAAATAGGCATTTCCCTAAACATCCGAAGTCTGGTCATCAGCTTTCCTTTCTTTCACCCTGCCATTCACGAGAACACGGTTCTTGGAGCGTAGAATGCGGCGAAACACAACGTCGAGGTTAACGAAACAGAGCCCGGAGCGTTCCTTCGGCCCGGAGCGCGTCGCGTCGCGTCGGCGGCGATGTCGCACAGGCGCGTTCCTCGTCGCCCAACCGCAGAGCCATTTGTCTCCGCTCATTCCACGGCGCTCTCGCACGCGCTGGGGAGACCACAGCGCGCTCCTTTGCCCACGAAGAATCGCGGAGCCGTAAATCATTCTGTAATCACCTGCTGTATCATGCTGCCTTGTTTACTCTGCTCCCGAAATAATGTAGACCTGCAAATGCATCCAACAAGTCAATGAAATTTAGTGAAAAGCGCTATTATTGTGATGTTTTTGTCGGTGGAAAAATGTGACAAAGTTTCTTCCCACTGGTTTATTCAAGCACTTTTTATGCGAGCCAAAGGCTGTATTTCTGTCTGACCCTCGTAGCACCACATAGTTGCGCTTTGTAAAGATGATCGAATTGCAACCAAATCGAGTTTGTTTCTTCTTTTGTTTTCTACAATAAGTGTGTGATCAGACTACGTCATATTTTTCTAATAAATTATATTAATTTCATAAAATTAAAATGTTTAACTAAATAAATTATTATTTGTTATGTTTATATAGTTTAGTCACAAGATAATTTGTTTTTACGAGTGTAAATTATACTCACTAGAAATCTCCTGAATCACTTGTAACAACGTATCTCCAAAGTTTTCTACATCGTTTCTTTGGCTGCCGACTAATCCGAACAACATTTGGTAATTAATTATCATTTTGCAAAAAGACGATTTGGTAAGGGCACAATTAATTAATATATTTGTGGAAGTTTGAATGACAATTCCTAATTGTTTAGAAGGCAAAAAGGCATCGAAAATCAATGTATTTTTTCAATGTTTTGATAAGAAATGTGATCAGATCACTAAATTTAAAAAAATCTGAGAAAGCAAGCATTCAGTGAGAAAATAAAATCCTGCCCAAGCTGACAAATGGACCCTAAAAAACGTAGGTAGTCTGTGGGATTTACAATCGATACCAAATTTTAGGCGCTTGAATCTTTTGATGACGATTACTCGTAGAAATGGTAATGTCCATTAGCATCTTTAAAACATTTATCTCGGACTCTATGAAAAATGTCTTTCGTACGTCAGGTCACGTTCATCTTTTGAGAAGAGAAAGCGCTCGTCATTTGTCAAAGTAAAAACTTCTGAATATAGTGAAAGAACAATTACTTTGAACGCGTGTTAGGTAGTTTGTACTATAGAAAAATAACCCCCACATTGTATCAAATCATAAACTTGTAGATCATCTACTACAACAGTAAGTGGGTATTGCGTGGGTGGAAGCGATTTAAAATGCTATTAAAACACAACAACTCACCCTGCATTTGTTGTTTGGACGAGGGATCTTAAGCACCTGCATCAAGCGTTGTTTTTGTTTTTAATGAGAAGAACATTTCCACTCAGTATGTTGGACAGCCCTAGTAGTGAACGGCCGTGCCCAACCCTCATGAGGTGTGACGGTCTCGCGTTGTTCAGATGTCGGCTTCGGCGGCCAAACTGACAGTCACGTGGCTAGCAAGGCAAAAGATAATAAATGTTACGACAGCTAGGGAACCTTCTCAGATCTTTTCCGTTTCGCGCTTTTCATACTGCCATTGACAGCAAAATAAGCTCACAAAAACCGCAAAAAACAACAAAACAGAATTAATTACAGATAATTTATATAAGAATTTATATAAAATCTTGCCGAGCACAAAAATGATCCCTACGTAATTTTATTTGGTAATTTAATTTGGTAAGTTTTATTGGTAAGTTCTAATTTTGAGATTATTTTTATTTATTTTGTATAATTAATCTTGTAATTATGAAATCAAAAGATGTTCTGGTTGCTTTTATTTACTTTCAAATATTCGTATCTGCAAGAGAAAACTTTCCTTTGAAATAAGCACACATATTTTAAGAACCGTTCGTTTCCAATGAAACGACAGTGTCTTTGGATGTTGTTGTTGCTTTGAGAAGCCAGGTGGCAGGGAAGACTTGGCTCTGAGGCAGCTTCCCCGAGTCTCGGAAAGCGCTCCGCCGAGCGCGTGGGCGGAGCCGCTGCACCGCCCTTTGGCGCCGCGCCGCGCCGCGCCGCCCACGCTATCGCTGGCACCCCACCCCACCCCACCCCGCCTTCGCCCTTAACATTCCCTCACTCGCGCGGCCATTCGTAACACGAGTACTAGCGCTTTGCACTCCGTCCAACACACCCACTATGAAGGTTTCTTTCTTTATTAATATCATTAATACACTTTTCTTGTTTATCTGAGCTTATATTACAATTGAATACACAACGGAAAGAAACAACAAACACGTTCGAAGCTTCTATTACTATATTTCCCTCACTCGCGCGGACAGTCGTAGCGCGAATACTCGCGCGTTGGACTACGTCCAGCGTCCGCATTATTTACTTTTCTACATCTTCTAATATTTGCGTTTTGCGCAGTAACGAAGAGAAACGTATAAACACATTTGAAATATTTAACTCTCCCATATTACTGAAAAAATATCATATTGAACACTTAAGCAAGAACATCGTTTCATACGCCAGTACTCGCATGTTGGATTCTCTCAAACACGCATAACTATTTTACTTCAGGGTATGGCGACACAGTGCGTAAACAAAGATAAAAAGCTTATTGATACCCTTCTGAGACACCGTTAGAGGAATAGAAGCATTGTTTTTATTCCTGGAAGGCTAACATTCCTTTTTTTAATTAGAAAAGAAACTTCTGTTCGACTGTATCCAATGGCGCGAGTGATGGAATGTTAATACTCGCATACCAGGACGGATAAACGAGGGTCCCAAGTGACGTTTCACTCTACCTTCGTTTAGGGAAGGAGTTAATTTCACTTTTTAATCACACGGTCGCAAACGGTCCACCACACCACGCTCACCGTAGTAATAGTGATGCAGTGATGGCAAATGCCCAGGATATTAATAATAATAATTTAACACCGTTACAAACTGCGTAGGTTATTACAGTAAAACTTGCTCAATGCGGAACGTGTATAATGCGGAAATGTGTGTAATGTGAATATAAATCGCGGACCTGCCAAACATAAATTCAATAGTATTTTATTACATAATTCGGAATCTTATCTAATACGGAGAAAAATACTGATCCCTTGAGATTCCGCATTGAGCACGTTTTACTGTATAACTGGATAAAAATAATGCCACCTTTGCAGTTCACAAGCAAACGTAGGGGCACTTTTGGGCAATATGAATATCAGTTATGGGCAAGTAATAAATAATTTCTTTGTTCAGAGCGATTGCAAGTTAAAATATTTTTTATAGAAGCAGATATAACTTTACAAAAAAATTTGAATTTTTTGATTTGAACTAAATAAAAAAACATTTGAAGCCATGAACGTAATAAATTCGAAATAAATTTTTAATGTTTGAAAAACCAATTATATAGCTTCTCCCTATTCCAAGCAAAGACAGTGGAAAATTTTCACGACACATCTCCCATGTGTCATTCTTGGTTTCATCATTACTACGATGAACTTCACCGGTCACTTCCTATAAAAAGCTGATTAAATACGCTTTTATCCACCAAAATGAACTGCTCATGTTATACTTATTGTGAGATCGTATAAAAAGACATATTTCAGTTTTGTTATTTGGAAGTAATATTTTTTATTTTCGTATTCCTGACAGCACAGCAACGAATTAAAGATAACTCGAAATAACTACGACGACAAATTAATAACATGATGTTAATCTACAAATACACTTACTGGGGGATTAATGAACCGAACACTATTTATGAGAATGTTTAGAAAGGAATTTCATGATCGTCTTTAGTCTGCCAACTGGTCACCATTGCCCTTGTGACGGATTCTATACTCCGAGTTTTGCCAAGTGTTTTACGTACGAGAGTAAAGTATATCACGTTGATTAGCAGTGATGCTTTTATTTTATTACGAGGATAAATGGACAGCGTTGAATTACGAAGTCAGATGCAACTGGCGTAGAACTCTGTTCGTTGGCAGGTCTACGAGACGAGTACTCTCTGAAGCAGAGAATATCGCCCAACAGAATGTCTCTGTTGCTTTCTTGGCTCACTGGTGTCGTAGGATACTCATTCGTCATTTCCATTGACAATTACATCCTACAACAAAAATTCAAGAACACATTTCATAAAATGGAATTATTGATTACACAAAAAATGGAATTTCCTAGTCTATAAATTATGTTTTTATCATTAAAAAGCAATTCAAATTTAAATCTCGCACACAAAAAAGCGTCGAAAAGCCGATTGTTACGATAATTGTGAAAGAAATACATACTAAGTAATTTCAGAATTAGAAATAACCTCCAGACACAAATTCTGCATATGACATCATTACCTAAGATGACCTGACAGGATCCACAACTGCTGTGAACGCAAATGCGATGATCCACAAAGTATTTTACGATGTCCCACCAGTTTTGTGTCAGTGTAACCGGTTTCCATCGAAAACTAAAATATTATTATAGTTAATACCTTTGTGAAATGTGCCGTCACAAAAGAAGTAATTATTTTCATAATTTCACACACCGCATATTCAGAATAAAGAAACTTTGAGAAAAGAAACAATTAGTAAAAAAAAATCGTAGTAAACAACAGTCCAAATGTATTCTACTAGATTCATTCCGAAATCAAGTGGCTGAGTATCTCTCCCCAAAACCCTTGTCTCAACACAATCATTTTAACCCTATTGCGGAATGCTAGCAGGATAAGGAGTTGATATCACGTTTGTTTTCCTGTGTTTCAACTCATCGGTGATCCTTAGGTTACGGGAAATGGAGTTAATTTAATTCTATACTGTCACAAAAGCAGTTGTCCTTTGCCTTAGAGTGCCACAATTATTTAGAATGACAGATATTGATTGTTGAGCTTCCTCTGCTTAATGTTGCGTCTGACTCCTCCCTCGCTGCTCCGCTCCCCGAGTCGGGCGGCGCGAGTCGCTTGTCTGGGCCTGCGCGCGGGGCGTGGGGAGGGGCCGGGTCTGTTGGCGCCGGCGGAGCCACCTGTCGCCTGCCGCTGGCACCTCGCCCGTGACGTCAACCCCACCCTTTGGCTCCTACGGCCCACGCCGTACCTCACCTCCACGCCGCCCCCTCTTCGGCAATTGTCCCCGCCCCACACCGACCCTCATTTCCTGCGCAGTCCCCGCCCCGCCCGGCCCCATCCTGCACCCCCAGCCCCGCCCAACCCTCTTCAACCCTCTTTTTCCTTCGCCCGTCCCTTTCTCCTCCTCCCACCTGCTGCCCTTCGACGACCGAACCCGTCCATCCACTCGCCCCGCCGCGTCGCGACTCTCCAGCCCCCCTCCCCGCCTCAGCCGCACGGGCACGCCGCCGTCCGTCGCGCCGTCTGACGCAAATCTAGCTCTCCCCCTCCCCCTCACCGCCCCCTCCTCTCCCCTCCCTCTCCCCGCACCCCTCCTCTCCCCTCCTCTCCCCGCACCCCTCCTCTCCCCTCCCTCTCCCCTTCCCTCCCCCTTCCCTCCCCTCCCTCCCCCTCCCACCAACGCGCCCGTCGGCCATCGGTGGCTTTTGTAGCCAGCTCATTAGAATAAACGTTTGTGAAGCCGAGCTGGGACTTTGCTTACTTTGATATACAATATTTGAGAGTGGCATATCGTTGACTTATTGTTCGTTGCGTTGACTGTTTGTGAACTATGTATTCAAGTATCCATGCTGGTTTTTTTTATTTAGGAGACCGAGAAGAATAGTAGTGCACTCACTAAACACCTCTATAGGTGAGATGAAATCAAATATTATATTAAGCCTCCTTCTACTTGGCAATACTTTAGCTGACTACACTACCCGAAGTGGTTGCATTGTTATGGATCACACAGATTATTATGAATCACACAGATAAAAGTAGCAGACACATCTACTTGCTATGCTTCAGGCCCAGAATTTCGCGCTTTATTTCTTAGTGATCGATTGAAAGCAAGCGTGCTTTTCAATTATTACTCTTTGATGCAACTTGAAAAACTTGATATTAAAAAAACTGAATAGGAGAGGTTTTGCAGCTTCTTACATTTCGTGTAGTGGTGCAGTCTCTCCCTCATTGCTCTCAGAGACAACAGAAGTGGTTTTGAAATTTTAAAATCTATTCTTAATATAATCCTTCGCGTTCTGCGAATAATACTGTTGCCAATACATTGGGCAAAACCCAACATTGGCTCAAAATACAGACTCCTTTTTTCTGTAGAGTCTTGCGCTCCAGCAATCTACCTTGCATTGCATTTTGGGGAGATTTTGTGAGTTTGGGGAATGTTTGATGAGAGGTCTGGCTGAGTGCACAGATCTGGCGCGCCGCCGCCGCCGCCCACGGTCTCCTGAAGCAGCGCTTCCGTCAGCGCTTGCGCAAGGGGCGTGGGCGGCTGCAACTGCGGGGGGTGCGGGGCGAGAGGGGAAGGGCGGGTGCGAGAGGGGTGGTGGGACGCGCGCAGGGGATAGGTTCGAGGCTGAAGATGTGAACGGGAGAGGGCGAGTGCTTGGCGGTGGGGCGGGGCGGAGCAGGATGGTGCGGCACGGGGAGGTGCGTGGCGGTGCGGTGAGGAGGGTGTGTGGCGGGACGTGGCGTTGCGGAGCAGGGCGGGGCGGAGCAGGGCGGGGCGGAGGCAGGGCGGGGGCGGAGCAGGGCGGGGCGGAGCAGGGCGGGGCGGAGCAGGGCGGGGCGGAGCAGGGCGCGGGCGGGGTAGAGCGGGCCGGAGCAGGGCGGGGCGGAGCGGAGCAGGGCGGGGCGGGGAGAGGCGGGACTAGGCGGGGCGGGACGAGCCGGCTGCAGGGCAGGCACCAGGTCCACCTCCGAGACCAGGGCCTTTGCGGATGTGGGGCCGAGGAGTGAAATAAACATTTAGACTGAAACGAGATTAGTACACATTCACACAAGGAACCCACGAGAGACATGAAGATGAATAAACAGGCTTGCAGATACGAGGGAGGCGATATTACATTTTTGAAGAAAATTACGAAACAGTCAGGAATAAATAATCTTTTTCAGCTTTCTTCGTGTGTGTTGTTCATTTAATTATAAATATGGAGACATCAATAAGAAATAAATCATGTTTTTCTTGTCATAAATTGTATAATAATATAGTATGAAATTATTGTATTTACGATGCACGAATTAAAAATTGTTACAGGGCTTCGTCTTGTAAGTTACGAGCTCTTGCTTTTCATTATGAATTGCTGAAAGGGAAGAAGGTTTAAAAGTTTCAGTTTTGAGGTGAACAACGTGACTCTCGTGCACGGTCTCTTCGCTCGCCAGCAATTGCCTCATCACGCCATCATTCGTCACTTGGATTTCTTGCAGTCCAAGAATCAAAACGACTTTATTCTCGGTTGCAGAGCAAGGAATTGTTGGCAATGACTTAATAATTGTTGAATCATTAGCTACATACCGTTTTTTTTTGTGATGGACGCTCCTCCCTTACTCAAAATTAACTTGACATTTCTTGACAGAGATGTGACAGCTGCAGGGACGTGTAACATATCTGAATTCGAAGTGGACCAACATGATGTGGAAACGACTCCTGCAATCTTCGTTCAGAAATAACCCGTGTTGGCATATATTTCTCAATATTGAAATACAACTTTTTCCCTTCATAATGTTAAGGTTTTGTGACATAATGGGATGTCATGGAAAGTGGGACAGCTAAATTGAAAATAATTTTTTTTCATTAAAACCTGGAATATCTGAAGATACTAAAACTTTTATGATCTACAAATTTAACATTTGAGATTAACACAACAATTTGAGACCAATGGAACTCAAGATTTGTAACTCATGTCACATATTTTAAGCATTTATGATTAAGCTATTAAAAGTAGATTGGAAATGTTAAACTACTTGTTATAGTCCATAGTAAAAACATAGATGTAAATATTCTGAAGAGCTGAAATTGTGACCTCCAAACTAGAGGACATCGATACTACCATGTAGTTACCCAGCACAGCGAAGAGTACTGCAATCATCTCCTTTTTTTATTATTAATTTTATTTTACATTCACAGACAATACAACGTTCAGCCGTGAGGCTCTTCAGTTAATTGGCCGAGCAACTTTGTATCAGCAGGGTGTGAAGGGGGTAACTTTTTGTTACCTCCCTGATAGTGATTTCATATGTTATACCTTAAACCAGGGTTATTGCGACGGAATTTTGTTAGAGAGCAATGACAGGATTAAAAAGGAAATACGATGGGAGGGACAGTAATTGCAAGAAATGTTCTTGCCTTATCTAATGTCGGAGAGATTTTGAAGGAAAATGTTAAATGGGAAACTCTTTCTTAGGCTGGAGAGTGGGGGCTCCTATTTCGTAAGTGACAGCTCCTTGAACATGATTTAAATTATTGAAAAAATTATGTGCAATCATCTCCTGCGCAGGCGCAATCGAACAGTGCATGTGTAGGTGCTCAAAAGCTGTGTCGAGCAGGGGTTTTCATACTGTGCGTCGCGGCTTCCAGGGGCGTCGCGGCCACATGGTAGTGCGTGATTTATTAAAAAATGGTCTTTAGATTTGATTCACTGTAATTGTGACATTTATTTTATGTCTACAAAATATTTTTTTACTATCGTCCTATTAGTTATTTGTAACATATCATTTACTCATTTGTGTTAAATGTTTAGCAGTCCTATATTAACCCCTCCATTTGAAACTTTTACCAGGGGAGCCGCGGGAAGTTTCCTTTAGGTTAAGGGAGCCGTGGACGAAATAAGTTTGAAAACCCCTGGTGTAGAGTGTCGAGAAGTTGCTGTAGATTGTTGTACGCTACACTGTACTTCACCACCCTGCTGTGGATTTTCCAGTTTCGGAAACAGTCACCAAAATGCTTGTTCAATAATGATAAAGTATTAATTCTTCAAATATTCGTAAGATCTTAATGGAGTGTTCCCTTTCAGTTCATGACTATTGATAGTATCCCGCCCGTCCTCCCCGCCCGTCTTCCCCGCCCGTCTTCCCCGCCCGTCTTCCCCGCCCGTCTTCCCCGCCCGTCTTCCCCGCCCGTCTTCCCCGCCCGTCTTCCCCGCCCGTCTTCCCCGCCCGTCTTCCCCGCCCGTCTTCCCCGCCCGTCTTCCCCGCCCGTCTTCCCCGCCCGTCGTCCCCGCCCGTCGTCCCCGCCCGTCTTCCCCGCCCGTCTTCCCCGCCCGTCGTCCCCGCCCGTCGTCCCCGCCCGTCTTCCCCGCCCGTCTTCCCCGCCCGTCTTCCCCGCCCGTCTTCCCCGCCCGTCTTCCCCGCCCGTCTTCCCCGCCCGTCTTCCCCGCCCGTCTTCCCCGCCCGTCTTCCCCGCCCGTCTTCCCCGCCCGTCTTCCCCGCCCGTCTTCCCCGCCCGTCTTCCCCGCCCGTCTTCCCCGCCCGTCTTCCCCGCCCGTCTTCCCCGCCCGTCTTCCCCGCCCGTCTTCCCCGCCCGTCTTCCCCGCCCGTCTTCCCCGCCCGTCTTCCCCGCCCGTCTTCCCCGCCCGTCTTCCCCGCCCGTCTTCCCCGCCCGTCTTCCCCGCCCGTCTTCCCCGCCCGTCTTCCCCGCCCGTCTTCCCCGCCCGTCTTCCCCGCCCGTCTTCCCCGCCCGTCTTCCCCGCCCGTCTTCCCCGCCCGTCTTCCCCGCCCGTCTTCCCCGCCCGTCTTCCCCGCCCGTCTTCCCCGCCCGTCTTCCCCGCCCGTCTTCCCCGCCCGTCTTCCCCGCCCGTCTTCCCCGCCCGTCTTCCCCGCCCGTCTTCCCCGCCCGTCTTCCCCGCCCGTCTTCCCCGCCCGTCTTCCCCGCCCGTCTTCCCCGCCCGTCTTCCCCGCCCGTCTTCCCCGCCCGTCTTCCCCGCCCGTCTTCCCCGCCCGTCTTCCCCGCCCGTCTTCCCCGCCCGTCCACCCCGCCCGTCGAATGTATGTATGTATATATTGTAACCGTCCCAGATGAGGGTTTGAACGTGGCTGTCCGTGTGCGCAGGTGGCGGGCAAGCGCGACCCGGACCAGGAGCGCGAGGCGCGCGAGTGGATCGAGGCTGTGACGGGCGAGCGCTTTCCGCCCGGCGTCGCCTACGAGGACGCGCTGCGCGACGGTGTGCTGCTCTGCAAGCTCATGAACCGCCTGCAGCCAGGCATCGTGCCGCGCATCAACACCTCCGGCGGCGACTACAAGATGATGGACAACCTCAGCCAGTGAGTAGCCCCAAGCTCAACCCATTGTAACACATTTGCATTGAGAAGAACTCGGAATTTCAGTCAAAAAAGGGACGATTTACGCACCTAAAATATGTAAAAAAAAAAAGGTCATGAAATTAAATACTATTAGGCTTGAAAAGTTATGTTTTAGGCACATAAAATAGGTTGCAAAGTGATTAAACCAGGCGTTTAAAGACATTAGACATGTGAAGTTGTGTTTCTGGCACCTAAAACTGATCACAAAAGGATTAAATTAGGAACTTTTATTTTTCAGGAAAGTCAAGTATTTTTACGTTTGACTGACGACAAACATATTATTGTATTCACTTTCATTTCATTCATTCTTTCACACTTTTCATTCTCAACTCGGTCAACAGCACAACTGCACCGGGAATGGGCGCAATTGCTTAAGAAGTGCGTGCTGATCGGAAACGAGCATTAAACATTACTTGTTTTATGTGAATGATCTTGGCTGCCCGGGTGACGCCGCACTGCGCCGCGCCGCGTCGAAGGCTGTGTTACCGACGATCTTATCGTGGTCTTCCTTACGGCTGGGCTGAGTAAGACCAGCCAAGATCATTCACATGACTCCGGCCGCGGAAGCCTATGACTTCATTACTTGTTTTAGACAGATTTAGAAAAAAAAGTATTAAAATAGTCATCCGGTTATTATTCACCACAGTGGGTTCTCGCAGTCGCCTACAGAGAGCTCTGCCGCGGCAGGTCGCATCTGTCGTCAGAAATGTAAACCACGAAACAGTATGCGATTGGCAGTTGGTGATTGTTAGGTTATGTGGATGATTCTTTATCAAACACAGTGTCATCCGCAAACACTCTACCGCAATCGGTAGAACATAATACAGCTATCATTCAAAATACTCGTATACAAGGAACGTCTTGTTCTAAGTAATTCTATTTTAAATGAAATCTACTCAAATCAAGAGTCAACTCCCTCCAAAATAAATATTATCCACGCACGTTTTCTTGAGCCCTTGCTTCGCTAGTTGCCAGAGAAGTGGGGAGTTCGATTATTTGGACAAAAGGAATTTTACATCCAATTTGTGGTTCGTTTTTCAGTGAAAAATAGTTTTCTGTTACACGGGAGCGAACATTTCTGATTATCAGATTTTTGTCCACAACGCACGTTGCTATCATTTATTCTTAATTCAACAAATGTTGGCAAAGAAGTGGGGATAGGTATTCCGGAGCTCAAGAAAATTTGTGCGTATAATGTTACCAATTGCTCTTATTTCATAATTCAATTTCCCAAAAAGCGATTCTAGACTATTTATGTTTGTAATACTTGTTTTGTTTACTTGGTTAATGTTATGAAATACTTCATTAATGATCAGAAAAATACAGTGAATGTAACATTATTTCAAAAAATTAAAACTATTCAAATGTTCTCATTTACTATTTTTAAAACATTAATTTCAAAGTCGTAGAGAAAGCATAGTCTTCTACTCGCGTAGAATGGCAATTATTCACTCGTAGAAATTCCTACACGAGCGACGAAAGATGAGCGATCAACATAACATCAACTCGTGTATAATAGCTATTATTCTATGCTCGTTAAAGAATATATTATTCTGGTTCAATATTCTATGTGGAATAGCAGATGTTTCCTTCCATCTTGTCAAATGTTCTAGGAATTTGTGAATCATTTTTAACAAAACACTATGTTGCAAGGTGCTCATGGAAACTTTAAGTACTGTTTATCTCAAGTACTCTCAAGTCTTGCTCAGATATTTATGCACATTTTCATTTTTAATGCAACCGCAAAATGTTTTTCTTTGCAAAGCGAATTGCGAATTTAGCCATCCAGCTGTGTCAATATTTTTCACCGTTCTATTCATTACAATAGAATTATCGGAAGTTGAAAGAGAAGTAGAACTGATATATCGAAACATTCTGAACGTGTGTCGACCTGAGGAACTAATCAAACTGACAAAATGAAATAAAAATGTACCTCACGATAGCAATCTGCAATAATGTCCAAGAAGACATAAAAATGCATAAGCTGACCATTACGGGATCTATCTGAAGGCGTGTGAACTGAGATGTTTGAATTTTATGTAAATGACCGATTAGTAATTCATGGCCCCAAAATAGCAGGGAAAAAGAAAACGTTTAGAAGCAGTGCCAGGGGTTCTGCCGCGGCAGAAATTATGTACTTTCATTCATCATTATGTACTTTCATACATCAAAAGCATCAAGAGATGTCAGATATTTTGAATGACTAAGCCAATGGCAATTATGTTTTTAGTAATTATTTCTTATTTAAATATTTAATGTTCTTTTTTTTATTTTTTGTAATGTCGCATGTAATATTAGATCTTTTTCTCGTCGTTAAATAGTTATTTTAGAAGATGAGCGAAACATTCTGAATTCTTTTTCTTACTGTAACTTCCTTGCCTTGGCGTGAAATCATTCCAGGGAGCAGTGATAGTAAGAAGTTTCAAATGTAACTTAAGTTAAAATTACTTCTATCTTTTACTTCTCGTATATCTTTTACTTCTCTCTAAAATTACGAGATTTATTTATTTTTTATTTAATAGTTAAAACGAGTTTACCAACGTAGTATTTTGTCGCTTTGCGACTTGTGAATTTATCGCAAATTCCAAGTACGTACATGATATTGTTCGGGCCCACAGCAAAGCAGAAATAAATACGTTCACAAGCAAGGCAGAACAGTTGAATTGCGTAATCGGCAGAGCGCGGCCGTTGAGTAGGTGTCACATATCGCCTTCACATCCGTTGTTCTGCGTATTCTCCCAACGGACGGCAACGGACGAGCGTGGCCGCTCGTACGTGCTCGACTGCTCAACTCGCCCCCACAGCGCGGTCCGTTGGAGGAGCAACGGACAAAAACTGCCAGATCATTGCAAATCCAGATCAAATGGCAAATGGTAATTGGCCATCGCCATCCCCACCTCTGCGCGCGTGTGTGAGCCCTTTCCTAACGTCTCTGCCCCAACCGAATTCGGCTTAACCGACTTCGTTAGTCCCATTAGTCCGCATAAAGACACCGTGCAAGATAGACGCGTGTGTTAGGGCTCCGCGCAGTAGCGTGTAAAGAATCTATAATCGTGCAAATGAGCTGCATACGGCTCGCACATAAATTGTTTAATCGTGGCAGTGCACGCTATAATTGTGTCTGTCGCTCTTGCGTGTATTTGCGCCCGTAATTTTGGTTGAACTATGTAACTCACGGCTGCTTCTGGTCGGCGGTCCAAGGTGTCACTACAATAACTACGCTTGGACAGGTGTATTAATGCACCAAGAGAACTTTTCATCTTAATTCTGTGCTTCTTGTGCATTTACTGTGTAAATACTGTGCATTTACTTATTAAACATTGTTTGTGCTGGAAACTTGCTCGTATATGCATCCTGCACTCCTGCGCCAATCCCAAGAGCTATCAAAGGGTTTCGGGACTACTGTACTTCAACAATACAGTCCATTCATACAGTCCACTCATGAACATTAAGTGTATAGTAGCCCCGAACATGGCGCCTTCGAGCCGGATTTTGAAACTGTGACCTAATGGTATATGAACTAGCGTTCTCCAAAGCTGCAAGTGTTGACCGTGCTCTGCGGATGTCGATCCACTGTTCTGCAACGCCGCCAACTTCAACACGTGCTTCAAGAAAGAAGTCTTCAGTTGTAAAAAATTGTGCACCGATTAATGTGTGCTTCAAGAGCAGTGTTCTTTGTGTGGTGAAAAGTTCCTATCAGTGCAAAGAATGCCCCAATCAATGTGTTTTTCAAAGTAAAAAATTTTAATGTGTTCAGTAAAATTTTACTATTGCTGTTTAATGTAAATGTTTTGTGCATAAGGTGCAGCCTGCACAGCTAAATAATTTTCTATAAAATCTTGTGGGCAGAATTTAAATTTGTTCACCACTGTAATCAAGTTTTAAATCCATGCAACTATTTAATTGCTCAGTGACAGCAATTCTTTTCTTTTTCATATTCCAAGAACAGCATATTGACTTGTTTTTGTGTTCTACAAATCTATGAAATGTTTTGTGTGTTTTTTGTTTTTCTTTTCAGGTATTTCATTGTGTGAAGTGTATAAGTGCCACTGTGTTAATCTGTTAGCACACATGAAGTCTGTGTTTACCGCTTGCAACTTGTATTATAATTGTGTTAGTAATATTTTTTCATTTTTTAGCAACATAAGGTTAGTCATTAAGGAATTTAATTTAATTATTTAAATGCAAGCAGCAAATTTCAAATGCAGTGTGTGCTAATCAATTTAATTTGCCACTGTCATTTGATGGCAATTCAATTAAGTGTTTATTTTATGTGTGACCAAGTGTCATTACAAATAAGTGTTGACCAGCAGCAGTCAGTTGTTCATCATGTTAATGCAAGTAGGAAACAATCAGCTGATTGTGCCTTGCAAAGTGTGCATGCTCAGTGAATTCAGTGCAGTGTTTATTTTCTACGGAAGTGTCATTCCAATTTTTATTGTGTACATTTGTGCTCATTTGTGTATTGTTTCTGCTTTGCGTGGTGACCCTATTAATTATTAACCATGGCTCATCAACCTTCAGACAGGGCGGTAAAAACCCAACTTGCCAGATTAAATAATGCCATCAAGGATGTCGAGTCACTTGTCGACAATTTCAATGACCCAGATGAGCAAATGTATCAAGAGCTATTAATTAAATCTAACAAATTGGATAAGGTGCATGACAAGGCACAAGATCTTGTCGATGAATTAGAACCTGATTCAGAATTGCTTACCACTTCTGAGGAAGTGTTTGATAGATGTGATAAGGTTAGTGCGAAGGCAAGGGTTGCCGTATCGCAACATAAACATTTAAATCTTGAATCACGCCCAGCCTCACCTGTTCCCTCATGTGCATCAGAAGCCTTGAGTGTGAGTTCAATCCCATTTAAATTACCTGAAATGAAGTTGCCAACATTCTCTGGTAATATTTTAGAATGGCCTAAATTAGGGATATTTTCCAAAGCATTGTCATTAATAATCCAAGTCTAACAGACTCTTCAAGATTTTACTATTTGAATGGTGCTTTAGAGGGCGATGCTAGGGCAATTTTACATAATCTCCAATTATCAGATTCTAATTTCCCTGTCGCCTGGCAGTTATTAAAAATAGATTTGATTGCCCTAGACTAATTGTTGCTCAACATTTGACTGCTATATTAAACCCCCCTAAATTAAATCATGACTGTGCCAAGTCCCTACAAAATTTAATTGATTTTTTCAACTTGCATATTAATGCACTATTAGCCCTCAAAGAAGACTCTGATCTTGCTGACTTATTATTAATTGCTCTTGTGACCAAAGGACTCCCACATAATATTCTCAGGGAGTGGGAGTTATCCTTGGACACTGATAATTATCCTGACTTTCAGTCATTAATGAAATTTTTACAACACCAACAAAGAGGCCTCAGTGTCATGCCAACTTCCTCATTTCAATTTGTAAAGAATAATAATAATAATAATAATCATGGTAAATCAAACAAACCTTACCTGGCTATAAATGTCCAAAATGTAAATCAGAACATTATTTAGCCGATTGTCCTGAGTTTTGAATATGTCAAGGAAGGACAGGCTGGCATTTGTGGAAGCCAACAATAGGTGTGTCAGGTGCTTTACTTTCAAGTCAGAAAGGCATGTCAATTGCAAAAGAACTTGTTCTATTTGTGATAAGGCTCATCATAAACTTGTACATCTTGATAAATCTCAAATAAAGGCCCCCCAACCAGCTGCTCTCTCAGCTGCCAGCACCATTAGTGCAGGCCATAGGGTACTATTGCCCACTGCAAGGGTACTGGGCTTCACCCCCAAAGGTGAGCCCTATCATTTGAATGCTCTCCTTGACAGTGGTAGTGCAATAAATTTAATTACCTGGGAAACTGTCAAAACACTTAAATTACCTACAAAGAAATTTAACATTAATATTATTACTATAGGCCGTGATTCAATGCCAGCTAATTATGTCGTTCAGCTTAAAATACAGTCTTGCCAAAATAATAGCCCTTGTCTAAGGTAATTGATTTCTTTGTTGTACCAGATCTTCCAACATCTCTTAAAGAAAGTTTTGACCCCAGTTCGTGGAGTCTGCCTACTGATGTATTTTTGGCAGATCCGCTCTTTAATGAGTCTAAACCCATTCATGTACTGCTCGGTGCAGACACATTTTTTGATACTCTACTCCCCAATAATAGGAAAAGAGTCGATGGGAAATTTCCCACATTACAGGAAACCCGCTTAGGTTGGGTCATTGCAGGCCATACTCCTTTGCGTCCTGCATTTGTTAATACCAATTGTACATTTTTGACATCTGACAGTGAACTGTCACAATCTATTAAGAAATCTTGGGAGGTACAAGAGGCTACCCCCATTTGTCCACAATTCTCTGATGAAGCATTAGCCGAAGCTCATTTGCTTCTATTTATGATAGGGATCATACCGGAAGGTACATTGTTTCCCTGCCTCTTAATTTGGAACCGTCCATGTCAGGGGATTTAAAGGCACAAATTTTGGAAAACCCTCAAGTTTCTGAGACCAAATTGAAAAGGTAGAAGTCACTGCCTCACAATGCCCTCTTATAACTGATTGTGTTGCTTCAACTCCATGTACCTCTGAGTCAATTAATTCAATCAATTTAATTGAAGAACCTGCTATATTGTCAACTTGTCATGAAAATAGCCTATCAGCTGATTCATGTGACAATCTTTTAAATAGTAATGATCCTGCCAATTTAAGTTGCGTGCAACCAGCTCCTCTGTTGGTAAATTATACTGATTCATCTATCTGTCCAAGTTTACATTCTGTAAACAATGACACAACTCAGTCTAATTTAAATTCATTTAAGCAATTAT